>OX465107.1:13113050-13133050 GCA_949987565.1 Luidia sarsii
TATTTCTCTCTCTCTCTCTCTCTCTCTCTCTCTCTCTCTTTCTCTCTCCCTGTTTCTATATCTTTCGATCTTTCTTTTGAATCAATGAAAACTCATATTTAAAAACCCGTCCCAATTTTGCTTGGAAACTTCACTCAACTAAATAAAACCCGTTGTTACATTATGCTAACACAACACCGATAAGATACATTTTAAAGTAAATTAGAAAGATTGTGCCCACTCGGGAAATAAAAACAACAACAGTAGATTTGATGCCAAGAAGAAATTGGTATCTTTCAAATAGACGGTCCGACAGTTCGATCGTTACCTCGCCCCTTGCATCGTTCGAGAAAGGTCCTGCATGCTGTATGAACGCCACGCCCTGCCATTTTATGTTTAATGATTTGTGAGGTATTGCTACCGCTTCGAAGATTTGTAATAACTTTTCAGGAATTCTCTCTCTCTCTTTTTGTGTGTGTGTGTGTGTGTGTGTGTGTGTGTGGGGATGGGGTGGATGGTCAGTCGGAGACACAGACACAGAATGGCCTCAACAAGCCGGGCAGTCTCGCCAATGATTGAGACTGAATCTTATTATTCACACCTGATATCGACCGGTATCGATCGCGGTCTGACTGGGCGATGAGTATCGATAACGTTACGTGCTTTCATGATTGGATGGCTGGGTGGGGGAGGGGAAGGATGGGGTGGGGTGGGGTTGTTGGCTAGTCGATGATTCCGTAGAGGGCGCCATGATATCACGGCCATAGGTCATTCTCATCCGATGTATCGGGAATAATGTACTATGAATGCTACGACCTATCACGGCTTCTGAGCCCTATTCCACAAAGCAGCTTATTCCATAAGCGTGTAAGTCAGCTAAGGAAGAAACGTCTCCCATGGTCGAATCGAAATTGCCACCCACATTTCACGAGATGCCTACTGTACTTGACATGTATTCCAGTATTGGTTGATTCGCATGACATAGGCCTACGTGTGGACCTTAGGCATGCCAACCTGATTCTTTTGGGGAAGATTTTTCATGTTCGAGCAAATTTTGGAGCTTAAGCGGCCCCGCGAAATTGGCCCCAGATATGTTACCAATCGTAAGTTGGGTTAATTATTTTATTGCGTCCATTTGCGCGCAGGGCGCTGCGGTGGTTTAGGGACCGAGCGAACGCGAAGTCAAAGAAGCATGGAATCATTGCGTGTTGGGGCGGGGGTTGGTGTGGTGGAGACCACGATGCACCGTCACAGACACGCATACTGCCGGCCATTTGATATTATGTGATCCGGCACAGCATAATGAGGAATAACCCTACTTTTGAGATTTTGAGGTTTTCTAATGATGTGAAAGAGTATACCATTAGCTTTCAAATGATATCAAAATATAATATCCTCTAATACTTAAAATTTACGAAAATAAAAATAAAGAAAATGATTTGTAATCGAATTGTGTAGATACTTTAACTTCAGGCGTTGTTTAATCAAAAAGTGTTTTGGTGGGATATTCTTCATGTCGTTGTGCCGGGTCACATATTCTGTTAGTTACTCGACAATGTTTGAGAACATTTCCAAGTTATAAAAGTCTGCGAGAATAGCCGACCCTCTCTCTACATTCTCTGTTTCTGTACCCCCCCCCCCCCGTCCTCCCCCCTGGAATCCTAAATGGCATTTGATGACCGTTGATTTGTGGAAATTGGTGTTGGGTGTCCGAGCGCCATAACCCCCTCCCCCTCTCTTAAAAAAAAAAAATACAGCCAGAATTGTCTTGCGTCATTGTTTGGTCATTTAAGATTCGATTTATTTGGACAACCAATCAGTATTAATGGGGAGACATGGGTCATGTTCGGGTATTGATTTTCGCGGTGATAAAGCCACCCCCAACGAACGAAAGGACGAGTGAGTGAGAGAGAGAGCTAGGGGACAGCATCGCGATTTCAGTTTGTCTTTTAATTTGCACAAAATTGACTCTTTAATAAGGTAGTAGGAGCGATAAACAGCGTCCCAGCCCGTTAATCTTTGCCCAAACCCAATCCGTCTTCCCTAAACCCCTGCTCCGTGCGTGTAAGACAAGACGGGCAGTGAGGATGGAGACGACATCCCCGCTCCGAGCCATGGAAAAGAGCATCTTGGCGAAAGGCAAGCTTCTCCCTTCCCCCTTCTCTCTCTCTCCCCTCTCTCGCTGTCTCTCCCCTCTCTCTCCTTCTCGCGCTCCCTCTCGCTCTCCCTCTCCCTCTCCCTCTCGCTCTTCCTCTCGCTCTCCCTGTCCCTCTCGCTCTCCCCCTCTCCCCCTCTACCTCTCCCTCGCCCAATCCATCTCCCCTTCCCTCTCTCCTTCCCCCTCCCCCTCCCCTCCTTGTCCCTCTCCCTCTCCCTTTCCTCTCCCTCTCCATCTCCCTCTCCCTCTCCCTCTCCTGCTCCCTCTCCCTCTCCCTCTCCCTCTCCCTATCCATCTCCTTTTCCCGCTCCCTCTCCCTCTCCCTCTCCCTCTCCCTCTCCCTCTCCCTCTCCCTCTCCCTCTCCCTCTCCCTCTCCCTTTCTCTCCATCTCTCCATCCCCCTTCCTCCCCCTCTCCCTCTCTCTTCCCTCTCCCCCTCTCTCCATCCCCTCTTCCTCTCCCTTTCCCTTTCTCCATCTCTCCATCTCTCCACCCCTCTCTCTCCCTCTCCCTCCTTCTTCCCTCTCCCCTCTCTCCATCCCCTCTCCCTGTCTCCCCCTCCCCTCTCTATCTCGCTCGCTCCTCCACAAATTCCTGGGAGAATCGCAGATCCGTAGACGGGAGGATTCATTTTTAAACCCCGAGTTTTCTTAGGCCGGCGGGGGTGTTCAGCGCTGGCTTGCGAGGAGGTCTTTCCCCCCTTTCTTTCGTGGTGTCTGTGCTGTACCCCGTGAGCGGTTGATAATGCACTCGTTCATGAGGGAGCGAGAGAGATAGAGCGAGAGAGAGAGAGAGGAGGATTTCGAACGGGGCCTGTTGGTGAGATTTGTACAGTAGGGTCTCTCGAAGACGGGCCGGTCACGGCGCTGTGGGTGTGTGTATGTGTGTGTTTGCGTTATATGAGTTGGGAGGTGGAGGAGGTTGGTCCGAGAGGAGGAGCAACAGAGTGGGGGGGGGGGGATAGAGCGCCAATCAGTGATTGATCGCCGACCGATGAATAGCATGCAGCCGCCAATCCTACCAACCCGACTCCTATCTTTCTGACCGTCTCTTTCTCCTCTCTCTCTCTCTCTCTCTGTCTTCCTCTCTCTTTCTCTCTCTCTCTCTCTCTCTCTGTCTTCCTCTTTCTTCCTCTCTCTCTCCTCTCTCTCCTATCTCTCTGTCCCTCTCTCCTCTCTCTCTATATCTATCTCTCTGTCTTCCTCTCAATTGCCCTCTCTCTCTCCTCTCTCTCCCCTCTCTCTCTCCTCCTCTCTCCTCTCTCTCTCTGCTCCTCTGTCTCTCTCTGTCTCGCTCTGTCTCTGTCTCGCTTCTGTCTGTTTCTGTCTATGCACGTGGCTTTCCCTGCCTCTTTTCTGTTTCGTCAGTCTTTCTGTATTCCTGCCTCTGTCCCTCTCTGCTTGTCTGTCTCTATGTCTCTTTTTCTGTCCGTCAGTCTGTCTGTCTCTCCTCCTTTCTCCAACTCTCCCCCTCTCTCACTCTTTCTGCCTGCCCCTCTTCCACCTCTCCCGCTCTCTTACTCTCTCCCCTTCTCCTCCTCTCTCTTTATCGCCTTCTCTCTCCCTCCCGCCTCTCTCTCTCTCCCATCTCTCCCCTCTCCCCTCTCCCCTCACCCTGTCTATCTTTTCGTTCCGCGAGTCTTTCCCCCGCCCAAGAGATCGGTGGGATTTTACCCAACCTCATTCGTCTTTTTTCTCTCTCCTCCCTCCCTCCCTCCATTCCCCCTTCTCAGCCCCCCCCCCCTTCCCACCCCCGTTTGGCCAGCAGTATATATCTGACTCCTTCCCATCTGTCGACGGGATATTCGCGCTCGTCGGGGTCGGGGTGCGTAATGTAATTAGTACGGTTTAAGTAAAGGGGCTGTGCTTAGGGCATGAAGCGCCTCGTCTCGGAAGTTGTTTTCCATCTACCCTTGCACTGACCAACCCGTCCGAATCGACAGGATGAGAGAGAGGGAAAATAGCCTACAAGTGTGTGTGGAGGGGGGGATCAACCACGAGAATTGAACAACTCAGTTAGTAACTGCAGGGTCTTACGGGTCTTAAATGACCAAAAGGGAAATCGCAAGAAATGTACAGAGGTCCTTTCTCATAGAAAATCAGTAGGCCAGGGCGCTCCACACACGTCGTGGGCGCATTGATATGACTGAGGGAAAACGCCCGAACCAACTACAGCCCATCCAAACGCCAAACACTCCCATTCCCCTCTCACTCCCTCCCTCTCTGTCTGCCTGTCTGTCTGTCTGCCTCTCTCTCTCCCTCTTTCTCTCTCTCTCTCACTCTCTTTCTCGCTCTCTCTATCTATGTCTGTCTCTTCCCAACCGGTCTGTCTCTCTTCCTCCCCTCTCTCTCTCTCTCCCTCTCTTTCCCTCCCTCTCCCTCTCTATATCTCCCCTCTTTCCTCTTTTTTGTTCTCTCTCTCCATCTCTCTCTTCTCTCTCCTCTCTCCCCTCTCTCCCCCTCTCTCCCCTCTCTCTCCTCTCTCCCCTCTCTCCCCTCTCTCTCCTCTCCTCTCTCTCTGTCCCCCTCTCTCTGTCCCCGTCTCTATCTCTTCTCTGCCCTCCTCTCTTACCCTCTTTCTCTTGGTGCTAACGGCGGACTCGGCTGGCTGATAGGACCCCTGGTGTTGTCAATCCCGCAAGTGGCTTCCCCCGGATGATCGAGTCCAGCGCTGGTCACTTCGGTCGATCACACATAGGAAGAGATTCTGACCAAGCTAAACGTTCGTCCACTTTCCCTCTCTCCAAATTTACCACCGATACACGCTCACAATAGAGAGAGAGAGAATGAAAAATGCAGATGAAAAAAGAACCACGATTATTTCAAAGCCGCCGATAAAATGAGCGCGCTTATTTTTAGCCGCACAATATAAGTGGACGGACTGCGCCTTATTAGAGAAAGATCCCACTAGGGGCAAGACGTCAGGCCCTCCACGTATTGGACGCATAAGGGTCTTTTAATTGTTCTGAGAAATTGAAGACTGAATTTCCTCATCTCTTATGGATAAGGAACTCCTTGATGAGCAGTGCTATGCTAATACAATATGTGATTGTGTGCGGAACGGATACGGCGTAAGTCCAATTTCCTATAGGTACTCCCCTCTCCCCAATACCCCCATCCCCACCCCAAGTCAATTTTGCTGAAGGATTTCTCACCCTCGCTAGTCTCCCCCTCCCTATTTTATTCATCTTCCTCTATACTCTTTACGAGACGACTCGGCGCAGCCAGCAGCCGCTAGCAGCGGGCCGGGAGGCTCCTCTGACCGGCTCTATCGCACTCTAAGCCCCGTCGGAAATGGGCTCGGGCCACGCTCGGCCGAGCCGTTGGCCTCGGACCCTGTCCCGCCGAGCCGTGATTTCTATATGGGCCGTTGCCCGGGCCATTACTGATGCCCCATTGTTGTTTTCTCCCATAGCGAATCGCACGATTTCGGACTCGTCTCGCCTCCACTCCCCCCTCACCCTTGGTTGAAATACGGAATAGTAAATTCAACAAGTTACCCCGGTACACTTTCATGACGTACTTTCAATCTCGATGTAGATTCCGTATTCAGATTTCTTCGAAATGTGAATAACAATATTGTTCCTGGTTGTCTCCCTAAATACTTTGAATTCATAGTTCGTTATGGAGCTAGGCCCCTGGCGGGGATGGCATACCAGCCCATTGGTCACGCAGACGTTATCTGAAATGATATTCATTATCTGAAAAAATATTCATTGTTTGTCAACCGTTTGCCGAGTTGAATGACCAAAAGTTTAAATCTGAAAAGTGTGGTGGTCTTGCGTTTCCATCACATAGCTGGACCTTTCTCAAAGGCATGATTTCAGATCCACATGCTCGTACTTTATCTATCCTTTTCCCTCACTTGTGTACATGCGCCATTTTTTATTTACATCGTCTTCCCCACGGAGGGGGCCGCCGAGCCGTGGGTGTTTCCCTGCTACCGGGACAAGAATCAAAAACGAAGTGGCCGCTTTCGATAGATAGTTACAGCGCGCCTTCAACGCGTGCGCCTCTTCCCGGCCCTCGACTCAAGAGCCGGCGACTCGTGAACCCGCAACGCCACTGAGCACGCGCAGTGACACAAGGTCGTGACCTCCGGCCGACCGGCCGGACCGTCGTCGTCGTAAAGACGGACGCACGCCGGCGACGATCTTGTTGACCGTTTACGGAAATGAAGGCTTAGGCCCGGGCTCAGGCTTCGTTCTCCGTATGACAAAAACCTGAAAATCCAGATTGTGGTTTGTTTCCGAATTTTGAGATTTGTTGGCTCGATATTGGTATAATACAGAGTAATCATCAAGAAACTGGGGCCACATGCCTGTGTGTTTTTCTTTTAGATGCCTGTGATATTATAACGAGTAAGGTCAATATGACCGAAGCCTAAGCCCGAGCCTAAGCCTTCATTTCGAAAACGCGCCGTTGTAGACACGTTCCGTGTGTCGGTCGATTGCCGACCCGGTCAGGAGTTCGGAGATTGGAGAAGTCAAAGTCAAATCGCTGAAAGTGCGAACAAAGTGTGCAGGCTCCAGCTTTAGAGAGATTACGATAGTCGAATATTGTCTAGATGTCATCGTGTTGTTCCCGGTACCGATTCGCCGTGTAGGAGGGAACAGTGCAAGGGTCGTGGAGCTTCTTCGTTTTTCGGGGCCGGATTCCGCTCACTGAACGGGACGAACCCGAACGAAATCACACGGGTCAGTTCGTTGTCCGTCTCCCGTCTTATTTGTTTTTTTCTTCCGTGTGTTTTGTGTTGTGTGTGTGGGGGGATCTGGTCGTTCAACTCCCATTCCCCCTTCCCTATTATAGCCAACTCCCCACTGCTCAAGATTCATTAGTCCTGCTGGAAGGATAGAGAGAGGGAGAGTGGGAGAAAGAGAGAGAGAGAGAGAGAGAGATAGATAGAGGGGAAGGACGATGTAATTGACGCAATCGAGTCAAAGGTAGGAGGAAAAGAGATGGAAAGAAAGGGGAAAAAACTTATCTTATTACCGGCAAGTCCCCAAGCCCTTTCTTGATCTTGGAGACGGGAATAATTAAAACTAATAAGTAAGAAAATGGGTGATTGTTCGCATGAGAAAGAGACCGAGAGGGAGAGCGAGAGGGATATACAGAGGAAGAGCGAGAGAGAGAGAGATAAAGACAGAGAGAGAGAGAGAGAGAGGGGAGAGAGAGAGACAGAAAGAGAGGGAGAGACAGCGAGAGGGGAGAGAGACAGAAAGAGAGGGAGAGACAGCGAGAGGGGAGAGGGGAAGACAGAGAGAGAGGGAGAGAAAGAGAGAGGGGAGAGGGAGAGGGAGAGATAGAGAGAAACAGAGAGAGAGAGTGAGAAGGAAACATAAGGAGTTGGCAGAGAAAGAGGGACGGAAAGATAGGCGGATAGATAGAGCGACATATAGATTATACAGAGAGCATGATATCCACAATAATGAGAGGGGGAGATAGAAACAGTGAAAGAGGTAAGATGGACAGAAATCAAGATAGAGGGCTGTAGAGCGAGAGAGAGAGAGAGAGAAAAGTAAAGAGACAGAGAGACCGAGAGACATTGCGTAGGCGGGAGAATTTATCAGGAGGAAGGGAGGGGCCGAAACTTGAGAGTATTTGGGCCCAAGTTAGGCCAGCGAGTCGGGCCCGTTCGTCCTCCCCTATTCCTTCCTTCCTTCCTTCCCCCCGACTCTTGGGGGACGGAGCTGGCGGGGGTTGTCCGAAGTTACCCCACCAACACCCCCACGTCTCTCTCCTTTCTCTACCGTCGAGTGCGCGTCAAGTACGGGCAAACACGGGAACGTCGGGCGAAGATCGAGGATTGGAGGAGGAGGAGAGGAGGGGGAGTGAGAGAGACGGGGAAGTAGAAATGAAAGAGGGAGAGAGAGAGAGAGAGAGAGAGAGAGAGAGGGAGGGGGGGGGGGAGAGGGAGAGGGAGAGGGAGAAGGGGGACAGAGAGAGGAAAACACGGGGGAGAGTGAACAACTGTCGAAAAGACCAAGTGACGAGTGGAGCAGAACCCGGAGCCCAAAAATAATAGCGATAAGTGCCTCACTTTTTCTTGTCTCTCTCGAGTGCTGGACTGGCCATTGGTCTCTCTCCATGGGTAAGCGGAGACTGCCTCGGTAGCGCTCGATATCCTCGAAAGCCTCTGATGCATATACAGAAAGAGAGAGACAGAGAGACAGAGAGAGAGAGCGGGCTCCTTGGACGATGAATAATGTAGAGGGTGAAATAAAAAAACCCAAACCGGCCAGGTATTTTTACAGTATAATTTCAGATGACTGGTAAAAGGAAAAAAACACGGAGAGAGGGGAGAGAGCTGGAGAAATTACCGAAGAGGCACTGGAGAGTATTCGATGGTGCGGGGTGCCTTTTTGTCTGCCATGTTTTTTTTTTTGGAGGGGGGGGGGTCGCCTGGATATTGGGGGCGAGTTTGGCCAGATTTATGCGTGACTGTTGGAGTGTCTCTGGGGAGCAAACAGCACGATGGGCGATTCCTCCCCGTCGCCCGCCACCTCCCCCCTCTACCCGCCCCTCACAAAAAAAACCCACGGTGACGACGTGTTATCCACCGACGGTACTCGAGACCGGACTGTTTAAGGTTAAAACAATAATTTTCGTCGTGGGGGCGGCCGGCCTGCCGCGGCTGGTCTCTATCACGGACGCTAGGCGGCGTCCTTCTGAACGCGCCCCATAATAATTATGCCATCTCTGTCTCGTCGGTTTTTTTTTTTGCGTCGAGATTCGTCTCTCGAATTTTTTGTTGGGGTTACGTTTCACGCCGTGCGGGGCAGTGCTCCTGCGATTCGACATCTGTTTCCTTGAGCCCTTTCGCCTTCAAACACGCCTATAGGCGCGGTTCGCGCTGACGTTCCACTTACGACAAAGGGCAGAGTGCATTGTCTCATCTGTCACTTTTGCGCACGTAATCTGGACGTTGTCGAGGCTTATTTGTTCGCGCCAGACGAGGCGATATCCTGTGTAAGCCAAACATATAACCGTATTTTTTTTGTCCGTTTATTTATTTCTTTTTCGCCGAGAGACGCCTTGTCAATATTCATCGGTCATGTTCCCTGAATATTCATCGGTTGCTCCTCCCTGCCCTCCGTGAGGTGATTGAACTATTAGCGGAGGGGATAATGATGTGTCGCCGTTAAAAAAAGGGGGACCGATTACCGGCTCTCTATCGTCGGCGCGAAGGGGCGTTGCCCACCGGTCCGAGACCTTCCCGACCGTGTTTGTTTGTTGGAGTTTTTTCGGGGGGGGGTGGATGGAGTGGTGGTCAATGGTCGTGGCAACCCGCCGTGGAGAGGTCAGCTGACCACAGACTTTGGAAGGGCCGGGACAACGTTGGGGGCGCTGTCTGAGACCCCAAGCCGCCGTCCGGTCATTGGCCCTGGCCGGCTTTTGTTGACAACCTCTGCCAGACAATAATCCGATCGTGATTCAGTCGGGCGTTATGGCCAGACAAGACGCCCCGGTTCACTTTGCTGATCCCCCCCCCCCGCCTACTCTCACCCCCTCCCTTCCTTCCTATCCACTCTTTACCTCTTCCAGCACCATCATCCCCCACTCCACCCCCCAAAAAAAACCTCCTCTTCCCGCCGACCCCCCTCTCGCGCGCATCGTTTGGGGGCCCGGCTTGACCAGTCCAAACAACGGCGTGACACTGCCCCCGGAAGTCCGGACAACACGAGTCTGACCGGCACAAAGCGATCGGCACTCGACGGGGGAGGACGCGGACCTGACATCGCTGACGAGGTAGGCTCGCTTCGCTCAGAACACGGTCGCGATCACCCGTCCCGTTTATAAAAAAATAAATAAAATCCACGGTATATAGCTAGCAAACTCCAGCGGACATTATCGGGCTTCTATTTCCTTTTCCCCATGCACTTCCCCCCCTACGGTCGGAGCGGTTGGTATTCCTGGAATTCTTGGCAGCAGCAATTGCAAAGCTCCTTCTGTAGTCATCTCTTCTGGCTGTCTGTCCGTCTGTCGTCATTTTGCACCCCTAATTTGCGCACCAGACCGGAACAAAAACCGAAGGCACTAACTGTCTAGCAGTACGACCGCGTTGGCGGTTCATCCCTTAGCAACGCGGACTGCAGTCGTCTGGCAACCGATCCCATCCAAGAGAACGTTTTCTCTTAAAGAAGCAAAAAAAAGTAATCGGGTAACTATCCCCCCACCTCTCTCTCTCTCTCATCTATCCTGTATACTGCAATAGCGGCAGTATTGTCACAGTTTATCAAACCCCGTTTGAATTGAATATAACGGTATCAATTCTGCCGCTTAGTACAACATACACATCCGTATTAGCCTCCTCATCAGCCAGACTTGACCGCAACTGGATGGAGAGGAGGGTGAAAAAGGGCAGTAATGACATTCAGGCCAGGGCAAATGTCGGTTGACGTCACAGCGGCTCCCGTCCAATCCCATCGCTCCGATGCGACTCTTCGTGGACGCACGTGTGTCCCTGGAGCGTGCATAAATGTTCAAGTAGCGAGCTAGCGGTGGGAGGGAGGGGTTGGGTTGGATGGGTGGTCGGTGGGCTGCCGGCAGGGGAACGGCTGGATAATTTTCCTTGTGTGTGTGTGTATACTGGGACGTGCGGCGCTGATGACTGGCTCGGCTCGGCTCGCCCTCCACACCGCATTATTGATTAATGTCGGGGCAGGGCTGTAATCATCATTTGCCGGGTCGTTTCTGGCGATTCGCCGGTCAGTCACTCGGATGCGGCCGTCCCGAGCAGTCGCTCCAAGATAGAGGTAGGAGAGAGATTGCCTGCGCGTGAAAGAGAGAGAGGGGGCAGAGAGAGAGAGAGAGAGAGAGAGAGGGAGAGAGAAAGAGTGGGAGAAAGAGAGGGAGAGAGAGAGAGGGGAATAATGATATGAACCAGCAACCATCACCCATTCCCGCCCCGACACTCTCATTGGGACAGGACCGAGCGAGAAGGGGGAGGATACGGTGGAGGCTGGGAGGCCACAAGTTCCCGCACTCACCGAGGCGTCGACCGCCGCACCGGCTCGATCGCCCGCCCGTGCCGGCCGGACCGCCCGCCCCAGCACCGCTCCGCTGCAAGTCGTCACGGAGGGAGGAATTGCTCGCGAGGCAAGCAATACAGGAGAGAGACAGAGATCAGACGGATAGTCATCTGTGCTTGAGGGGGAGGAGGGGGAAGGGGGGGGGGGGTTCTCAAGACCAAGAGAAAAAAAAAGAGAGAGCAAAAACCGGAGGGACGGGCGATCGCCGTGTCAGGGAAAGACAGAAGTCCCCGACCTCTGTCACGGAGGGGTCACGTCAGCTATGCTGACTGCCTGCGCCTCCCTGTCGCGGCTTAATTCGGCCGCCGATGAGTGCTTCGTATAACTCTCTACTCGTCTCACTCTTCCTGTACTACTAGTCTCATGCTTCTTCTTCTTCTTCTTCTTCTTTTTCTCCGTCTTCTTCTTCTTCTTCTTCCTCTTCTTCTTCTCTCTTTTCGTTCGCCTCCCCCTCGGTTCGTCGTCAGTCGTCGCCTGTTCTTCGGCGTGCTCTGATGAGAGACGCGGTGCATGGCCTCGGTGACATCACCCGCCTTCCCCTGATCTCTCCTCCCCGTACTCGTCGGCACGCGGAGAAACGGAGCCGTCTCCAATCTCTCTCTCTCTCTCTTTCTCTCTCTGTCTCCCTCTTCGACTCCCTCTCTCTAATATGGAGGACTCGGCCCCGCAAAAAACCCAAATACTCTCTGTTATCTCGAGGGAGTTTTTAGTTTCATGCAAGGTCTGGTGTTTTTTTTTTAAAGAATGGTCGCTGCACTGCATGCGATCATTGAGTACTGCTCTTGAGGTTTAACTTGTTTTACTCATAGGATAGCTGGACTTGACGACTCGGATGTCATCGATCGTTGCAGATATTTCTGATTGCTTGCTTGCCTTTTTAGCTTATTCTGTCATATGGAGATATTATGTCTCGTCTCTGACTATGATGTGTTTGCTCATTATTTTCTTCTCTTGTTTCCCGCTTATTTTGGGGTCTCCAGGATCAGTCACGTCCGGGCATCACTCCTCTAGCCATGCTGGCTGCCACCTGCAACAAGATCGGTTCTAAGACCCCGCCCCCGACCCTCACCGACGCCTCCGCCGCCCCTCAGACCAAAGGCTTCCTCCCCTTCAAGAAGACCGCCTCGGCCTCGGACTTGCCCACCGCCCTGGCCGAGTCCGCCATGCCTTCTGCCGAGTCGTCCTCGCCGTCGTCCTCGTCCCCCTCCTCGTCCTCGAGCTCGTCCTCCTCCTCCTCCTCCTCCTCGAACGGTTTTGCCCCGTACTCGGCGTCGGCGGCCGTGGCCGTCCGCAATTCCTCCCTGAGCGGCCCCACGGCGGCCGCCGCCGCCGCCGCCGCGGCCGCCTACAGCGAGATGCTGTCGCACGGCAGGACTTCACTCAAGTCGGCCCTGCCCGGCTGGGCCGGCTCGGGCTCGGGCTCGGGCGAGTCGGCCGGCCAGCCGGCCATCATCCACAAACTGCACGGGTCCTCGGCCGACCCGCTGGTGAGCGTGTGCCCCGGCCTGCCCCTCTGCCCGCACCCGTACGACTCGTGGCTGAAGGCGTCCGGAGCGGCGGCCGCGGCGGCGGCCGCGGCGGCCAGCATCGCCCGGGACTCGACGGGCAGCGGCTCCACGCTGAGCTGGTGGGAGCTGCGCGGGGGCTCCACCTGGCTGGACCTGCACCCCGGCGCGGCGGCCGCCGTGGCCCTGGGCTCCCAGCTGCCCAAGTATTCGGGCTACTCGGCGGCCGAGTGCGCCGCGCTCAGCGCCGCCCACCCCGTGCTCAGCTCGCCCGGCGGGGCGCCGCCCTTCGTGGCCGCCGGCGGCCCGCCGCTCTTCGGCCACGACGGCCTGGGCTCGCTGGTGCCGCCCGGCTGCGACCTGATGAGCTTCTCGCAGATGCGCTCGCCCTTCCTGACGCCGGCCGGCCTGGGCGGGCTGTCGCTGTCCTCCCGGGCCAATCGGCGCTACACGGGCCGGGCCACCTGCGACTGCCCCAACTGCCAGGAAAACGAGCGACTGGCCGCGG
Source organism: Luidia sarsii (assembly GCA_949987565.1). NCBI lineage: Eukaryota > Metazoa > Echinodermata > Asteroidea > Paxillosida > Luidiidae > Luidia > Luidia sarsii. Next base: position 13,126,232 of record OX465107.1, read on the forward strand.
CCGGCCAGCCCATCCGCAAGAAGAACGTCCATACCTGCCACATCCCCGGCTGCGGCAAGATCTACGGCAAGACGTCGCACCTCAAGGCCCACCTCCGCTGGCACACAGGCGAGCGGCCCTTCGTCTGCAACTGGCTCTTCTGCGGCAAGCGGTTCACCCGCTCCGACGAGCTCCAGCGCCACCTGCGGACGCACACGGGCGAGAAGCGCTTCGCCTGCCCCACGTGTAACAAGCGCTTCATGCGCAGCGACCACCTCAGCAAGCACATCAAGACGCACACGGGCACCGCCGGCGCCGCCGCCGCCCCGAGCAGCGGGCCCGAGCGCGGCTCGTCCGCCGGCAAGAAGGCCGCCGCCTCGGCCGCCGTCAGCGGCAGCGAGTCGGCGTGCAGCCCCGGCCAGGCGGGCGCGGGCAGGGCGGCCAGCCGATCCCCGCTGCCCTCCAAGAGCGCTAGCTCCCGGAGACAGCAGCACGCCGAGGTCAAGATGATCACGTCCTGAACGAGAGAACCCGCACCTACCGTATCGAAATTCTCCCGACCCCTCGGCATGCCATCGACGCAGTCATTGCTTGCGAAGTCTCGGAGAGTCTCGTCAGATCCCGAAAGGCGACAGCGAGAATTCCTCGGAGGTTAAAGTGTGGGCGCCTCCGCCCCGAGGCAATTATTTTCTATTCGAGGCAGTGACGTCAGCCCGACCTAGCGTCTTAGTCTCAACTACAGCAAAGCAAAGATTTAATGATTTAAAAAAAAATTAAAAAAATTCAATGGTCGCCGAATGTGTGGGGTGTATGTGTGTGTTTATGACGTGCAGAATTGGGCAATATTTCCAACTTTTCACTGTGACTTTGAAAATTCCTCCCCTCCCATCCTTTTTCCCCCGCCTCTGAAATATTATCACGTGACTATGTGGGTATGACTTGCCACTCTTTCTGAGAGCAAAAAAAAAAATACAAAGAAAATGGTTCTGGTTTAAAACGGCAGTCGAAAGTAAATTCCCGTTTGATAGCAATGTCTTGTACCTGTGTTGGGTAAACTTAAAAAAAAAAAAAGAATACTAATGTGATGAAATTTCAGATTGCGTCAGAAGATGACGTCAGGAGGAAATTGCATGCCCGAGCAGAATGTTCGAGAACGTGCGTGGGAGGGATGGGAGGGGGGGGGGGCAATGGGTTTGTAACTTCCGCTGAATTAGTTCAGATCGGAAACTTTCCACGGAGACGGAATGGACCAATCCACGCACAAGTTGCCGACGCATTCTGGCAATAAGTATCGTCGTTCCGTTCCTTTTTTTGTTTTCACATCGATCGGTGATGGAATGGGATATTTAAGTCTTTTTTGTTTGGATTACGGGCTTTCATAGATGTCTCTTACCGGGGGGAGGCTTGCACCATAGAAGTATGGGGCGATTTCACTGCGAAACGGGAATGTCTTCGGACATTATACGGAAGACGAGTGTGTGTAGAAAAATCTAAAGGGGCCTAGAATGCCCTCCTGCGCATCGAAGCGGCCGAATCTCGAAGCGCTTTAGATGAAACAGACAGACAACCAGTCAATCAAACCAAAACTTAAGTGCAACGAGATAATGCATAACGTGTACGCAGTCTTCTGTTCTGTTCAGTTGTTTATTAATTTGTCGTCATCGGGTAGTTGGTAGTTAGTGTGAAACAAAAGAGGCCCTTTTCCCTTTGTTCTACCTCAATGATATCGGGATTCGTTCGAGACGCCCCCATGTGACATTCGCCTACATTCAACTATCTTCTTTTTTTCTTTTTTTTTCTTTTTGCTTTCCCCCCTCGCTTGTTTATCCCCCCCAAAGAAAACCCATACAACTTCGTGTTTACCACTTTAAGTCAATCTGCAACTCCTTTGATTTTGTTTTATCACTGTTAGCCTAATGCTATAGCTATTTACAATTTTGTTGCCTTGTCGATGTCTACGAAGACAATAATTTTTTCAAAATTTTAATTTGTTTTTGTATGTTCTTTTATAGTTAAACTATAACTATACAGATTTATATCCGCGGATTTTCATCCGCCTTTCTTAACGAATTTTAAGAAAACAAAGAAGACGAATTATCCACCAGCGCGTATAGGTTTAGTAGCTGGTGGTATCCTATGCTATTTCCGGCTTTTGATATTGTGACACACTATTTAGGCTGTAACGGACGTGCGGTCGTCAGAGTAATAACGAAGTGAGTCCTCATATTTTCGACCGCGGAGGACGACTTGGTACAAACAAAATACCATTAGAATTTATGATTAGCTTAAATTATACCTTTTTTCACAATCTGGTATTCAAAGAGAAGACGCTATGGTGAAAGGCTGATTCCTTTTGAGTTTTTTTTGTACGAATTATGTATTTTTTATGGTTACTTATTATCGGTTTATGAAATATCCTGTATAGTGACCTTACGATGGTGAGATCCTGATGTTTCCACCAGAAAAAAAAAATACACTCCGACATCTCTGCGTTTATAAGTTTCCTCGGAAGTAAACAAATCCATACATATGTTTTCCCTTTTTTTTCTTAATTAAACCAATCGCCTTCTGATTACTTCAAAGCAATGGATTTTAAATCCCATAGTTCGTTCATTTCTTTCGTGCAGAATTATCCCGTATCGTTTTAATGACCATTTCGATCAGGATGAACAAAAAACTAGATAACCCCCCAAAATCCGAAAACAAGCATAAAAGCAAGCTACTTAGATTCGTAAATAAATTTGAACGGGATTCTGGCGCTCTCCGCAAGTATGAAAATCCTCCTGCCAACTCAAGCACGAAGCACGCGGAATGTTTGCCTACCTTAAAGAGAGTGGGACGTGATTTGGGATTTCCCGTAATCATAATTCGATGAGTTTCAAGCTCCTTCACGCTTGCAGTTGTGTCCCGCCAAATTTGGCATTCAAGGTTTGTCTCCTTTTACTTGTTTTGATCGAATTTAGTCGTGTTTCTTCGATGCGTTAAAGGACCTTAAATCGTCCACATTGTTGGTTTCATTTCTCGCCATTACCGCAAAAAAATAAAAATAATGAGAAATGATTATATATAAAGCCACGTTTTATTCGCATTCCATCGTTTGTTTTTGAACACAGGTTGGTGTGATTCGAGTAATGTACGTACACTGCGCTTTGTACCGCATAGTATGATGCAACATTGGTAGCAATGGTATAACGAAATTTATTCCATCTCAATACTTTCTATTTATTGCACCCTAAAAAGGTCTTTAAAAATCCTCTCTCTCTTTCGTCTTATTGTTTGTTTTTATTTCGATTGCATCGATTGATGTAAAAAAAAAAAAGGCCTGGAAATATACCTTCACTGCAAAGTAATTTTACAATTTCGTATTCAAGCCTGTTTGAACGTAGTTTGGCTAAAAAAAAAGATTCACAAATTTCCTGTAAAATCTCATAATTATATCATGTTTAAGGATAAGCGTAAACATTAAATGCGTATCCGTTCTGCGCCAACTTGTATACCAATGTTGTAACATACCTTCAGGATATTTCCGAGAAATGTATTCAGTCGGGGATTTTTTCTCATCAGGTATTCGTAGTTTGTCTGGATGAAATCAGAAATGAGATTTCGTATTTCTTCCCTAGATCTTAATAGCCTACCCCTCTTTAAAAACAAACAAATCCATAACCTTTATTCGAAGTTACTCTTTGACGTCGACACTGAAATCTCCGTGGTTGCGAGGGCTGTTCGATATTCCATTATACCCACGACCGCTCGTTGTAAAATCATTGGCCGTATAGGTTAAGGAACCACTGCCCTGTGCCCGAAAGGTGAAGATGCTCTAAGCATTCAGAACCTATCGTCTGGGAACCTCTCGGTAGAGTGTCTGACTCCGACGAATCTTGCCACACAGCCAACATGGCCTGGCCTCTTCAGAATACTCCCCAGCAAACAACCGTCGAATTAAAGATTATCTCCAGTTATTGTTCAGTTATTCCTACCTAGTCCATGTGTAACTATTTTGTTCGCCGATTACGAATCGGCAGCAGTGCTTGCTTACAACGGCGACTCGCTCAATAATGTTGGTTGTTTTGTTTTGTTTTTAGGTTCAGGAAAAAAAACCTGGGTGTTGTTGGGGCAAATTCTGCTCACTTTCTTCGTTCTTATTTTCCGGTTGTTTTTGACTCGATATTTTGTTTTTAATTACTGAGAAATATTATATAAGTGCACATAGTAAGCACCTGTCCCACAGGTATGTATATATTTAAATGTAAAAGTGTATAATTACCATAACAAAAAGAGTGTGGGGCTAAACTATTAATATTATAAATGTTGAATAAATACCTGATTGTCCTATAGTGTACGTGGAAGGTCTCGACTGTGTCCGTTTCTCGCGCGTATTTGGTGTCGCTGGCAAATGGCTTCAAGTTGCGCACTGGTCTATAGGGAAGCCAGTGCCGTAGCGGCTACTGGAGATAACCATAGACTTGTGCGTTATCGCCAGCCGTAGCCACTTGCCGCCGGGGGTCCATTAGGAGCGGATGTCGGTATACCAGACTATTTGTGCGGATTAGTTTCCCATATCGAATCCAAAATGGTGGCTCTGTAGAGGCGAATGAGCGTGACTTGCACTTCAATCGGGACGAGTATAACAAAAGAAGGGAAAGCTGAAATATTCAGGTTTTTTTATCTGCTCTATTAAATTTAAAAGATGAAATTTAGAGTTTTGCCAGCACTTTCTGGAAACCGATTCTTTCAATTATAGGCCAATCGATGGCTGAAGAGTTCGCCGACAAGAATGGAGGACTAGAATGGATCTGAAAAGAGGGAGCAAAATACCAAAATGGATGGCCTTTGCTGGGCGGAGACCTCTTGCAAGGAATCCCCCATCTTTACCACAGAATGTGTCGTTATCTCGGATTATAGGACGACTGAGAATTTGAGTTTGATTTAGTATAGACTTCTTGGACATGACCGGAATATTGGCGTCTGTTTGGGAAATCTCTGATCTCTCATTGGTTTGTGCAAGGCGATGAAAAGGGGGAAACGCTCGGATGGTAGACTCGCCAGCCAGTCGCCGCTCTGTTCCATGGGACAATGTTTACAACCATCTTCGGACAACTCTGCCTCTGTTCCTTCCATCGCTAATGTAAGTTACATGACACTGCTTAATAATCACCTTAATATCCCACGATGCCTCCTTCATTGCCGTTTGCCGGACTGGCAAAGCTTTAAAACGCACGCCATCAAAACAAAACAGATACAGTGCTCAAACCACAATTGGCCCTCTTATAGGGAATAGGAATTTAATGCTCCTCTTTAATAGTTTGGACCAGTAAGAATAACTGTATATTATTACTTCAGACAGCCCAATTTCTATCAGAAGGACCGCCAACAGTCGAGCAGATTCCGAGCCTTTCAAGTCCCTTTTAAATGTTGATTTCACGTATGATTTGTCATTCTGTCATTTTATGAGCTCCTCTAATTTGATTTTCCGAGACACCGCCTCGCCCCCTCCTCCTGCCCGGCCCCTAGCTAGCTAGGGTGGTTGTGGCGTGATGCTCAAGGCACAGACAGCGGACGGGGGAGGGAGTGGGGGGAGGGAAGGGGGGGGGGAAGGAACGCCGTCAAGCGTGGCGGGTCGACCCTTCGGATCGGCACCCCCGTCAGCAGCCGAGGTTGGTCGTGACATCGACAGGCATCGCCAGATTTAGCGGGAGCTGTTCGGGGGGGACGGGGAGGGGGATGTTGTGGGGGTCGGAGGGTCGGAGGGTCAGTGGAGGTGGTGCGAGGGGTTGGTCCCGACCAACTGTGGGTACTGGGGGGCGGGAGGCCCTCTTTTTACGCGCGGGTTATGAACGGCCCATTTAACCCATCTCGTCGTCGTCTCCCGCGCCGGCACCGGGTCGCGTGGACCAACCTCAACGACGCGTCCACTGGTGCGGCAAATGCGAATTATTATTAACTTGGGGGAAATCAGGGAGCGAGAAGTGGAGAGGAGATGAGAGGAGATGAGAGGAGGGGAGAGGAGAGGAGAGGAGAGGAGAGGAGAGGAGAGGAGAGGAGAGGAGAGGAGAGGAGAGGAGAGGAGAGGAGAGGAGAGGAGAGGAGAGGAGTGGAGAGGAGAGGGGAGGAGGGGAGGGGAGGGGAGGGGAGGGGAGGGGGGAGGAGGAGGAGGGGAGGAGGAGGAGGAGGAGGAGGAGGAGGAGGAGGAGGAGGAGGAGGAGGAGGAGGAGGAGGAGGAGGAGGAGGAGGAGGAGGAGGAGGAGGAGGAGGAGGAGGAGGAGGAGGAGGAGGAGGAGGAGGAGGAGGAGGAGGGGAGGGGAGGGGAGGGGAGGGGAGGGGAGGGGAGGGGAGGGGAGGGGAGGGGAGGGGAGAGGAAGGAAGACCGACATGCCGACGGGTAGAGGGATGGCGCGGGTGGGGCATGACGAGAGTGAGACAAGAGTAGTAGGGGGATGAGCAGATTTACAGACAGACAGACTGAAAAGATGCACGTCAGAAAGCCAGACAGACTGAAAGACAAACCAAGACAGAGGGGTGGCCGAGATGCAATAACAGAAATAAAACGACATACATGCAGAGACAGAAAGACAGACAGACCGACAGACAGACAGAGACAAATAGTTGCCGAGACACGGTTAGAGACGAAAGGGGGAAACGGGGAAGACTCGGAGACTGGGAGGAGTTGAAAACAAAGTGGCATCGGAAGATGTCCGCGATGATGGATGAAACTTGTCCGGCCCACTCGGCTACGGGAGACGGGGGCAGGCAGGGGACGGGGCAGGCAGGGGACGGGGCAGGCAGGGGACGGGGCAGGCAGGGGACGGAGCAGGCAGGGGACGGAGCAGGCAGGGGACGGGG
>OX465107.1:13138050-13173050 GCA_949987565.1 Luidia sarsii
TCAGCAGTGACAGCATGCAGTGTACAGAACATGTACTCAACCATTCCTACACACGCGCCACACATATGCACGCCACACAATCATGATATTTGGGAAAACTTTAAACCATTTTTTTTTTCGGCAAGTGGTTGAGCCAGACCATGGGTGGTGTCTACATTACAGTAAGTGGTTTAATTTGGGTTTATCATTTTTTCCCAAGACTTTTACAGTGAGTTATTATAAAAAAATACATAAATAAAAACATGAAAACAATCTTTGCCATTTTGGTTTTCAGATCGTTTCCAAATTTCCCTGTCAGATTTCATGTGGACTTTCATCAGTTGAGGTCTGTAGAACGGGTTTAGGTGTTGGAGTTCATGTTAAATGAGCCAATGAGCCCAATCTTCATCGTTAAGGGCCGCTTGCAGTGAGTTGTCAAACATTAGCATGGTCGCTTTCCGAGATACAGCACAGTGATATGGCACTGACGATGGTGACCAGTCCGAGAGGTCACGCACCCTGTTGTCTGCTCCCCACCATCTCAAGAATGATATTCAATTACTGCGTTTACAGCGCTTGATTGTTGTACGGAAAGATTTTAGTTTACAACTTAAAGTCGCGTACAACAAGCACAGAGAATGGCAATCTCGTTTTGGCTACATTGGGAAGAAATGCCTTGCTTAGCAGATTTTCGGGCTGAAGCAGCTCTGGGATATTGGGCCCAGGTCGAGTGGCAAAGTTGATGGCGCACTCTCCGCTTGAATGGTAAGCAACCCGGTGATGCGTGGGGCTCTTTGGCGTGGCTCATAATAACGGACACCAGGTCCGTGATCTCCCACGCTGCGGCTTGGAGCATGCCAGGAATTCCTTGGTCTCTCGTCGGGTTCCGAGCCACACAGTAGCCCCCGTCTCTTCCCATGGCAACCGTCTCCTCAACACCCCCTCCCACCTCTCTCTCTCTATCTCTCTCTCTCCCTCTGTCTTCCTCTCTCTCTCTCTCTTCCTCTCTCTCTCTCTTCCTCTCTCTCTCTCTCTCTTCCTCTTTCCCTCTCTCTCTCTTCCTCTCTCTCTCCCCTCTCCCTTTCTCTCTTTATCTCTCTATGTCTCTCTCCCTCTCTCTTCCTCTCTCTCCCTTCCTCTCTCTCTCTTCCTCTCTCCCTCTCTCTCTTTCTTTCTTTCTTTCTCTCTCCCTCTCTCTCTCCCTCTCTATCTTACGTTCTTTCTCTCTCCTCCTCTCTCTCCCCCTCTCTCGTTCTCTCTCCCTTTCTCTTTCTCTCTCCCTCTCTCTCTATATCTCCCTCTACATCTCTATATCTCTCTATATCTTTCTCCCTCTCTCCTTCTCTCTCTCCCCCTCTCTTTCTCCCTCTTTTTATATATCTACCTCTATCTCTCTATATCTCTCTCTATCTCTCTCTCTTTCCCCTCCTCTCTCTCTCTCCCTCTCGCCCCTCTCTTTCTCTCTCTCTCTCTGTCTCCCTTTCTCTCTCTCTTTCTCGCTTTCCATCTCTCTCCCTCTCTCTCACTCAATCTCTCTCTCCTCGTCGGGGAAAACACGCTGACAGTCAAGGTCGCCAAGACGTGTATATATATGGGTGTGTCGGCCCGCGGGCAGTCGCGTTCGTTTGCGTTCCAAGATGGCAGGCGAGTGCCACCCACCCCCTCTCCCCTCTCCCCTCTGCCGCCCCCAAATCATCGCCTCGCTGTGCCGAGGCTGCATTCAACCGCTCGCTGCAATCATGAGTAACTATACGCTCGCTGCGAGCGAATGTGCGTACGGGAGTGACAACGCACGAAAGAGCTTCTGCACATCTACCATTTGCACAAGCGTTCCAAAACTTGTTCCAAAATCAGCTTCATCACGCCGTCACTAAATTACTTGTATCTTTCAACATGCATAATCAATACTTCAATATGTATTTGAATTTATATCAAAATGTGATATACAAAAATGTTGCAAACTGCTTACTGACTATAATTACCAAAATGCAAATCTTACAATTAAGTGGGCCTGACGTTTCGATCCTAGCAGGACCTTTCTCAGAGGGGGAGTGACAAGGACAAAACAGATACATATACACGTGTACATGTTTTATCTGATTTGTCTTTGTCACTCTGCCTTTGAGAAAGGTTCTACTAGGATCGAAACGTCAGGCCCACCAAATTTTAAGATTTATATCAAATGTATATACAATTTGCTATAGGGAACAAAAATCACTCTTTTTAAAACAAAATAGTTTTAAAAAAGTCGAAATTCAAATACGTTGAAAATTTTGAGTGACCCCTAACTTTACTTAATTATTTACTTTATTTACTTTATTTCGAGGTTTCGTTATTCGTGTGAGAATCTCTCTTTGATTTGGGTGTCTTTTTCTTTGAACCGTTCTCGTTGATGTGTAGTGCAAGCTTGCCGGCCGGCCCATTATCCATGCCTTTGACCTGCCCCCCTCCCTCCCTCCCACTCATGTCAAAGGTCAGAGTGGTGATTTACGCTGGAGCGTCGCCGTGCGCTGGGCTGTTTATGTACTGACGCACCGGGCATTCAATCAAGACTATTGTAATGCCTACCCGTAGGCGAACCCCCATAAAAAAAACCAACCAACAGCATGCAGAAATCATAGTATAAAACCTTCAGCCCTTTGAATATGCAACTGTCGAATCTGTTAGTGTCAGTCTTGGAGGGGTGGGGGAGTAGGGGCTAGTTTGTGAGGGGGGGGGGTGGGAACGAACGAAGCGTTTGTCCCCAAAACCATTCACCTTTCTGGTTCGTTCTAAAGTCAATGATGGGAGGGAAAGGGGCCGGTTTCCTTTCAAGGTAACTCCAAGTCAGAGGAGGTCATATTCGATCATTCCGATGGGGGACGCAGAAGGCACTGATGTTGATCTTTTCTAATCTTGTCAAGTATGGAAATATCCGCGACCCTGTATAACTACGATAGCGTAAACGGTGAATGATGAAACCGGCATGTCAAGAGGTATGATGAAGCTCTTACCCCCCCAAAAAAAATAAAAAATAAAATACATTGAAAAGGAAAGAAAAAGGCAGTGCCGTGGGCCTTCTGGTAAAGAGATTTAGGGGGGTATCGTCAACCCCCTTCCCCACCCCCTACTACCCCCCTAAACTCCTTCTGATGGTAGCCATGCCAGACGAACTTAACTGCTCCGTTGGGCCTTATGAGCCCTGCAGAGCGGTTCATCGCACCACGAGACGGCGGTCATTGCCGCCGGTATCAAGGCCGTCAAGCTCGTCTACCGGCCGGTAGCTCAATCATAGGGGGGAATGGGGAGGAGGAGGAGGAGGGGGGAAGGTTTGCCTGCATGCACACAAGGCTGGTCAGTCGGAGAAGTAAGAAAACATACTACAGAAAGAGAGAGAGAGCGAGAGAAGGGGTGGGTTTCAAAGGGGGGGATGGACTGGGGAGGGCAAGGGATGCAATTGATTGATTTGAAGGGGGGCGGGAGCGCTCTGAGGTGAATTAGATAATCCATATACGGGACCAAGGTTGGACATTTCTTGGCCGTTGACCGACCGAACGAGGCCTATACGGAAGGCGTGTACTTTCCTTCCCCCACTCTGTATAGGATCGCCTATATTCTCCAGATGGGGGAAAAGACATACGCGGCTGTGAATTGGCATATCGTAAGAGGCTGACAGAATGATATATCAAAAGGCGTTCCATTCTTTTTTTTCTTTTTTTGATAAAGCGTTTAAAATGGAACCCGACACCTGCAATATATTTAACCCGATAAGGAGACGGAGTCACTTGGTTAAAAAAAAATGAATTGTGGAGAGAAAATCCACCGGATATATTTGTTGAGCAAAATAATATTATCGGGTCATTTCAGGACTTTTGGGATCGTAGCACTTAATGAATACGTAACTTATAGATGCATGGCATAGTTATCTGGGGAAATGACGGTATTTTAGCTCATCTTTCGCTGAGATTCCAGAGGCATTTGTTGTTAAGCGGCAGGACTGGAAGACATTCCGACAACAGTCCTCGCCAGAATCAAGTCTATTCAGAGTTGTTGTTCTTTCCTCTGCCTGTTGAATATGGCGCTGATGTGATCGATAAACTCACCGAACCATCTAAATCGTTGAGGTGTGAATGTGGCTCAGACTGTGGACGGTTTTTGTATGACCAGAGTTTGCAATCGTTTAGAAAAAGCTGATGATTTGATCGACTAACTATATGTGACCCGGCACAGCATAATGAGGAATACTCCCACATTTGTGATTTTGAGGTTTTCTAATGATGTGAAAGAGTATACCATTAGCTTTAAAATGATATCAAAATATAATATCCTCTAATACTTAAAATTTCCGAAAATATAAATAAAGAAAATTGATTTGTAATCGAATTGTGTAGATACTTTAACTTCAGGCGTTGTTTACTCAAAAAGTGGTTTTGGTGGGATATTTCTCATGTCTTTGTGCCGGGTCACATATACTAGAACTTCAATGAAGGTTTGCCCTGCTCGACCTAATAGTGCTCAGTGCTTTGCCCGATGCCTGACGAAAACATTTCAGGCAGCTCGGGCAGGATTCGAACCCGCGACTCCTACTTTCGAATGCAGCCGTCTCAACCACTTGACCACCGAGCCGGTCCAGGTCGTGTGGCTTATTCGAATAATGTACAGCGGCGAGTATCAGTATACCGCGTTGCATCATAGAGATAACAACTCCTGGACGCAAACATCATGCTATACATTATATCAGGGCCTATGCTAGAGCTATTGCATGCGGAAGATAAGCGTGGTCAGACAGTGCGCACTGACCAATGTCGTACCCACTTCACGCCGGGACCTCTGAATAAACCGATTGGATTGCGCCACTTATAGTGGGCATTTTTACATCTCATTTGGCGCAGAACATTAGCGGAAATGAGAAAGGAAGACTATCATATTGTCCACATTCTTCTTTGCGCATTTCCATCGCTGCTCTGTGCCAAATGAGATGAAAAAAAATACCCACTATAAGCCACGTGATGGCGTCCAAACAGTGGTCGTGTAATCGGTCTATTCGGAGCGCCGGTGTCGCTGTAATAATTATGCGCAGGGCCTGCCGAATCCAGGCACCACTAGTGTCCGAGTTTTAAACAAAGACCCCTTTCAGACTACCACAGAACATTATATGGCGGAACAAAAGCAACACATGCATCTGATTGTGCCTGGCTTGACTCGCTCGTACACAGAGTGCATACCCTTGCTGATTTGTTTCGCAGGTATATTTAATTGTTCTCTATGGTTTTAGCGAGTTTTGAGAATGGCTCGTGATTCAGAAATGCATGTGTGGCGGTCATGGGACCCCGAAAAGCCTGGCCAGCGCTGCGATGTGAAAAAGACCGGAAAATGAACTTTAGATACCAACGGCTATAATTATCTGTGATTTACGAATGGAAATGGACAACACACATTCAGGATTGCTTGAAAATTGGAGGGAAAAATACAATAAACACCCAAAATATCGGATGTAACCTGGAGATTTGGATTTTCTGTGTCTATGATTTATCTGCCCAATGATTACGAAAACGTAGGTGTCGCTTTCATCGACAATTTATTGACCGTAACGACGATACAGAACTTAGGCGCGAATGGGTAAACGGCCAGAGCTATAGGCTGTACGTAACAGAGTCCTCGACGCTGGGATTACAATCACAATTGGTGGGGGGGGGGGGGGGGCGACAAGAAAGCACGGGGGCCTGCGAAAGGCAGATCCGAGGTACTTAACTAAAGGTGCGTTGCATTTACATATTCAAAGTTAATGGTTGTTGTTTTTTGTTAGTCCGTGCAAATTACATAGCCCCTTTTCACCCCCATTCTTCACTCCTCTCTCCTTCGCTTTCTCTACTTCCTCCTCTCTCCTTCTTTCTCCCTCTCTCCCCTTTTCTCTTCCTCTCCCTCCCTCTCTCTCCTTCTCTCTTACCGGTATTCTCTCTCTCATGTTCTCTCCTTCTCTGTCTCTCCCTCTCTCTCCTTCTCTCTTATTCTCTCTCTCCTTTTTATCTCCCTCTCTCCTTCCCTCTCCTCTCTCTCTTCCCTTTCTCTCTTCCTCATTCTCTTTCTCTCTCCTTCCCTCTCTCTCCCCCTTCTCTCTTTCTCTTTCGTCTCTCACTCTCTCCCTCTCTCTCCTTCTCTCTCCTTCTCTCTCCTCTCTCTTGTTTCTTGAGAGACAGAAAATCTATATTAATTCCTAGCCCCCCTCTCTCTCTGTCTCCCCCCCTCTCTCTCTCTCTCTCTCTCTCTCTCTCTCTCTCTCTCCCTCTCTCTCTCTCTCTCTCTCTCTCTGAGCTTCCATCTCTCGCCCAACCCTCCTTCCATCGCCGTTTCTCCGCAGGGTACGCGGAGTATCATGTCTTCCGAGTCGATGCCGGGGCCCCGCGTGGAGTGTGGGGGTGCTGCCAAGGTCCCCCTTTCCGGTGACACTTCAGCGGGCATTGCCCCGCCGTCCCCCCGGGGCTCGCGCTGACCCTGACTCCCACTGGCCGCGGCCGGGACGGCTCTGATCGTCTCGCCCGCCGCTCACGAGCATCGGCGCATAGCACGCACATCACGCGCTCGCATGAAAAACGAGCACCACAACTCCATCTCTCCCCCTTCTCCCTCCACCTATCTTTCTCCTCTCTCTCTCGCTCTCTTTCCTCTCTCTCTCTCTCCCATCTCTCTCTCTCTCTCTCTCTCTCTCTCTCTCTCTCTCTCCCTCTCTCCCTCTCTCTCTCTCTCTACCTCTCTTTCCACCTTCCTTTCTCCTCTTTCCGCTCTCTCTCCTCTCTCTCTCTACCTCTCTTTCTCTCTACCTCTCTTTCCACCTTTCTTTCTCCTCTTTCCTCTCTCCTTTCTCTCTCCCCACCTCTCTTTCTCTCTACCTCTCTTTCCACCTTCCTTTCTCCTCTTTCCTCTCTCCTTTCTCTCTCCCCACCTCACTTTCTCTCGACCTCTCTTTCCACCTTCCTTTCTCCTCTTTCCTCTTTCCTCTCTCTATCCCCACCTCTCTTTCTCTGTACCTCTCTTTCCACCTTCCTTTCTCCTCTTTCCTCTCTCCTCTCTCTATCCCCACCTCTCTTTCTCTGTACCTCTCTTTCCACCTTCCTTTCTCCTCTTTCCTCTCTCTCTCTCTCTCCCTCTCCACCCCTTTTTCTATCCTCTCTCCCGTCTCTCCCCTCCTCTCTTCCCCCTCTCGCTCGCACACATCACTGGCAATAATGTAGGACCGCAGCTACCTCCGGACGCACCGTGTCATTAATGGGAAACGGCTCGCCGAGCCCAACTGCCTGATTGCTTTGCCCCTACTGCCCCCGATTCAGCGCCCTGGCTGTCAGGGATTTGTTTCCTTTCTTTCTTCTCTCTATCTCTATCTCTGTCTCTGTCTCTGTCTGTCTGTCTGTCTCTCTCTCTCTGTCTCTCTCTCTCTCTCTCCCTCTCTCTCTCTCTCTCTCCCTCTATCTCCTCTCTCTCCTCGCTCTATCTCTCTCTCCTCTCCCTCTCTCTCCTCTCTCTCTCTCTATCTCTCTCTCCCCTCTCTCTCTCCTCTCCCTCTCTCTCCCTCTCTTTCACTATCTCTCCTCTCTCTCCCCCTCTCTCTCCTCTCTCTCCTCCCTCCCTCTCCCTCTCTCATCTCTGCCTGTCTCTCATGTGTCTCTCTCCCCCTCTCTCCTCTCTCTCTCCCCCCTCTTTCTCCCCCTCTCTCTCTTCATGTCTCTATCCCAATATCTTTCTCTCCCTCTCTCTATCTCTCCCCCTCTCTCTCCCCCTCTCTCCTCTCTCTCCCTCTCCCCATCTCTATGTTTCTCTCCCTGTATCTCACTCTCTCCCTCTCCCTCTCTCTCTCCCTCTCCCCCTCTCCCTCTCTCTCTCTCCCTCTCTCTCTCCCTCTCCCTCTCCCCCTCTCCCTCTCCCCCTCTCTCTTCCTCTCTGTCCTGCTCCAAGACAGAGACAATGACAAGCACGACGGATCGTATGGGAGTGTATCGACAAGAGCGGCTAGCATGTACAGGACCTTCCGTCTTAATAATCACTGCTCCCTCGCCTCGGCTCGTCTGTCTCCAATTCCATCCGGGAAGAACCAAGACTGCCTTCACGGCAAACCACAAGACAATCCGACCAGTCCTCGTTATGCGCACGGATATTTTGTTTTGTTATGGAGGGGATAGACGTCCATTTTCCAATCGAAGCTCTCCTAGCCAGGTCACAGGCGACATGATCCGAGATACCTTAAAATACTTCGACGAGATTCGAATGAATAGTTTTTGTTTTTTATTCGTATCATACGTATGACCACGAACATACTGTATAGTATGCTCCATCGTTTTCTCCTTTTTTTTCTTTCATTAGAATAAAGTGGGGTTTCTCGTCAATGTTATTGCCTTTTAAAAAATATTTTGAATACAGAACTACTCTGCACGATTATATGCCAAAAAGCGTTGAATACTCAATGGGTGGTGAAGGGCTATTCCAGAAAAAGACCAACATTGCATTTTTAATGTCACAGTGGGAATGCGAGAAATGGGTTTATTTCTGTATGGCATAATTTTTGTTTATAAATCGTTAATAATTTGGATGAATGTATCAATTGAATGAAAACGGAATGAATTATGTTAATTTTTTTTTTTTTTGCATCATCTAATCATAAGCATGCTAGGAAGGATATGCACACCAATGCCATACAGCAGAGGTATAATACACGTAGCGCCGTTTTGTAATCATTTTAATTTGTGTGTGTTTGGGTCCATCGTGCAGGTGGCATTATTTTGTTTATAACACGTATAACAGTGTATCGGCTGCTCTGTGCTCGGCCGGCCGCGGCCTGATCAGATGACGAAGTGAACTCCGCCTTCGACGGCCGTAATGTCTTATCATTGCACGGACACGCACGTTTTTGAAACAAGCACAAGAGTTGCACGCGTGTAGAGGGCGAGATTTGGAGAGCTATAATTATTTGGGCGGCCTGGAATTTCCTTTTTGTTTTTTTGCGTGAGCTCATTTCAATTTGTAGAATGCCTCTGAGAAAGGTCCTTAACGTCAGGCCCCCCATACATCTTTTAGAATAGCATTTTGGGGTAATTTAGGTATATATGTGGAAGCAGTTTGCAATATGTTCGTATATTACTTTAAAGGCCCTATACAACCTTGTAAAGGTCAAAAAATTGCCACAGTTTGTGTTAAACCATTAAACATCCCCAAAAGCAATCCTGTGAAGGTTTTAGCTCAAATGGTGAGCTGAGAAAGTGGGAAAAGGTAGAAAAAAAATCTCACAGTTTTTGCACCGTTCTGTAGTGTAAGAAATAGTTTATGACTTGCGAGTAATAAACTATTTGTCGAAGTTTGAGTGAAGATTTCTAGGGAAGTTTATACAGCATTCCAGACCGTAAGATTTCAAGTAAGATGAGGATTCTATTGTGACCATCTACAAACTGTGTAAATTAAAAGGAAATCTTTGGACATCAATGTTTTCCGATCTTCCTAATGTTTTATTGGGCCTTTAAATCATTGCAATTTGATAAAAAGAAATATACGTCCCACTGCTTTGGTGTGTTGTTTCCTATACATTATTTACGAAATATACAATAACCGGTTTTAGCGATGACATTTTGTAACAAAAAATGACAGCATAGGCCGTTAACGAAATGAATGCTTATAGCGTCGGCCTTAGGCTTTTGTCATATTTCTCTTAATACTCGTTATAATATCACAGGCATCTACAAAGAAGCGTTTGGCCCCGTTTCTTGTTGAATACCCTGTACTTATCAAGCCAATAAACCTTCAAATTCGGAAACAAACCACGACCTGTATTTCCAGGTTTTGTCGGACCGAGACGAAGTCTGAGCCCGAGCCAAAAGCGGCCTATGCTAGAATATATGGGGTATCTGTATAGGGTAATTGGAACGGTAGGGAAATTGGGACAATACTCATTAAAAGAGGGCTAGGTATATCGCCCTCAATGATTTGTTGGTTTAAGTGTTGTTATCAGCTGTGCCATGCCGTGCGCTCAGTGTATTAAAGGCCTACACACCATTTGCACGAATCTTAATTTCGACCTGACGAATTTTGTAACTTACTCAAGTGGAAGTAAAAACCAGTATGAGACACACTGTGAAGTTTTACCTCTTGGAATGCTGCCATTTTCCTAAAAAGTGGAATTTTGTACGATTTTCGAAAGGTCGTTTATAAAAAACCTTTGAAAAAAAATAATATTGACCACCCTGACACAGTCTGATGAAAACACGAGTCAGTTTTTCACCATTTTTCTCGCGACTTGGTTGACGGATTGAGCTGAAACTTTCACAGATGTGTTATTTCATGCGTATGCTGGATTAGACAAAGTACGGACGCGTTTCTAAGACCTTTACCAATGGTTTGTAGGGCCTTTAAATAAAGGTTGTTATTTTCTTACAAATCGTGAGAACCGGTATATGCTTTCAGTGTCCCAATTTCCCCACAGATACCCTGTGCGTCGAGGAAAATGTAATAATTGAATGAGGGTTCACCCTACTCGAAGTAATAAGCGCAACAAAAGTGATATGTACTCTTTATTTTTTCGTATTGTCTTTCAGTGAGACCCAATGATCAAGATGTATCCTTATACATTGGAGGACTTGTGACGGGGTAAGTGAAACGATTCTGTCCTTTTCTTCAATTTTGTTAACAAGATTATATTTTGGTCTCTTCGTCTCCTCTCACTTCAGCCTCTGCTTGGACTTCTGGTTTACGAGGCGAAATTGTCTAAATCTACGATTTTCAGGCCGATTCGATCACCGAACGTTTTAATGAGAGAAATCGGGGATCGAGAGTCGAGATCAATATTGGGTGACCTCGTCATCTCATCCCTTCGATTTTTTTTTTGCACGAGGTCGGATAGCATGTGTGTAATATCGGAGCAGAGGCTGGCGCCGCGTCTCCGATGATAATAACACGCTGCGCCTGGTGTTGGAGACTAGGCTGAGCTCGCATGGGTGCGTGGGGGTGCGAAAGGCTGATGGCCGTAGCTCTCATCAATAAATTGTGGAATCTTCGTCCGAGTGTACCGTGGACCGTGAAGCAGCAGTAATTTAGAGGTCAATTTGCAATGTTAACACCCTGAGTAAAAACCCAAGGAGAGAGAGCCCTCCGAGCGAAACGGTTATCGAACCCCGACAAATGGTGCGCCCTCAAGAGTTGGCAACCGCGTTGGCCAATCACAATGCGCCAAATCTGTCGACCCTTTCCAAACGTGCATTGGGTCGGAAGGTTGGGCGTATTGTGATTGGCCAACGCGTTGCAAACTCTTGAGGGAGCACCATTTTGAATCGCCCGTATTGTGAAATGAGAAGAGAGGGAAAAGGGGAAAATGTATAGTACCGTTCATTTAAAAAGCAGTCATTTCGGGCTTGTTATGTTTGTAAACCAGGAACTGTAATGTTAATGATGCTTGCATAACGCATTCATTACAATGATCTTCAGTTTCCTTGTGAAAAGTTTCCTTGAGTGAGTTTGGTTCTGAATAGAACTGGAGGTTTACACTCGACGTTTCTGAACAGTGTGCTCTGTCCGTCTTCAGGAGGGAGAGTGCCTGCGTGGTGTTGGGGTTGGATTCATGCCAGGCCGGATTGTGGTAGGCTGAAAGCTCATTGATGATCATGGCGGGAGGGATTGTCTAGGATTATCGTGCATGGTGTCACCGCAAATCCACTCTTTATCGGTACCACCACGGAGCAAGGAACAGTTCCTTGACCAATAGTACCACCGCCATGCATAGCCTTAAGTCTTATTTAGAGAGCTTGTTATTTTTCGACTCTGTTTGACCATTTTGACCATTTGTACTTTACCTGATGTACTGTATGGGATGCTGTGCGGACGTTCGAAGCTGTCGCGTAAGGGCGTCGATCGTGCCAAAACTCCTCAAGCCCCGACGATATTACGACACGAAAGAAGAGCGTTTGTGGGAGATCAAGACGCGGAGAGTGCGCATCGAAACTCAACGTACATGTACGATCAGTAACCCATCATAAGTTGTGATCGGCCGTCTCAATATGGTTTCCATGCATCGCTCATCGTCCTGCGATTGATCGGTGTGTTGCGGCGGGTTTGATGGAATCGACCATAGGGGGGTCTTTTGTTGGGTATGGGGCGCAGCAGTCTCGCAATGGATGCCTCCATTTAGTTTGTGCAGGGACGCGAACGCCGGGGAGACAATGTTTGAAAATGATGGCAACCACGTGACTGGCGCCCAACGCCCCAAACGACCGGAAACCCCGCGGCGAGCCCAAAAAAGGCCAAACAAGTATGAAGGTCACTCTCCCTCCCCCCTCCCTGTCCCCCAAACGCTTCTCTCGATGTCAGTTGCCATGCAGTTCGGCTGACTCGACTTGGTTTTCCTGTCTCCCTGGTGGAGCATGGGGTCATGGGCATCTCCCCCTCCCTCCCCCCGTCTTGGGCCGCTATCTCAGCCTCTGACCACGTTCTGCGGCCTAAGCCGTGTTCGCACTGACTTTTGTTTTTACCGAGACCGTGGGTCACATTGCAATGGGTGAATCTTACCGGCGTCCGTACTTGGATTAAGTGGGTAGATAACCGCAATGACGGGTAAAACTTAACCGACCGACTGAATACAAATGCATGAGACGCCATCGTCCGCACTGGACTTTCGACTCGGTTAAACTGACCAGTGGTCGATTTCACCAAACCCATCGTAACTTGCAAACAATCGCAAGCGATGCAAAACAACATACGGCCTATCACAACTTACGATGGGTTATCCATCGCAAGTTGAGTTTAGGAATGCATCGTATAGGCTTTGTGAAATCCAGCCGTGGTCAATTTAAGCGGGCAGGAGTCGGTCGGTTAACTTACCCATTCGAGCCGGGTAAAGTTAGCTGGGAGAAGAACTTCCTGTGCTGTCCGCATTGGACTTAAATTGGTCAAGTTATACCCGTTTTCTCGGTTAGTTTTTCACCCCCAAAAATTCCAGTGCGGACACGGCTCTAGTGTTGGTGTCTGCCTTTTCAAACTGTCTTCCACTGGTCTACCCTCTGCACTCTGCCCTCTGGCCTATGCCCTCTGTCCTCCCACTGTCCCCCTCCCCTCTCAGTCTCTCTCTTTTCAGATCCCCTCTGCCCTCTGCCCTCTGCCCTCTGCCCTCTGCCCTCTGCCCTCTGCCCTCTGCCCTCTGCCCTCTGCCCTCTGCCCTCTGCCCTCTGCCCTCTGCCCTCTGCCCTCTGCCCTCTGCCCTCTGCCCTCTGCCCTCTGCCCTCTGCTGTCCGTGATAAACTCTTTTAATGCCATTTTTTCCCGTCATGTCCACTCTATTTTCATCTTCTCTACTCCTATATATACACCCACCATCTCGCTTCGCTTTGGGATATTTGCCCCGCGTCTGATTCTTTCTTTCGGTTGTAATTCTTGTTGTCCAGCGGTATTCTGCAGAAGATCTTCGGACGTGTCGTGCCTTTAGGCAACTTCTCGTCTTCATCCCTCGTCATTTTCTCACAAGGACGTCAACCGGTTCTGAAAAGTCTGGGGTGGGGAGGGGGTGCATTTGCGTGCGTTGGTAGGTGCATTTTGTGTGCTTTTCATGATCATGCCATTTACTGGATATTAAATGGTACACTGTATCTGCTGTAAGGGTCTTCGTGAGTAAGAAAAACTAAGTGACTGTCTTGTTCAATACAGAGTCCACAGTTCAATTATTCAATGAGGGTTTGCCCTGCGCGACGTGAGTGATAAGCACTGAGTGCTCAGTGCAGCTCGGGCGGGATTCGAACCCGCGACTCCTGCCTGCTTTCTTGTGCAGACGTCTCAACCACTGGACCACCGAGCTGGTCTAGGTCGTGTGGCGGACCCGAATATTGCATACAGCGGCGGGTATAATTATACCATGATGCATCACATGAAGTTTGTTCATAGTTGCCTATCATGTTTGTTCCTATCTTCTTCTTTTTTCCTGTCATACTTCTGATCCCAAAAAAGTGTGTGGGGAGGAGACAAATAATATGACCCCTCCACACACACACAAGTTGAGGCATGAACATCCCCCGTTTGTTAATGCCCATGAGTTTCCATGTTCCGCAGCCATAGCAGCAAGCTAGGTACTACACATGGAGACGCTGAACTTGTGTGTGCTTGCTTATGGCCGCTTCTCCTAGACAGCTTGTTGAAGGCTCTCAAGCCTTGGGTCCACCAAATACGTATTTTCAAACCTTTCCCCGCACCACCGGTTTTGTATGAAAGGGAGGTTTAGTATACTTTTGTTCAAAAACAAGTTCATGTCGTTCACGTTTTCTTTTTCTCTATCTCTCCCACTCTATCTCTCTCTCGCTCTCTCTCCTCTCTCTATCTTTCTCTCTCCCCCTCTCTCTCTGTCTGTCTGTCTCTCTCTGTCTCTCTCTGTCTCTCTCTGTGTCTCTGTCTCTTTCTTCCTCCCTGTCTCTCTCTCCCCCTCCCTGTCTCTCTCTCTTTGTGTCTTTGTCTGTCTGTCTCTCTCTCTCTTTCTCTCTCCCTGTCTCTTTCTGTCTCGCTCTCTCTTTCTCTCTCTCTGTGTCTCTGTCTCTCTGCCGCTACCATTTTGTTTTCTCCAAAACTGTGCCAAGATGGAACAATTTTTTTTCTCCAAAGTCCTGGACAACGGCCAAGTGTTCATGATCCTTTCTCGGTATGCCCCCCAAGAAAAGACTCCCCTCCCCACAAAGAAAATGTTTCTTCAACTTGGTGATTGAAACCGCTCTGGAGAAAAGGGAAAGTTGCTATTGTGGCGTTCGCGTCGGTCATTACTTTGCGATGATGGTGATTCTTTTCTCTCTTTTTTTTTTTGGGGGGGGGGGTAGCAGTTGGTGGATTTGAATTACGGGCAGAGAGCGACAGTAGTGCCAACGTGTTGTGTTCCATGCGGCCAAGCGATTTCTAAGATGCCGTGAGTCTGTGGGAGAATTGGCGGGGTTGGCGTAGGGGTGACTGGTCCATAGAGCAGTCGAGGACCAATAGGGCGGTGGAGGTTGAGGAGTGGGATGATGAGAGGGTGGGTTGTGCGGGGTGGGAGGGGGGGTTGAGAAGTTACCCCCATACACTGAGGGGTGGCGGGTTCAAATCGTACCCCAGAGAAAGGCAATCCACTAATGGCAGTAACTTTGGGTTGGTGGGTTGGGTGGTGGCGGTGGGAGAGGAGGAGGAGGGGGATGGAGGTGGAGGGGGGGGGGGGGGGGTTGAGAGCGCCAACCGCCGGTCATTGCACCCGGGGCTGCCGGGTTGTGTTTGTGTGATTTCCTACCAAAGGGTCCAGTCCTAACTCCCACCCCCCGCTCCGAACTCCCCATTCTCCTCCCCCACAACTTCCCCCAATGAAGGCTATTCCGTCTCACCGTCTCTGACAGGTAAGGACCGGCGATGTCCCTATATAAGATTAGGAACCCGGATGGCCCAGTTCTATGCCAACCCCTATTCTCTTTCGACCGGTGAGGGACGTGTGGGTGGGTGTGTGTGTGCGTTGAGGGGGTGGGGGTGCGAACTGGCCACAGTCGGTCCGATTGAATCGGCCGCGTCTTGCCTAACCACGCATGTCTGTTATTGTGCCAAGCGGCAAGGCCGTATAGCGTCTGGTGTAAAGATTTCTCTGGTTCTTCTCGTGACCAACCTTCTTGGTCGATTTATCGCCTTGGTAAGGCGGCAACTCAGGCGAGGGTTTAACACCCCCCCCCTTCTTTTTTTTCTGGTGTGTTGTTTTCATCCTTTTCCGTCCGAATATAGAGCAAGGATACATGGCCCGAGCTACGAGTTGAAAATGCCTCCGCCGCTCGCGGCGTACGGTACCGATTTGTTTCCCCCGTGACTCGGCCGGGGCGGCCCGGTTCTTCCTCCATGGTCACTCCGACCATCACGGCATCCAGTCGAGCGCGCCTGATAGACACGTCCGTCACGTAGTCATCTACCGTGAACATACCGCGGGGCGGGGGGTGGGGGGGTCTGAACAGGTCTGGCAGCCGACCGTGCCCTAATGCGACCCCCGAGACCGACACCAGATGAAATAGTGACGGGCTTTGAGTCGTCCGTATTATATATCATATATATATATATTTATGCACAGAGAGAGAGAGAGAGTCTATAAAACGGTGATGAAGACAGATACCAGTCTATATGCAGATGGCCTTTCAAGATGGCGACAAGTCAGCACCACTTTGTCTTGGTATAAAAAAAACCGAAACAAAGAAGCAATCCCATCAGGCCCCCATATCTTGAACGAAAAACAAGAAAAGGCCGACAATTTAAGAGCAGAGTTCCCGTCCCTGACCACGGACCATAGCAACGTCCGTCTGCCATCCCATCCCACACTCTGTCGTCTTGATGATTGCCATAGTTACCTGTGTCCAATTCTCCTGACCCACACAACTCCTTTGTCCCTTCCGCACGCGGTTTTCATATGTTTTTTTCTTCTCCTTTGTTTGTCTTTGAATACCCTTGCAACAGCCACATTCTGACCGAGAAACTAATCAGACAGGAATGTGGACAAAAATCCCACTCCTCTCCCAGGAAAAAAACCGGTTTCTTTCTTCCGGAGTAGGAACGGAGGCAATCAGCGTGCGGCGGGGGAAGGCACTGACCGACGAGGGGCGCGAGTGGACGGCCCAGGAGTGGCACCGACGACCCGCTCGGGAAAAAAACCCAGCGGTCAATCGCTGCGAGAGTCCGCACCTTGAATCGAAGAAACCACTGCCTGTAATTTTTTTCCCCCTTCTCTCCAATTCTTGACCACACGACCGTCTTGCCTGCCTACGGGCCAGTCAGTGCTGTCGCCCCATGATCGCATAACACCCTAAGAAATAGTGGGTCAAATTGTTACCTTTTTGGGGATAAAAAGGGAACATGGTTGTCGGCTTGGTAAAAAATCTAACCCCCAGCATAGGATGTGTTAAATGTTACTCCGACCTGTGCAAATGTTACCCGATAGTTTATCCCCAAAACAACCATGTTCCCTCCCTTACACAAATGCTGTGTAATCCTTACGCAATCCCATATTTACCCCGGACTTGTGTAATATAGTTTTATCCAGAGCTTGTTTTACCTTGAAGTTGAGCAACATTTGACACACTACTTGGTAAAAAAAAAGAAACTTTGAATAAAAATAAACCATTTGGATGAAAATAAACCATTTCTTCCCACTTCCATAAATACATTTGTATTTAACTGAAACGCTTGAAAAAACAAACAAACATGTGATTTGTCAACAAATATATATTTATATACATAAAACAAATGAAATAAAAATTCAAACAAATGCCTTTTAGAAAGGCCCTGCTAGGATCGAAACGTCAGGCCCACTAAAATTTGAGAAAAATATATTAGAATATAAAATGTATATATTCACTCTGCCTTTGAGAAAGGTCCTGCTAGGATCGAAACGTCAGGCCTATACTAAATTTTGAGAAAAATATATTTGAATGTAAAAATAGATTTGTTTACATAAGAGGAGACGCGTAGTGTATACGGCTAGATATTGAAAACACAATGGCAAAGTCATGATATTTCTTTGCCTTTTTTTAGTGCTCGAAGAATATGCCGACTGTTTATCTGATCTGTGGTTGTTTTACTGACACTTCTGTTGTTTTTCGTTCTCCTGATGTTTATCACTACTCTTTATATGCTTATCAAGTAGATTCGTGAAAAAACCGTACTACTGCCGATGAGTGCACGACACAAGGTTCAAGTCTCAATGGTTGAAAGAAATGCTCGTTTTTGTCAGGATCGAGAGAGAGCGACCCCCAACATGTTATATTCTAAACGGAAAAGGAAGGAAATGGGAGCTTTGACCATTCTAATTACCTACCAGCCGGTCATGTCAGTCAAACAGTCCCGACCATCCACTTACAATATTCTACATCTGCGAGCATGGGCCAATCATTATGACAGGGATGTCCACAAAAACAAAATGGCTGAGCCAGAGAGCATTGGCTTGCTAACCGCTACTACCCAAATCGAAGAAGATAATAACATGATGTTTGCGTCGAGGAGAATGTAATTCAATGAGGTTTTGCCCTTGCTCGACGTGATAAACACTGAGAGCCATGTGCTTTGCCCGCCCGGTGCCTGCTAAAACATTTCAGGCAGCTCGGGCTGCCAGGCTGCCTGGCTGCCTGAAATATTTTTTTTATCAGACACCGGGCAAAGCACTGGGCACACAGTGTTTATCACGTCAAGCAAGGGCAAAACCTCATTGAATTAAATCGCAGAAGCACTATCCAAAATCGTATCAGAAGCAAAGTGGTCTGTTTTTCTTAATATCCTGGGTGATTGGGGCTGTGTTTTTTCGCCGAGGACGTATTTCGTACGCCGATTGCCTTTCGACTTTGAGACCTGTATGCAAGTTGCAACGCCGGTATGCAAGACGTTGGGCCATATTGAGGCTTAGACAACATCTTTGAGCAACATTGGTCGACATATCAACTGGTGCTATTGTGGGTCGAGCAAGGTCCCAAAGTGTTTGACCGTGGTTGTTAGAGTCAATCGTAAACCCACGGTACTTGTGTGACGAACCGGGGCCAGGTGTTGCCCCGTGCAACACTTTCGGTCCCCCCGTTCGTGATCGTCAACATTTGTTTTCACCTTCTACCGAACTCCGGCAGACCGTTTGCGTTGTCGGTGAACAAAATGGTGTGGGGGGGGGGTTGCGTGTGTTTTGCCATAATGATATGGAGAGATAAAACAGAGAGAGGTGGGAGACATGGAGACAGAGAGAGACAGAGAGAGAGAGAAAGAGATAGAGAGAGAGAGAGAGAAAGAGAGAGAAAGAGAGAGAGAGAGGGGTACAGTATAGGGAAAGATAGGGGGCGTCCGCCACACAACTCCTCCGCCACAAGCACCCACCTCTTTCAGCCGACCGAGGTGTGCGCGGGAATTAGTTTCAGATTTCGCCTGTTTTGACATCGGCAGCACGCGGTAGGCTCCAGTCGACGCGCCAATTGACGGCCTCACTCGACGGGCCCGCGTTGTTTAGGAGCGGCACCCCTTCCAAACCCAACCTCCCCCCTCTTTCTCTCTCCCTCTTTCCCTCTCTCCCCCCCCCCCTCTCTCTCTCTCTCTCCCTCTCTCTCCCACTCTTTCTCTCTTTCTCTCCCTCTCCTCTCTCTCTACCTCTCTCTCTATCTCTATCTCTCTTTCACTCTCTCTCTCCCCGTCTCCATCTCACCCCTTTCACCATTTCTCTCACTCTCTCACTCTCTCTCACTCTCTCTCTCTCTCTCTCTCTCTCTCTCTCTCTCTCTCTCTCTCTTATTCTCTCTCTCACTCTCTCTCTCCTGAAACCAAAGCCTCATCAGCGTGGATACAAACCCCCTTGGCCTCTGCCTAACCCGCGTGCGTGCGTGCAAGACGCACCCTTATCATTGAAGGATTTGGGAGGGGGGGGTTGGGGTTGGGGTTGGGGTGTGCAAGAGAAGCTTACTCCATTTCTACGACTATTTTATGTCTGAAAAAAAAATGAGATCCCTTTCCGACTGTCTGCCGTACCCTTCGATCTTAACTCTGGTCTACACAGGTTGTTTATCAGCTTTCCTCCTTTTTACATATCTTGCTATCCGTATCTTGTCACGTCTCTCCCTTCCTGACTGTTGTTCACCTATTTACACCCCCTCAGAAGGTACTGCTGGGATCGGATCGTCTGGACCCATCGCTTGTTGAGATTCGAAAATCCGAGTGTAGTACATGAAGTAGCAGAAGGACCAAACCAAATAATGTATTAGTGAAGTCAGAAGCGACTGGTATAGCAGTCTGCTCCCGTTCATTCGCAGCATAAAGCATTATCCGTCATCTTATACAAGCTTTGTGAACGTATAGGCGTACGAGGTAGAACATGCAGAATCCTATTTGCCTTTTGGAGGATTCTGCAGGATTCAGGGCACATGAGAGTTGACACATTGCAGGATTCTGCAGGATTGAGGGCATAAGGCGATTTTGTCTGTAGGAAAATGCAGGATGCTGGTAACAATTCGGACGTCGTTGTGACTTTTGTCAAGAGATTATCCGTTCGAAAAAGGGCCCATTGTTCTAAGTTGAAAAGAGTCTTTGTTTAGAATGTGGACTTAAACTCCATGAGCGCAGTGCAGGATTTGGCAGGATTCAGGCAATGGTCCACAGTAGCCAGTACTGCAGGATTTTGCAGGATTCAGGTCACATGGAGCTTTGAACAAGGTAGGATTGCAGGATTTTGCAGGATTAAGGTTATATCTTACACAAAATGTAGGTAGGGGGTTTACTTTGAAGTCGGGATTCGAGGATCAGATTCGACCTTCCGAACTCTGCACGGGACCCAGCAGAGACGCAACGCCCGCCAGAATTCGTTGTGATTTCTGAGATATCTGTACCTTGGTTTACTAAAAGTTGGTATAATTCAGATCAATGGACAACTCGATGGTTCATAAACGATGAAATCGCTTAAAGGCCCAATTCAACATTGGTAAAGGTCAAATGATTGCCACAATTTGTGTGTTAAACCATTAAATACCCCCAAAAAGCTCATATGATGAAAAAAAGTAGAAAAAGATAAAAAAAAAACCGTCATGTTTTTTGCACCATTATGTAGTGTAAGAAATAGTTTATGACTTGCGAGTAATAACTATTTGTCGATGTTTGAGTGCAGATTTTTAGGGAAGTACAGCATCCCAGACCGTAAGATTTGAAAATGAGGATTCTATCATGACCATCTACAAACTGTGTAAATTAGCAGGAAATCTGGGGACATCGATGTTTTCTGATCTTCCCAATACAAGCCTCTTATAATCACAAAGTGTCTGACATATTAAGACGCATGGCAGCAGAACTTATAATAAAGCTTTAAGTTTATCCGATCTTTTAATCCATCTTTTATACGCATTCAACCTTTCTTCAGAGTCCGGTCCAAGTTCATATTCGAATAAGAGGCAAGTATGATCACCGACAACGGACGGAGGACGTTGCGTTCGAAACAGTTGAGCTACCGGTTGTTTGCGGCGCGCGCAACACTTGCGAGGAGATGATTATAATAATATACACGCCGGCCATCCAAATCTCCCTGACGACGGGATAGATAGATATATCACACACTGCCAGAAACGTTCGAGGTACCGGCTCCTTTCACAGCTGTCACACTCCGTCTCAACAGAGACGTGTTACACGGTGTTACCGCAAATCTCCGCACTTGGTACTTCCATCCTGCAAACCTTCAAGTCTCATCTCATTTTGACTTTCTGACTGGAAGTACGAAGTCTCTTGCTAATTCTGACAACGAAAAGTCATTAAGTTTGTTTTTGGAGGGCTGTCCGTCAAGGGTGTCTGGTCTAGTCTTCTTTTCCCTTTAATAATTATAGTAGTCCACACATCTCTTCTTGGTTTTTCGATTTTGTCAACGCCTGAGAAATGGTAGGGGGTTAGGGTTAGGCTATACTGTATTACCAAAGATAGCAACAGTACAGTTTCATTTTTGTTGTAAGATATAACCTGAATCCTGCAAGATCCTGCAATCCTACCTTGATCAAAGCTCCATGTAACCTGAATCCTGCAAAATCCTGCACTGAGCTTATGGAGTTTTAGTCCACATTCTAAACAAAGACTCTTTTCAGCTTAGAACAATGGGCCCTTTTTCGAACGGATAATCTCTTGACAAAAGCCACAACGACGTCCGAATTGTTACCAGCATCCTGCATTTTCCTACAGACAAAATCGCCTTATGCCCTCAATCCTGCACATTCCTACAGTGTGTCAACTCTCAAGTGCCCTCAATCCTGCAAAATCCTTCTCCAGCACTTTGAAACTAGTAGCCTGTATCCTGCATTTTCCTACAGTGACATAAATCCCTAGTGCCCTCAATCCTGCAGAATCCTGCAAAAGGCAAATAGGATTCTGCAGGATTTGGGAAGGTTAGTGGTGTTTTTTTCCACTGCTCTTGGGAGAGCATTACTTGCGAGGGAGACCGAAAGATCGGTGCCCAGCGCCTGTGTGGGTTTAAAAGGCAATCGAGGCGGGGAGGAAGTCGGGGCACCGCTCCATAGAACAGTCGTTACGCGGTCATATCCGGGCCAAAAGTCCCTCCCTGCCAACCCTCTCAACCGTCCCCCATCGACCCCATCACCCCCACCACCGCTGTTAAACCCTACCAACTCGGTTCCAAGATCCCATGAAATGGGACCCTTGCGTATTTGCATGTCGCCTCATCCCCTCCCTCTAGCTCTCCCTCTATCTCTCTCACTTTCTCTTTCTCTGTCCCTCTCCACCCCCCCCCCTCTCTCTCACCCTCTACCTCTCCCTCTCTCTCTCTCTCTTTCTATCTCTCTCTCTCTCTCTCCCTCTCTCTCTCCCTCTCTCCCTCTCTCTCTTTCTTCACAATCCTCTTCTTCGTTTTCCGTTTTGCCGGCGGCGGGGATCTGGGGAGGGGATTTGGGCGCGTTTCTTCCCGGTCAGTGATCAATCTAAATTGCCCCTCTTTCTATCCCTCTCTATCCCTCTCCCTCTCTCCCTCTACCTCTCCCCCCCCCCATCTCTCTCTCTCTTTCTCTCTGTCTGTCTGTCTGTCTGTCTGTCTGTCTGTCTCTCTCTCTCTCCCTTTCTCTCCCCCTCTCTCTCTCCCCCTCTCTCCATCCCTCTCTGTCCCCCTCTCTCTCTTTCTCGCTCTCTTTCTTGTTCTCTTTCTTGTTCTCTCTTTCTGTCTTAGTCTGCATCTGTTTTGGCTCTGCTCAGCTCGGGCCGCCCCACTGCTCGACCTAAATATTGACGACCCCGTTTCCTTTCCATCCCCCTCTCCCCTTCCACCCGGCCGGCCCATCACGGCCACCGTCATCTGATGAGGGCTCAATGTGGTGGTTGGAGGGGGGGGGGCTCATGAAGACAATTCGGCCATTACTCCGTGAACTTCCCCCCACGAGAGCT
This sequence comes from Luidia sarsii, assembly GCA_949987565.1. Taxonomy (NCBI): domain Eukaryota; kingdom Metazoa; phylum Echinodermata; class Asteroidea; order Paxillosida; family Luidiidae; genus Luidia; species Luidia sarsii. The sequence goes on from OX465107.1 coordinate 13,160,884, forward strand.
GTTTCTCTCGTCTGGCTTGCCTGTCACTCTATACGGCGGGTCACGGCTCGGCAAGTTAACGTTTCATCCCGGGCCACGCAGCCTCCTACCACACTCGTCCATATAGTTTTAAAGGCTCGGCAACCCAGCGTGCGCGTACACCTATCCCTATATACATCCCCGTGATTGGGTATCGTATCGCCATATTTGATAGACATAACAGAAGTGGGGAACCTTCGGGCCTGATTGAGACAGAAACATTTTTCATCAAGATTGAAAGATCCGCAATCCAGTAAAATAGAGTTGTTTCTGTTACCGGCATTATCTGCATTGGGAACAGTGGTGTCACTGTTTGGAGGCGAATATTATGTTCGTGGAGAATCTGTGATATGCCTATACTTCTTGTGTGGGGATGGAGATATCGCTATCGGAAACTGTATCTCAATAGGATGTGGCTCTTCAAAAGTTTCTATCTCAGGGGTCACGCCAGGTCTTTCTCAGTGGCGCGCCAGTGGTTTCGTATTCACCCACGTTCTACGCGTTGTCTAAGCCAGCACGGATACACATAACGAAACAAAACAAAAATCCTCGCCACGAATGCGCCATATTGGTAACCGAATTGTGCATTGCACATGCAGAGTACACGCAACGCACCATGCAGTCGTAGATCTAGGTCACATATATAGGAAACGAAAATGGTGGCGGCCTGGTTTGAACATTTCATACGCTTGGTAGTTAATCGATCCCGCACTAATTGCGTGCATCACGAATGCGCCACAGAGAGCAGAATGCTGCGGGGCAGTCGTAAACGTGGATCGGCGTTTGAAATCCGAGTAGAAGAGTTGACGAAACACTTGAACTCGCCAGAATGGAAGCCACGGAGGGTTGGGGGCATTTCGGTGTGGTACGTGGTATATAGGACTCCCAGTATACCCTCTCGTGTTGATCTCAGTCCGAGTCTCCCACACTTGTTTGCGCGTGGTCGCTGAAACTTCCCCCCGACTTTCTGTGAAACAATCTGGCTCCGCATTTGTTTGTTTCGTCCACTCTTTTATTATTCCGCACCCGAAAGTTAATTCCCTCTTCCTTAACCCCCGCTGAACCCCAGCGGCTGTACCCGGAGGGAGGAGAGGGTTTTCCTATCCATCTATCCTCTCCTCCCCCTCCCCTCCCACTCCCCCTTCCCCTCCCCTCCCCCACCCTCTCCCCCTCCCCCTCCTCTCCCCCTCCCCCTCTCTCTCCGGCGGTTGCCCACAAACCTCAGCCTACACCGCACCTCCAGCCGAGCCGGTCGCGTCCCGATGAAAGACGGACGCTGGAGGGCGCCCCGACCCCGGGGGTCAGAGGTCCCTTGATCCCCGGAAGAAAATCCAACAGTTCCGCTGCTGACATACCAGGCGTGTCTCAGGCCGGCCTTCTGACGGACGTGCCGGATGCAGACATCGCTGATGGGGGAGAGGAGGGGGGTGGGAGGAGAAAGCTCACATAATGGTCATGCGGTGCGTACTGTGTATGTAGCTGGCCACCTATCTCTGCACACTATCAAGATGAAAAGAACGTAGAACAATTTTTTACCCCATGATTATGACGGTCATTTTGTAGGGGTGGTGTCTCTCGCTCGCATACTCACTTGTCTTACTGTGTATGATTTGGTTGGCAAGATCTATGGCTGGCTAGTTAGTCACTGTTATGTTTGCTACGAATGGCTCAGCCGATAATTTCGATCGGAATGAAATTAGTCCGCCATTAGAAATTGTGCGATTACGTAAAACCGCGGCACCTTCGTTTTTTGACCGGAGAGTTTGCACGTCTGTTAATTGAGCTATTAGTTAATCGATGAAGGTTGTGAATTTGCAGAGGCTGATGGTGGGGGAAGTTGCACATTACAGTGTGGTTTTGGTATGAGGTTGGTTTGTATTCGTTCGTGTCGCTGTTTAGTCGACCAATGAGGAGTCGGAGCGATCCGCGTGTGTTTTGGCGGGGGCCCACGGCTCGTTCCCCCCGATGACCGCGTGATCCCTCCTCCCCCCTCCCCCCGTGTTTCAAAATGTCTTTTTGAGCATCACCTGTTGACAACTGACAAGAGGAGGGGGAGACGGGCGGCTATTCGACGCTCTGAATCACCCCTCCAGCTGTCCCTCCGTCCCGCCGGCTTGTTTGTTAGACTTGGGCATTAGCACATGGCCAGCCGTTTCGCTGGCAAGCAACCGATGAAAAAAAAGCATTCCGAGTTTTAGTTTTATTTTTTAAGGGGGGGGGGTTCTCTGGCCTCACAACTATTTCATGTCCGAAGGCAATGGAGCGAAACCGAGGTGGCGAAATCAGTGCTGATGCTCGCATTATTATAGGGGGCGTTGTGTCGTTGTTTGTTTACCTTGGCCATCGTCAACCAGGCGGGGAGGTGAGGGGCAGTGACGAATGCTGCCCTGCCGTTCCGACACCAGTCACGCCCCGGCCCTGCATCATCTTGCCGAAAGACCCCAAATGTTTTTTTTTTTTTTTTTTAGGGAATGAACATTTTTGTTTCATTAGTTTTCGTTTATTAATTTACTTTTCTCAGAATTTAGTGGGCCTCACGTTTCGATCCTAGCAGGACCTTTCTCTGCCTTTGAGAAAGGTCTGCTCTGCCTTGAAGAAGAGGTTTGGTTCTGAAAATAAGCTCAGTTACCACTCAGGTTCTTTTCAGAACCACACCTCTTCTTTAAGAGACTTTGTTACCACTCAGGTTCTTTTCAGAACCACACCTCTTCTTTAAGAGACTTTGTTACCACTCAGATTCTTTTCAGAACCACACCTCTTCTTTAAGAGACTTTGTTACCACTCAGGTTCTTTTCAGAACCACACCTCGTCTTTAAGAGACTTTGTTACCACTTAGGTTCTTTTCAGAACCACACCTCTTCTTTAAGAGACTTTGTTACCACTCAGATTCTTTTCAGAACCACACCTCTTCTTTAAGAGACTTTGTTACCACTCAGGTTCTTTTCAGAACCACACCTCTTCTTTAAGAGACCTTGTTACCACTCAGATTCTTTTCAGAACCACACCTCTTCTTTAAGAGACTTTGTTACCACTCAGGTTCTTTTCAGAACCACACCTCGTCTTTAAGAGACTTTGTTACCACTTAGGTTCTTTCCAGAACCACACCTCTTCTTTAAGAGACCTTGTTTCCACTCAGGTTCTTTTCAGAACCACACCTCTTCTTTAAGAGACTTGGTTACCACTCAGGTTCTTTCCAGAACCACACCTCTTCTTTAAGAGACCTTGTTACCACTCAGGTTCTTTTCAGAACCACACCTCTTCTCTAAGAGACGTTAGTATACATAAGTCACCCCAAACCCTCCTACATTGTTTCACCCACCATGCAAAGCCTTCAATCTAAACTAATTCAAATTGCAAATGCCTAAAAAAATATGTAGCTGCATATTTCAATGTCGTTTCGATCCGAGCAGGACTTTTCTCCTCTATACCTTCGAGAAAGGTTCTGCTCGGATGGAAACGTCAGGCCCTTTGCAATTTCTTCGGAGCTGCTGGTAATACTGACGTTATTAACCATGCACTGTATGAACGGATCTTATTAGGGAGAGGGGTTCGTCTCTCTGTCCACTGGTGCGGCACTTAGGCCTATTATAGCGTCGGTCACATAGACGTTTTTCTTTTAAATTGTTGCCGAGATCGGTTGCCTTCGATACGCGTTCGCTGCTACTGGAGTGGCAAAGGGGAGCTATTTTTTGGCAGCCACGATGCTGGTTTTCAATTTTCCTTTCCGGGGTTTGTTGAAAGCTCGGTGGCTCCAAAGCAACAATTTCCATCTTTTTTTCTGGGCTGGGTGAGCTGGGTGCAGTCTGGGCCGTTAGTGATGTTGGCGACCAGTCGCCCTTTTCGTCCTTCTCCCATACCGTCTCTCCTCTCTCCCAACCCACCAGTTTCCATCACATATTTTCATCGAAAAGAACTTGTCAAGCTTCCAGACTGAGACAGTGTTGGAAGGCGACGTCCTGCAATTACCATATGAAGTTCAAGAATAATGATCAGTTTAAAGAAGAAAAAGAAGAAGAAGAAGAAGACTATGTTTTACTTTTCAAAAGGAGAACTTTATTTTCATTCCTTTGAAAATAACAGAAAAACAAACAAACTAAATAAACGATATTTACAGATAAGAAAATAATAAATTCAATGAAATGATATAACAAAATAAGAAACATGGGAGAAAGTATAATAGCGAAACATACATGAGAGGTGTTTTGTAATACAAAACAAAATGAGTTGAAAGAAAGTTGTCAAAGTATTTCTCAAAAACAAACCGATGACAGATCTCTCCAGGAGCAGAGGTATGACACCGTGTGAAGTTCCAGAATAACGATCAATTAAAAGAAGAAAAAGAAGAAGAAGAAGAAGAAGAAGAAGAATTTTTTGTACTTTTCCTTTGAAAATAACCGACAAACAAACCAAACCAAATAAACAATATTTACAAGTAAAAGACTTGAAAATAATAAAATAAATAAATTAATATAACATAATTAACCAATAAACATGGGAGACAATAATACGTATAATAGCGAAACATATATAAGAGGTGTTTTGTAAAACAAAACAAAGTAAATTGAAAGGGAGTTGTCAAAGTAGTTCTTGAAAATCAACCTGTGACATCTCTCCAGCAGCAGAGGTATAACACCATGTCTCGCTTACGCGAGCAGCTGCTCCCGAGAAAGAAAATCACGATGGTTTAAATTTCGTGACATAAAGGTCAACAAGGGAAAAAGTCAAGTAAAGAGTTGAAGATTTGTCAGAAGAGAAGACAGGACAGATTAATTTACCCACGTCATCGTATTATCCTCTTGGATAAGAAAGAAAATAGAGTCTAGCGGCCATTTGCAGAGAAACGTTGAAATGTTGTGACATTGACGGTAGAAAGTGTATTCAAAGAGAAAAAGAAAGAAGAAGAAGAAAAAAGAGAAGAATTTTTTTTTGACTTTTCAAATGGAGACTTTATTTCAAATCCATTTGATATGAATTAACAAACAGTACATAAAGGTAAACAAATAATGAATGTACATGACAATGAACTGAATAAACAGAAATGTACAAATTCAAAGAAGTAAAGGAATTGTGTTTGAAATGAAAGAGGTTTTGGGATTTCAGCCGAAGACAGAGGCATTACACCACGTCTCGCTAGTGCGAGCAACTGTCTCAAGCAAAGGTCCCGTACAAAAAATTAAGTTAAATCAATAATATTATGTTGAACATAATTATAATTATACAGAACAAATAATTTTGTAACTGAAAATTTTGAGAAAAGACAGCTTGTAACAGAAAAAAAATTAAACAAGAAGAAAAGGGAGAAGAAGACTTTTTTTGACTTTTCAAATGAAAACTTTATTTCAATCCATTTGACATGAATAAACATACATAAATAATGAATATACATAATGAATATACATGACAATGAACAGAATAAACAGAAATATACACGTTTAAACGAGTAAAAGAGTTGTGTTTGAAATTAAGGAGGTTTGGGGTTTTTAGCTGAACACAGAGGTATTACACCATGTCTCGCAAGAGCGAGTTGCTGTCTCCGGCAAAGGTCCCGCACCAAAATTTAGTTACATCAGTAGGTAGAAAAAAATATATGATTTTGACTTTTCAAAGGGAAATTTAATTTCAATCCATTTGAAGGGTTTTCTTAGTTTTTACAAATATTTTAAGGTGATATACCAAAAAGTTGCAAACTGCTTACTGACTAAAAATTTTCAAATATTATTGATTTGTTATTATAATTATGAATTTTATTATTATGATGATTATTATTATTAATATAATTGTAAATAAGATAAATGATTTTTATATGAATAAGATCTCAAAGGAGAAAAAGAAGAAGAAGAAGAAGACTTTTTTGTCTTTTGAAAAGAAAAACTTTATTTCATTCCTTTGAAAATAACTGAAAAAAAAACAAGAAGAAGAAGAAGAAGAAGAAGGAGAAGGAGGAGAAGAAGAAGAAGACGAATAACAGGAAAAAGATACCCTCAGTTTTGCTGGGGCTCTTCTCATCTGTGAAGTGGCACGTCGGCGCAAATTGACCTCTCTGCTCCCGCGCCCTTGACTCTCAAGTGCTCGCTCTTAAACATGTATGAATTTCATTAACAGGGAGTCATCAATGCAATCTCAAAAAAAAAAAAACACCGATGCGAGCATGTGCCAGCACGGTGAGAGTGGGCCGGCTACAAGTGTTCGGCCTCGCACGCTCTGGCCGCGTAGCGCGGCAGCACACGCGGCTCGTCGGCCGGGGCGAGTGAGATAGATTGACCGCGGAAGACGACTGGATCGCTGCGGACAATGGGGCCCGTGCTTCACTTTTTTTTCTTCACCATTTTGTTTTTAATAAAGAGGAAATAGACGGGCCGTCGGAGCTTATCAAAACCAACCATCGGTTTGCCTTGGACTTGTTCCTTCGGGCTTAGGGACGAGAAGTGGCAGAGAGAAATTGAGGAGAAAGAGGGAGAGGGGAGAGACGAGAGACCGCGTGAGAGACAGACAAGGGGGAGAGAGACCGAGAGAGGTAGAGACAGAGAGAGCGAGCGAGGTAGAGGGAGACAGAGAGACAGAAATAGACAGATGCGTAGAAAGAAGTAGGGCTAGAAAGAGAAAAGAAAGACAGACGGAAACAGAGAGAGAGAGACTGATAGACAGAGAGGTAGGGAGAGGCATACAGAGACAGTGAGAGATGGGGGGGGGGACGAAGAAACAGAGACAAACATAGGAAGAGACAGGGAGATCAAGAGAGCCAAGGGGCATACAGAGATAGACGAGGACAGACAGGTAGGTAGGGAGTGGCATACATACACAGCGAGAGATGGGGAGACGGAGGAACAGAGACAGAGGCAAACAGAGAGACGGACAGAGAGATCAAGAGAGCCAGGGTGCATACAGAGACAGACGAGGGCAGACAGAGAGGCAGGGAGAGGCATACAGAGACAGCGAGAGATGGGGAGACGGAGGAACAGAGACAGAGGCAAACAGAGAGACGGACAGAGAGATCAAGAGAGCCAGGGGCATACAGAGACAGTCGGGGACAGACAGAGACAGACAGAGATGGTTAGTGACAAAGGGAGAGTGTCATAGAGTCAGAGAGAGACAGAGAGAGAGACAGAGAGAGAGACAGAGAGAGACAGAGCGAGACATGAAGAAACAGAGAACACCCCCTCCCTAAAAAAAGGATAAGAACGAGTAAAACTGGAAGGAACGGTCCCGTACAAGATGCGGTGTCCGCTAGTCAGTTAATCCCCGTGCCTGTCCGCAATTTTACCCGGAGATCCGCCGCCATGAAACCCTTCCCCCTTCCCCCTCCACCCCCCCCCCTGCCCGCACATAAGGTACCCCCCAAAAAACCTAATAATTAAAGTCGATTTGTAGCTGAATGAGGCGCTTGTTGAATAAACATCAGACTGACACCCGGGTGTGGCGTGCTCCGGCCATTGTTCCACGCGATGACCCTCCAGAGATGTTTGTCGTGGAGGGAGAAAGGAAGAGTCGAGGAAAAAAAAACCCACGGAACCGCACGTGGAAAGAGCAAAAGGACGGGAACGTGGGGCCGGGGAGGCAGAGGGGGGTTGTATCGAACGGCTGAGTCACTCGTACAGACCCATGCCCCTAGCGCCGATTTGGGGGCTTTTCAGAAACAGTTGCTAATTTTTTTCGGAAAGGGTTTCTTTTATTAGTAGTTTTATGATTATTTTTCTTGGTGATTATTTTTTGGTTGTCCGTCTTTTCGTTGCGCCGAGGGCTAGGGAGCAGGTTGTTCGGTGGGAATGAGACTTGGCGAGGACGGGCCGGGGCCGGGGCCGGGGACGGGGACGGGGCCGGGGCCGGGCCGGGCGAGGAGGGGGGACAGCGGACGGGGGGACGGCATGTTTACGAACTGCCAGCTGGTCGCTGGGGTATTGGGCAGGGACACCCTGGGGTACTGGGGGGGGGTAGTCGAGCGGGTTGGAGGAAGAGGTGGACTTGGGCACATCGGAGCGGACGGTTTGGTTTGGGCCCAAACCAATTTCCCCCCAACTCTTTTGGCCATAATGTAACGCGGTAGTCAGGCGCCTATAATATTGACATTCCTGGACGCCGTTCTAGTGGAGGAAGGGGAAGTTTGATAGGAGTCGTGTTTTTTTTCTTCTCTCTCTCTCCCGTATTCTTTATAGAGTCGCCGTGCCCCCCTCTCCTCCCTTCTCCCTCTGCTCTGACCCCCACCCTCTAGGGAGTGATTCGGTCCGGCAAGAGGCGCCAATGTTCATAGCGCAAACCGGGACGGCAACCGGGAACCCCACCGGTCCCCCTCCCCCCTCTCCCCCCCTCTCTCCCCCTCTCTCCCCCTCTCTCCCCCTCTCTCCCCCTCTCTTCCCCTCCTCTTCCTTAGACCCCGCGGCTACCGGGATAGGGCCAGCACGGCACCTCTACCCGCCCTCCGCTGGCTCGCCCTCCTCCCCCTTCACCCGGGCCCTGGCCGACCAGCGACGCTCAGAACCGCACCCTTCACACAACTCGGTTCAAGTGAGGTTAAACTTAAAGAAAAAAGAAGCGAAATAAAATTACCACCCCTCCCCCACACCTCCACCCCACACAGACACCCCCACACACACCCTCACGCACACACCCACACGCATCTCAAGGTTTACACAGATAGCCCCGCCAGTTCTCCCAACAAACCCTTTGGCGGTCACTCACCCCTCCACACCTCTGCTCATGCCAGCATCTTTTTTTCCCTGCCATCCCGTCTCCCACACTTTTTTTTTCTTTCTTTCGTCTCTCCCCTTTCTCTCTTTCCTTTGGCTGCCTACCAGCAAACCTCTCGTTGTAATAAGGTGGTTGAGCTTTGAAAGCAGAGAAGGAAACACAGAGAGAGAGGGGGAAGGGGGAGTGAGAGAGAGAGAGAGGGAGATGGTGTGTGTTGTTTCTGGCGACATGGCTCCTCAAAGGGCGACCAGCCTCCCGAACGTTTGGACAACTTGTTACAGAGTCATTTCTTCGACTGCCCTTCCATTCACGTGCCCTCGGGCAGTTACAATCATTGTGGCATTGTGCCGGCCCTTGGTCAAACAAGTGCCCCCCTCACGAACGCAACAATAACAGAAAGCCGAATTTTCGCTGTCGCCTCCATTTCATTCCCATGCTTCTCTTTTGCTCTCTCTCTCGCTCTTAATTTCTGTCTATCTGCCTCTCTGTCCCCCCTCTCTCCCTCCTCTTTCTTTTTGTTCATCTCTTTCTTTCTCTCTCCATCTACCCCGTCTCCATCTCTCCATCACTCTCCATCTCTCCCCATCTCTCTCCACCTCTCTCCACTCTCTCTTTCTCTTTCTATCACTTCAAGTCTCTTACTCCCTCTCTCCATCTATCTCTCTCTTCCAATCTCTCCCTCTCTCCTTTCCTCCCCTCTCCCTCTCTTTCGCCTGTCTATCTCTCACCCTCTCTTTCTCCATATCTCACTTCTCTCGCTCCTTCTCGCTCTTCCATTCTCTCGCTCCCTTTGTCGTTCTCTCTCCCCTCTCTCTCTCTCTCTCATCCCTTCTCTCTCACACTCTCATCCCCATCTCTCTCTCACTCTTTCTCTCCTCTCTCTTACCCCCTCTCTCATATCTCTCTTCCTCTCTCTCCCAACCTCTCTCCTCTCTCTCTCCCCTCTTTCTTCTCACTCTCAATCTCTCTCTTCTGTCTCTCTCACTTTCTCTCTCCTCTCTCTCATACCTCTCTCTCCCCCTCTATCCCCCTTCTCTCCCCCTCTCTCTCTCCCTCTCTCTTTCTCCCCCTCTCTCTGCCTCTCTTCCCTCTCTCTAACCCCCTGTCTCTCTCCCTCTCTCGCTCCTCTCTCTCGCTCCCTCTCTCTCCCCTCTCTCTCTAACCCCCTCTCTCTCTCTCTCTCGCTCCCTCTCTCTCTAAACCCCCTCTCTCTCCCTCTCTCTGCCCTCTCTAACCCTCTCTCTCGCTCACTCTCTCTCTCACCCCCCTCTCCCTCTCCCTCTCTCTCCCACTCTCTCTAACCCTCTCTCTCCCCCTCTCTCTGACCCCCTCTCTCTCTCGCTCCCTCTTTCTCTAACCCCCTCTCTCTATCTCTCTCTCCCTCTCTCTCCCCCTCTCTAACCCCCTCTCTCTCGCTCCATCTCTCTCCCTCTCTCCCACCCTCTCTCTCGCTCACTCTCTCTCTCTTTCTAACTCTCCCTCTCCCTCTCTCTCCCACTATCTCTAACCCTCTCTCTCCCCCTCTCTCTAACCCCCCTCTCTCTCGCTCCATCTCTCTCCCTCTCTCTAACCCTCTCTCTCGCTCACTCTCTCTCTCTCTCTAACCCCCCTCTCCCTCTCCCTCTCCCTCTCTCTCTCACTCTCTCTAACCCTCTCTCTCCCCCTCTCTCTGACCCCCTCTCCCTCTCGCTCCCTCTCTCTCCCCCTCTCTCTAACCCCTCTCTCTAACCCCCACTCTCTCTCTCCCTCTCTCTCTCTCATTTTCTTTCTCTCTTTACCTCTCTCTCCCTCCACACTCTCCAAGACTTGCCAACACTTTCGAAGATGATACACGTCGCCTATTGGAATAAAACAAACCATCCAATTGATGCCATTTTGGCCTGATTCGAAAACGGGACAGCAAGGTCGGCGCGTTTCTGTTGGGAGCAATCCTTTTGAATCTCCGTGCACTTTGAGATTGAGAAAAAAAACAACCAGTCGGCAATATTTGATGACCAATATTTGGCGCAGCGTGGGTCACTACAATATCGTCTGGTGACAGCAGTCGGCACCGGCTGATTGCGTGGGCTTAGAATCCGTCTGAAACCTTTTTTGATAGAACCAGACTATAGTGTTGTGCAACGGGTATGTTACCGAGCGCGTGCACGGCGTGCTTTCCCCACTGAAGACGCCTAGCGTACAGCCCCGATATCCACTTGAATTTGATGTTCGTCACCTTGTCATGGGAAGAAATGAGCAAAACCCTTGAAGGGGCATTGCCAGTTCGAACATTTTGCATGCTTCTTACCCTCCGTCTATAGGGCGAGCATCTTTAATCCTCGCTAGTCTCTTAATCAGCTACGATTTAATCCCCAAAGCGCCTCCAATCCTCGGCTTATTTCGTTCAGGGAAAGTGGGCAAACATGAACGGAATACGTTTCTTGGGAGAGGTCCTATTCGAGAGGCGAGTAAAAACGACCAATTTTTTGTTTTCATAAAATCTTGAAAAAGTATTAGGAAAAGTGTGCAGCACACTTCTGACTGCGTTCGCTGGGAACATAAAGTGACGATTTGACACCATTGCTGTCCCCTCCCTATTCGTGTTTGTCCTCTGCCTTATTTGGGAATGGTCCTGTTATGATCGAAACGTCAGGCCCTCCTAATTGTTGACAATTTAAAACCCACTACAACATTGGGAAGATCGGAAAACATCAATGTCCACAGATTTCCTTCTAATTCACACAGTTTGTAGATGGCCACGATAGAATCCTCATTTTGAAATCTTACGGTCAGGGATACTGTACTTTTTGAGAATTCCTCACTCAAACGTCGACCAATAGTTTATTACTCGCGAGTAATTAACTATTTCTTACACTACAGAACGGTGCGTAAACCGTGACGTGTTTTTTTTGCATTTTGCTACTTTCTCGGATTAGCATTTGAGCTAGAACCTTCGCAGTATTGCTTTTGGGGAATGTTTAATGGTTTCACGCACAAACTGTGGCAATCTTTTGACCTTTACCGATGCTGCATAGGACCTTTAACCTTCCTCAAAATTGGTGGCGTTCTGCCTTCGTGGAAGGGCACTGCCGGACATCTAATCGTCGGATCCGCTGATTACTTTGAGATTTCTCCAAATTTGGAGGGCCCGACGTTTCGACCCTAGCAGGACCTTTCTCAAAGGCAGAATTACAGGGACAAAACAAAATAGGACGAGGGAGAGTGTCTGGGACACGGATGACAGACAGCACAAAGGGGAAAGCAAGTAGGGCGAGATGAAAGGGAAGGGCAGGGGCTTGGGTAGGAATTAGGTAACGGAAGGGGGAAACATCAAAGAGAAAAGCTGAAAGAGAGAAGTGAGGGGGAAGAGTGAACACAATAGAGGGATTAAATGTAAACAAGCGGGGTGTTAATCATTCCCCTCCTGGATGTTGAGGCCATGTTGTTGGATTGTCCCGAGACGCTTAATCCACATTTTCTCCCGGCTT
>OX465107.1:13178050-13200550 GCA_949987565.1 Luidia sarsii
CGTCTACATTTTATACAGATTATAAAAATATGAAAAAACAACGGAGTAACCCTAACCGGTTTAATAGATAAATAGTTAAAGAGAGTGGTTTAGCTATTTTGTAATATTATTATTATAATTTTGATATATTGCGACTAAAAATAAGAGATTTTCATACGAATATTTGGCCCAACATTGTTTTAAAGCCCCTACACAACATTGGTAAGATCGAAAAAAAAGAAATGTTTACATATTTACAGTTTGAAGATGATAATAGTAGAAACTTCTCACTGAAATATTTCTGCCTAAAATGTTGTATTTCGGGAGAAATGAGTAAAAGAAATAGTTTACGTGTCACCGAGATCTAAACTATTTTTGGGAACAGTACGGCGTTGAATGCTGCATTTTCGCAAAACAAATGAAGCGGTTTTCACGATTTTCTCGAGACTCGGTTAACGGATTGAGCTGAAATTTTCACAGGTGAGCTATTTCATGCATATGTTGGATCAGACAACGTATGGATGCTATTCCTTGACCTCGACCACAGTTGTGTAGAGGCTTTAAGCATGGTAGGATTTTTGATGAAACAAATCCCACCCGTGGGGTCGTGGTGGTCGAATTCATTGCCATTCTCAACTGTCGAAACGTTGGGCAAACGATTTTGCTCGTCACAGCTTTTTAGTACGAATGGCCCCGTTCCATGTGGAGTCCGTATGTGGTCCTTCTTTTGTCAGTAACACATGAGCTTCGATGGACACAGCTAATGTTAAAGGCCGTATACAACATTGGTAAAGGTCAAGAGATTACCACAGTTTTTGTGTTAAACCATTAAACGTTTAAAAAAAGCAATATACTGCAAAGGTTCTACCTCAAATGGTAATCTGAGAAAGTAGAAAAATGAAAAAAAAAAACCGTTACGGTTTAAGCACCGTTCTGTAGTGTAACAAATAGTTTATCACTCGCGAGTAATAAACTATTTGTCGATGCTTGAGTGAAGATTTTCCGAGGAGAACCGCATCACAGAACGTAATATTTCAACATGAGGATTCCATCATGACCATCTACAATCTGTGTAAAATTAGAAGGACATCTGTGAACTTCGATGTTTTCCGATCTTCCCAATGTTGTATTGGGCCTTGAAACGAAGGAATCGCCAACTGGCGCTTTAATTTTTTTTTTTTTTTTACCGAAGTGAGCAGTCTGTTAGGCACCTACCGGGGAGACTGCGGACTGATGAAGTTCTAACTACTCACGTATCGCCCGTCTGGGGAGGTCCCAGACGGGCGCGCTGACACCTCGCCGCTCGAACGATATTGTTTTCTTTTAACGTCGGTCCTCCCACGATTCGCACCTCTTTATACCCCACTCTTGCCTCGGTTTCTCTCTCTCTCTCTCTCTCTCTCTCTCCCCCTCTCTCTCTCTCTCTCTGCCTCTCTCTCTCTGCCTCTCTATCATTCTCCGTCTCTCCTCCCCCTCAACCCTCTCTCTCGTATAGAGTCGGACCTCAAACGCCCTGGACTGGAGAGGGGGAGGTGGAGGGCTGGGGGAGTCTCCGAGCAAGGTAGCCCCCCCGAGATGAGAAAGGGGGGACACACCGAGGGGATCACGGCCCGCGATTCCTCGCAAATTACGGTCGGGTTCGGGTTGCCGTCACACGGGGATTAGGCGGGCACAACTTCGGCAATTTTTTTTTCGTGGAGGGGGGGGGGTGTATGTATGTGTGTGTAGGGGGGACATCCGATATAGGCTTTCACCGTTCTTGTCTGCCTCCTCCCCTTGGAAGGAAAAAAAAAACATTGGAAGAGGAGCAAGAGAGGGAGACAGGGAGACAGAGAGACAGAGTACCGAACGGACCGGATTTTCTAGGCCAAGATGAAATTACCCGGACGGGACGTGAGTGGTCCTGAGTCAATGTTTTCCCGGCCGTCCCAGCGGAAGAGCCCTGCCAGGGGTGGCGGTGATGGAGGGAGGGAATTACGGCCGACAGATAATGCGACTATGATGTGATTTTAATATGTAATCGAATGCTAATCCAGTCTGTAATTAAGGCTGACAGTGTTAAAAAAAAAAAAAAAAAAAACCGCCGGGATATCTCCCCACACATACCACACACCCACCCACCCACCCCGCTCAACACACACATTTAAGAGTTGACTGAGAGCCGTGAAACTTCAAACGGTTGGGGTGGGGGTGGGGGAGACATAGGCAAGCCGGGGCAGCCAAGGCGGGGCATCGCAGCGGTTCCCCGGCTCCCGGTATACGGACGTCGACGAGACCCTGCGTGCCGTGCGTCTGCGGATCTCGATTGAAAACAATCTCACTCGACAACCCAGACGAGAAATCAGTGCTGTCTGTGAGGTACAGCGCAGGGCAATGAGGCTGCGAGACTCTTCCACAGATATTTCTGCACTGATAATAATAGTCCTATAGGTCAATATGCCTACATCCGTTCTTTCTTGACGTCTGGGGGCCTGTGATAAGAAGTTACTCGGACCATTATTTTGATAAACCGAGAGGGAACAAATACCCAGTCGAAATGAACAACATTCGTCCCTCAATGAGTCCATTTTCTGGTTTTTTGTTTGTTCCCATCAACAGGCACCCTGTGTTTGGTTTATTGTGAAACATTTCCCATTTCTGATATAAGTCGCAACTTATTGAAGCTAGCGCACGGGTATCTTCCGCCAGTGAAGTAATTCGTGGTTGATGTTTAATCATTAATCTTTACTCATCTTTCGATCGATTTCAATCAACATTTTCTAGTGATTCCCATTCAAAAAAAAAAATCGAACTTACAGAGTTGTTTGATCTTCAACGCTCAACGTTGGTTTATCTAAGATCGTTCAATGTCACTACCAAAATACCGTGAATGCAAATCATTGATGGATTTAAGACCGTCCCATCCCATTCCTCCCATTTATTTGTTTACGGAGAATCAACGGGCATCCTTGTTCCCCTACAGACTCCAGTGGGTGATTAAGCTTTTCGAAATTTCATTTCGATTTCCATTTGCCTTTGAACAAAAAAAAATAATGTTTTCACTTTCAGTTTTCACTTTTTAGCTGGCCGTGCGTCTCTCTTACCAAAATGGCTTTTTTGTTTCTCTATGCTGCTTTTTCATTGTGGCAACAGGAATTAAGGGACGAAAAACAAACCGACCACGGGCGTATTATCCGGCTCAGACATTGCTGAGATTGGCTCGGGTGAGGGAGGAGGAGGAGGAGGAGGAGGAGGAGGAGGAGGAGGAGGAGGGGAGGGGGTTAGGAGAGGCTGGGGTTGATGGGGGGAGGGAAGCAGGGAGCCGAGTTCCCCTGAGCGCGCCAACTGACCCATGAATCTAGCGCCTACTGGGAGGTGCCCGTAACGCAGAATTAAAGAGGTAATTTCCACCCAGTTTTGAGTTTCATTGCGCGCTATCGGATAACCGGGAGTTGATTTGCATCCGAATCAGAGGCAGAGAGTAGGGTAGAGACACATAGACACTAGGAGAGAGACAAAGAGGCGTACGAGGTAAAGAGCGAGAGAGAGAGAGACTGACAGAGACTGCCAGAGAGCCAGAGAGAGGCAGATGTGGAGAGACATATAAAGATAGATGAATAGAGACAGGGAGAGAAATAGGCAGACACGCACAGAGAAATACAGAGAGATAGAGAGACAGAGAGAGAGAGAGACAGAGAGTCAGAGACAGAGCCAGAGAGAGAGAGAAACAGTGAGAGACACGGATATTAAGAGCGAGACAGAGAGAGACAGAGAGACCGAGAGAGGCAGAGAGACCGAGAGAGGCAGAGAGACAGAGAGACATGGAGAGTCAGGGAGACACAGAATGAGCCAGAGAGAGACAGGGAAAGACAGGGAGAGATGGACAGACAGTCACAGAAAGACAAGGAGAGACAGTTATAGGGAGACAGAGAGAGACAGCATGACAGAGAGACAGAGAGAGACAAAGAGAGATAGAGAGAGACAGGGAAAGACAGGAAGAGATGGAGAGACAGTTGCAGAGAGACAGGGAGAGACAGTTATAGGGAGACAGGGAGAGACAGCGAGATAGAGAGACAGAGCGAGACAGATAGAGACAGAGAAAGACCGATGAGAAACAGAGGGATAGAGTGAGACAAACAGACAGACAGACAGACAGAGGAAGAGAGACAGAGAGTCAGTGAAAGGGCGAAATATAATGACAAACTATGTAAACTATAATAATGTGTCTTTTTCAAGATGTCGGAGGATAATGGAAGTGATCATCGAAGCGTCATATTTTCTGTGGCTGCAGCGAAAAGAGAATTAAAAAGAACAAAATGACTGAGAAATCGAAGGAAAACCCACCAGCTTATATTCTCCACACAAACCTCCCAGTTCTCATAGTCCTATACCAAGACGCGGACTAGGAAAATACCACGTGAAGCAATTATTGTGGTCGACAATACCTGCTGCTCGTTATCAAAGCGATTCATTGGGGGAAAAAAATCAAATTATATAAAATCAAGAAAACATAACTATACTGTATGTACGCAAATGACACACAAGGAGTGACAATGCTAAAACTAGTTCATCTTCAACCGAGACATATTCAGATATGTCCCCATAAGATGCTATAGACAAACCTGCCATTAAAAAAAATTCCCAAAACCAACTAATCAGTACAAAAACTCTCTCAAATTTAAAACAAATAAGAATAATAGAAATACAATACAAGTACTACCAAAAGGATGGAATATAAATCTATAAAATAATAATAATAAATATTATACTGAAAAGAGCAGTGCCTTCAGACAAAAAGGACATCTGGATTCTATCTAGCTGGGGCGGGATTGTGAATGACAGTTATAATTTATACTCATTGCATTCTCAAACAGATTTCCATATTTATTTCCCTCCATAACGCGCCTTTGTTTAATCACCTGGAATGGGATGGTCAAGCATGCGTGAACGACTCGTACTCCCCCGTCTTCCCGTGGGGACTGCACGCCATGCTGAGACAGCAAGTAGTACGCTGAACCGCTTCCAACCCTACTCGTCCTCCTCCTTCTCCTCCTTCTGCTCCTCGTCCTTCTCCTCCTCCACCACCACCTCCTCCTCATACTCGTCCCATCCTCCTCCTTCTCGTCCTCCTTCACCGCCACCACCGCCCCCTCGTCCTCCTCCTTCTCCTCCCCCTCCTCCTCATCCTCCTCCTCCTTCTCGTCCTCCTCATCCACCACCTCCTCCTCTTCCTCATCCTCCTCCTCCATCTCGTCATCCTCCTCCACCACCACCTCCTCCTCATCCTTCTCCTCCTCCTTCTCGTCCTCCTCCTCCGCCACCACCTCCTCCACGTCCTCGTCTTCATCCTCCTCCTCATCATCCTCCTCCTCCTCCTCATCATCATCCTCCTTCTCCTTGTCCTCCTTGTCCTCCTTTTCCTCCTCTTCCTCCTCTTCCTCCTCTTCCTCCTCTTCCTCCTCTTCCTCCTCTTCCTCCTCTTCCTCCTCCTCCTCGTCGTCCTCTTTCTCCTCCTGCTCCTCCTGCTCCTCGTCCTCCTCCTCCATATCCTCCTCCGTATCCTCCTCTGTCATCATCCACCTTCTCCTCCCCTTCACCTCATCCACCTCCCTCGCTCATCCTCCAGCACCACCTCCTCCACCTCCCTTTGCCTCATCCTCCAGCACCACCTCCTCCACCTCTCTCGCCTCATCCTCCAGCACCACCTCCTCCACCTCCCTCGCCTCATCCTCCAGCACCACCTCCTCCACCTCCATCGCCTCATCCTCCAACACCACCTCCTCCACCTCCCTCGCCTCATCCTCCAGCACCACCTCCTCCACCTCCATCGCCTCATCCTCCAACACCACCTCCTCCACCTCCCTCGCCTCATCCTCCACCACCACCTCCTCCACTTCCCTCGCCTCATCCTCCACCACCACCACCTCCACCTCCCTCGCCTCATCCTCCACCACCACCTCCTCCACCTCCCTCGCCTCATACTTCACCACCACCTTCTCCACCTCCCTAGCTTCATTCTCTACCACCACCTCCTCCTCATTTTGCTTCAGCTCCTCCTCCACCTACTGTGCCTCCTCCACCACCTCCATCAAAACCATCGCCACCTGATCCTCCTCCTCATCATCATCATTCTCCTCCTCGTTCCTCTCCTCTTCCTAATCCTCTTTCACTCTCATCCTCCTCCTTATTCTTCTTCCCCTCTCCCTTCTCCTCCTCCTTAATCTCCTCCTCCTTTCCTAATCCTCTCACGGGCCACTTTTTATTCTCCAACCGACCGCCTGCTCCCCTCTTTATTTGGAGCTGGGATGGATCCCACTCCCCCCCCCTCCGAAAGACAGTGAAGTTCCTGACAGGAGCATCTAGAACTGACAACTTCCAGCAGCCACTCAGACACTGACATAGGTCCGACGCTTCTCGTCTATATTTTCTCGTCGATTTCACCAAACTCGTCGTAACTTATGATCGATCGCAAGACGATGTGCGATGCACAGAAACCATACGGTGTATCGCAGCTTGCGACGGGGACCCGTGTCGTCGACCCCTAGTTGGTGGGCCCTGGTAACTGGTCTCGCTCTTCTGATTGAGCCCAGGCGAACAACAACATCTTGAGACGGAAGCATCTCTGATGGCTGCTTACCTCATACGCAAGAAGAAGAAGAAGCCGAACCTCTGAATTTGAAACCAAGGTTGAGGTAGCCATCTTCTCGTTTTCAAATCGACGCCCAGAAATTGACAACGGTTAAAGAAAAAAAAATCCTCCTTTGTTTTATTCAGGTTTTTCTGTAGCTATTTCGCACCGATTCTTAGGATTTGGCTGTTGGGTTCACGTGATAGTCTGCCTCTATAAAATACACAGGTTTAGAAGAAAGAATGTCGGCCGTACACTAAGGCAATAGCCTCTATGAAACTATCATTGAAATGAGATTCGATTCAACAAGGAGTTCGAGGTAGCGAATGCAACCGACTATTACGAGGCCCCCCATCTCTCCCCCGGCCGCCTGCGCACGGAGCTATTGGTGGAAGCACACTGAACCCCCCCTCCCCCTCCCCCTCCCACTCCAGCCCCGACCTCCAATGACCCCGGTCAGGGTCAAGATTTCGCCCCCGGGCGCGAGTCAAGTGTTGACTTTATCCCGGCATAAACATTTATCCCCACCTGACCCCACGCATTCTGCTCATCGGAAATGAAAATTGCCCGACAAGAACGAGAACGGGAGAGAGAGAGAGATAGAGGGGAAAGCGCTGGGGTGGAAACAAAAGGAAACACAGAAACAAACCTATACCCGGGTAACAATGATAAGCAGACAACGTTTCCATTCAATGGAGGAAGTAGAATTTGTTGGTTTCGCGATTCCCTTTTTGCGATGATAAAATGATTGTGTCGGTCACAAAGAAATGGCGTTCGACTGTTTCTGAATCAATATTCGCCCCGCCAGGCAGCATGAACGTTGTTCGGGAAACCGCCGTACGTTTTCACCCCCAAAACGGCCAGCTTCATCTTGGTCATCATCTCACCCCCTCACACACATATACACACACAACCCCACATACACCCCCACTCAAAGAATGTACACACACGCTCATTGGCCACCAGTCCCATGTGCATCTTATCGCCGACCCCTGGAACAAACTAGTCCAGGTGATTTCGACCGGAGTCGTTTCTCGGGGCTAAGGCATTTTTTTCTATTTTCCCTCTCTTTCTCTTCCCTCTCTCTCTCTCTCTCTCTCTCTCTCTCTCTCTCTCTCTCTCTCTCTCTCTCTCTCTCTCTCTCTCTCTCTCTCTCTCTCTCTCTCTCCCTGCTGTTTTATTTGTCGATTCTTTCCTTTCTATTTTCGCACTCGCTTGATATTGCAAAGTGGGAGCAACAAGGAAAAACAAAATCCCGTGGTGTAGAGGGCTTTGACAAGCATCTCATCCACCACCAAAAGGAACTAACCTTCGCCCGAGGGTTTCTAAGGGTGTTTTTTTTTTCTCCTAGGAGAGTGGGGATGTATGCGCCGTTCAATCTGGTCATCTGGACACCCTCCATTAGACCCTCAATCCTGTCGTCGAGAGGACTCTATCCCCTCTACCCCGTTCCTCGCTCCTCCTTCCCCTCCCTCCCTCCCTCTTACCCTCCCCACCGCAACCCTCCCGCTCGCCCCCCCCCCCTCAAAGGCGGTGCGCTCCGCTATCGTCCCGCGTCCATCAATGCGATTGGTTCGCCGCCTTGCCTCGGACCGATTGGATAATCTTGACCTTGGCCTGTGCGGTGGATGAGGAGCGGGTGAAGGAGGAGGAGGAGGTTGCATATGCGCTGCGCATGGGCAGCATGTGTGAATGGTTGGATTAGGGAGGGTGGGTAGACGTGAGAGCCCGTCTGCGCATGCGCAATCCTCCCACTGTTGCATCCATTTTAACGATATACTGTTGTCTCTTCTTTCCTTTTTTCTGAAACCACGACTCGGATTTTGCTCCTTCGATCAACAGCTGAAAACACAGGGTTTTTTTCCTCGAGGTTAAAGCTGGGTATTTATTTTTTTTTTTGGTGGGGGGCTTGTGTTTAATACAAAACCAAATAGAGAAATGTTCGTCGATCCATCGCGAGGGGCCTGCATTTTGATTAACTGTTTCATTCTTAAAAGGTCAGGTGAGGTTTTCGCTCGTAAACAATGCTGAAATTACTCGTCGTAATTTTGTATTATTAGATTTTGTATGCATTTGTATTAGTCAACTCCTGGCGGGAAAATTGTATAATGTGGCTTATCTACAGATTTTCTGCGTTCGAGAAAAGTTCTACTGGAATCGAAAGGCAGACCCTCCTAATTTTGGGGATTAGAATTTTGGTAATTTTAGTCAGTAAACAGTTTGCAACATGTTTGTAAACTCAGTACCGGTAAGTCAGATACAAATTAGTTATGGGAAATTCCGCGAGCTGATTTTGTGATACACTTCTATAGTGACTGATTTCTTGATTGATATTTTCATTGATCTTTCCGTGCGAATGACCAGCAATGATCGATGTGCCCGTCTGAGCTAAAGCCTTTACTGCCAGAAGAAAGTCGCACATTGTCTAGGCCTATCAATTGTTTTTAGGGGAGACACAATTAGGCCTAAATGTCGTCCGCTTGTATTCGTCAAAATTTAACTTGTTTACTGACTTCATTCATTCATTCATTTATTTTTCACAGTATCGCATTACAAGCATTTTACGATTTTTCTATTTATAAAACCATGAGATATACTATGAAGGCACCCACGATAAAGCAGAGCTAATAAACAGGGCCCTTGTGTACATTATTCAGTGATCAATAAGCAAATCGCCCAGACATTAGAGGGCCTGGCGTTTCGATCCTAGCAGGGCCTTTCTCAAAGACAGAATCGTTTGACAATTTTATTTTTTATCCTTCTTTGTTTTCTAATGTCCCCCATCAATCCATGTGAAAACCTTTACCCGCCGCTCATACACAGTACGCTAAAACCATCGTCCACAGGCTTTTAAAACTTAAGGGTCCTTAAAGCGCCCTCAAGCGTTGAGGCCACCCTCAGTTTGGTCCCCCCCCCACCCCTGCGGTAGAGAAGACCGCCGGTCGACGTCAGCGAAACGTCACGACCATGGGCGCCACTGGCGCCACCCGGGTCGAACCCGGCCATTATTTTTTTTTTTCGCGCATGCGTATACAGTATTACATACCGCTTAACGAATGCGCTTTCCAATGCCCGAACCGAAGAAATCAATTGTAAGATCCTACACTGGTAGAAATTCCACCCCATTCTGTCCTAGCCAATACATGCAGTTGGTGTTGTTTGAGCGCGGGCTTTTTTGCATTTTTGTTCTCTCTTTTTTTCTCTCTGCATTCAAAGCTTTGACCTTTCCTTTAACGTGTCTCGTCGGTAATGCGGCGAGGAGCGAGAGAGCCCGGCCACTGATGAGTTATGTATTATTATCCAAGTATTGATCGATCGGCCTTTCGTCCGGTCTTTCTGGCAGAGGCTTGGGTGAACCCGGTCACCTTAATAATATCATGAAGGGGTGAACAAAAAAGAAAAGGAAAAAGAAACCTCGCAGAGCTGGGCTCCCTAGGGGCAGGGTCACCGTACTGGGCCAGTCGTCGTCGGGGTACCGCTCCCAAAAGCCCAAAAGGCGGGTCAATGCCCGGCCAAATGTACCTGGACTGGCTTTGGGCGCGCGAACTTTCTTAACCCACCCTCTTCCCTCCCTCCTTCCTCCCTCCCTCCCTCCCTCCCTCCCTCCCTCCCTCCCTCCCTCCCTCCCTCCCTCCCTCCCTCCCTCCCTCCCTCCCTCCCTCCCTCCCTCCCTCCCTCCCTCCCTCCCTCCCTCCCTCCCTCCCTCCCTCCCTCCCTCCCTCCCTCCCTCCCTCCCTCCCTCCCTCCCTCCCTCCCTCCCTCCCTCCCTCCCTCCCTCCCTCCCTCCCTCCCTCCCTCCCTCCCTCCCTCCCTCCCTCCCTCCCTCCCTCCCTCCCTCCCTCCCTCCCTCCCTCCCTCCCTCCCTCCCTCCCTCCCTCCCTCCCTCCCTCCCTCCCTCCCTCCCTCCCTCCCTCCCTCCCTCCCTCCCTCCCTCCCTCCCTCCCTCCCTCCCTCCCTCCCTCCCTCCCTCCCTCCCTCCCTCCCTCCCTCCCTCCCTCCCTCCCTCCCTCCCTCCCTCCCTCCCTCCCTCCCTCCCTCCCTCCCTCCCTCCCTCCCTCCTCCTCCTCCTCATCACTCTCGTCCTCCTCCCCTCCTCATCCTCCCTCCTCCTCCTACCCCTCCTCCTCCTACCCCTCCTCCTCCTCCTCCTCCTCCTCCTCCTCCTACCCCTCCTCCTCCTCCTCCTCCTCCTCCTCCTCCTCCTCCTCCTCCTCTGTGTCCCCCTCTTTCTTGATTATTTTCAGCAACGCGGTCGCCGCGTCACCGCGTAAAATTAAGACCACAATGCCACGCAGATGTCCAGTTTCCTTCTCGGCTCATAAAACATGAGAGAGAGAAAGAGGGAGGGGAGAGATCGAGGGAGGGTCCTTCCGAGAATAAAAAAAAATCCGATGGCACCGTCATCTTGCCCGATAATATCATACCACGGGTCTGTACCGTCTCCCCGGTAATGTCTACCGGTGTACCTGCTTGAGTCATGTCGGCGTGTCGTCGGACCGGTACGGGGAGAAGGGGAGGAGAGGGCAGGCATGTTTGCAGACCAGGTGGGGTGAAGGATCCTGGAATCGCTGCCTCGATGTTTTCAGGGACGAATCGCTGGGAGTCGACCTCTGTTCCCAGCTTAACAATTGGCTGTACCTGCGATTCGGCATTTTGTTTTTGACGAGTCGATTTTCCACGATCGTGGAATTCTCTCTTCCTGTTAGCGTCCCTCTTTGTCTGTCTCTTGTTATCTCTTTGTCTCCCCGTCTCTCAGTGTCCCTTTTTGTATATCTCTCTCTGATTCTCTCCCCCTCTCTCTGTCTCTCTCCCCTCTTTCATTCTATCTTTCTATCTGTCTCTGCCTCTGTCTTTACCGTATCTTTGTTCTTTCTCTCTCACTCCCTCTCCTCCTCTCTCTTCTCACTCTCTGCTCTCTCACCCTCTCTGTTCTGCTCTCTCTGTTCTCTCCCTCTCTGTTCTCTCCCTCTCTGTTCTCTCCCTCTCTGCTCTCTCCCTCTCCGCTCTCTGCTCTCTCCCTCTCTGCTCTCTCTCTCTTCTTTCCCTCTCTACTCTCTGCTATCTCTGCTCTCTCCTTCTCCGCTCTCTGCTCTCTCCCTCTATGCTCTCTGCTCCCTCTGCTCTCTGCTCTCTCCCTCTATGCTCTCTGCTCCCTCTGCTCTCTGCTCTCTCCCTCTATGCTCTCTGCTCTCTCTGCTCTCTGCTCCCTCTGCTCTCTGCTCTCTCCCTCTATGCTCTCTGCTCCCTCTGCTCTCTGCTCTCTCTCTCTATGCTCTCTGCTCCCTCTGCTCTCTGCTCTCTCCCTCTATGCTCTCTCCCTCTATGCTCTCTGCTCTCTCTGCTCTCTGCTCCCTCTGCTCTCTGCTCTCTCCCTCTATGCTCTCTGCTCCCTCTGCTCTCTGCTCTCTCCCTCTCTGCTCTCTCCCTCTCTGCTCTCTCCCTCTCTGCTCTCTCCCTCTATGCTCTCTGCTCCCTCTGCTCTCTGCTCTCTCCCTCTCTGCTCTCTGCTCCCTCTGCTCTCTGCTCTCTCCCTCTATGCTCTCTGCTCTCTCTGCTCTCTGCTCCCTCTGCTCTCTGCTCTCTCCCTCTCTGCTCTCTCCCTCTCTGCTCTCTCCCTCTCTGCTCTCTCCCTCTCTGCTCTCTGCTCTCTCCCTCTCTGTTCTCTCCCTCTCGGCTCTCGGCTCTCTCTGCTCTCTGCTATGCTCTCTCCCTCTCTGCTCTCTCCCTCTCTGCTCTCTCCCTCTCTGCTCTCTCCCTCTCTGTTCTCTCCCTCTCTGCTCTCTCCCTCTCTGCTCTCTCCCTCTCTGCTCTCTCCCTCTCTGCTCTCTCCCTCTCTGCTCTCTCCCTCTCCACTCTCTCCCTCTCTGCTCTCTGCTCTCTCCCTCTCTGTTCTCTCCCTCTCGGCTCTCGGCTCTCTCTGCTCTCTGCTATGCTTTCTGCTCTCTCTATCTGTTATCTCCCTCTATGCTCTCTCCCTCTCTGTTCTCTCCCCCTCTCTGCTCTCTGCTCACCTGCTCTCTCCCATTCTGCTCTCTCTATCTGTTCTCTGCCTCTCTGCTCTCTGCTCTCTCTGCTCTCTCCCTCTCTCCTCTCTCCCTCTCTGCTCTCTCCCTCTCTCCTCTCTCCCTCTCTGCTCTCTCCCTCTCTGCTCTCTGCTCTCTCCCTCTCTGCTCTCTGCTCTCTCCATCTCTGCTCTCTTCCTCTCTGCTCTCTGCTCTCTCCCGCTCTGCTCTCTCCCTCTCTGCTCTCTGCTCTCTCCCTCTCTGCTCTCTTCATCTCTGCTCTCTCCATCTCTGCTCTCTGCTCTCTCCATCTCTGCTCTCTGCTCTCTCCATCTCTGCTCTCTCCCTCTCTGCTCTCTGCTCTCTCCCTCTCTGCTTTTCCCCCTCTGCTCTCTCCTCTCTCCCTCTCTGCTCTCTCCATCTCTGCTCTCTCCATCTCTGCTCTCTGCTCTCTCCATCAATGCTCTCTTCCTCTCTGCTCTCTGCTATCTCCCTCTCTGCTCTCTCCCTCTCTGCTCTCTGCTCTCTCCATCTCTGCTCTCTTCCTCTCTGCTCTCTGCTCTCTCCCTCTCTGCTCTCTCCCTCTCTGCTCTCTGCTCTCTCCATCTCTGCTCTCTCCCTCTCTGCTCTCTGCTCTCTCCATCTCTGCTCTCTTCCTCTCTGCTCTCTGCTCTCTCCATCTCTGCTCTCTTCCTCTCTGCTCTCTGCTCTCTACCTCTCTGCTCTCTCCATCTCTGCTCTCTCCATCTCTGCTCTCTGCTCTCTCCATCAATGCTCTCTTCCTCTCTGCACTCTGCTCTCTCCCTCTCTGCTCTCTCCATCTCTGCTCTCTCCCTCTCTGCTCTCTGCTCTCTCCATCTCTGCTCTCTTCCTCTCTGCTCTCTGCTCTCTCCCGCTCTGCTCTCTGCTCTCTCCCTCTCTGCTCTCTCCATCTCTGCTCTCTCCCTCTCTGCTCTCTGCTCTCTCCCTCTCTGCTCTCTTCCTCTCTGCTCTCTGCTCTCTCCCTCTCTGCTCTCTTCCTCTCTGCTCTCTGCTCTCTCCCTCTCTGCTCTCTTCCTCTCTGCTCTCTGCTCTCTCTCCCTCTCTGCTCTCTCCCTCTCTGCTCTCTCCCTCTCTGCTCTCTGCTCTCTGCTCTCTCCCTCTCTGCTCTCTCCCTCTCTGCTCTCTGCTCTCTCCCTCTCTGCTCTCTCCATCTCTGCTCTCTGCTCTCTCCCTCTCTGCTCTCTCCCTCTCTGCTCTCTTCCTCTTTGCTCTCTGCTCTCTCTGCTCTCTGCTCTCTCTCCCTCTCTGCTCTCTCCCTCTCTGCTCTCTCCCTCTCTGCTCTCTCCCTCTCTGCTCTCTCCATCTCTGCTCTCTGCTCTCTCCATCTCTGCTCTCTCCCTCTCTGCTCTCTGTTCTCTCCCTCTCTGCTCTCTCCCCCTCTGCTCTCTCCTCTCTCCCTCTCTGCTCTCTCCATCTCTGCTCTCTCCATCTCTGCTCTCTGCTCTCTCCATCAATGCTCTCTTCCTCTCTGCTCTCTGCTATCTCCCTCTCTGCTCTCTCCCTCTCTGCTCTCTGCTCTCTCCATCTCTGCTCTCTTCCTCTCTGCTCTCTGCTCTCTCCCTCTCTGCTCTCTCCCTCTCTGCTCTCTGCTCTCTCCATCTCTGCTCTCTCCCTCTCTGCTCTCTGCTCTCTCCATCTCTGCTCTCTTCCTCTCTGCTCTCTGCTCTCTCCATCTCTGCTCTCTTCCTCTCTGCTCTCTGCTCTCTACCTCTCTGCTCTCTCCATCTCTGCTCTCTCCATCTCTGCTCTCTGCTCTCTCCATCAATGCTCTCTTCCTCTCTGCTCTCTGCTCTCTCCCTCTCTGCTCTCTCCATCTCTGCTCTCTCCCTCTCTGCTCTCTGCTCTCTCCATCTCTGCTCTCTTCCTCTCTGCTCTCTGCTCTCTCCCGCTCTGCTCTCTGCTCTCTCTGCTCTCTGCTCTCTCCCTCTCTGCTCTCTTCCTCTCTGCTCTCTGCTCTCTCTCCCTCTCTGCTCTCTCCCTCTCTGCTCTCTCCCTCTCTGCTCTCTGCTCTCTCCCTCTCTGCTCTCTCCCTCTCTGCTCTCTGCTCTCTCCCTCTCTGCTCTCTCCATCTCTGCTCTCTGCTCTCTCCCTCTCTGCTCTCTCCCTCTCTGCTCTCTTCCTCTCTGCTCTCTGCTCTCTACCTCTCTGCTCTCTCCATCTCTGCTCTCTCCATCTCTGCTCTCTGCTCTCTCCATCAATGCTCTCTTCCTCTCTGCTCTCTGCTCTCTCCCTCTCTGCTCTCTCCATCTCTGCTCTCTCCCTCTCTGCTCTCTGCTCTCTCCATCTCTGCTCTCTTCCTCTCTGCTCTCTGCTCTCTCCCGCTCTGCTCTCTGCTCTCTCTGCTCTCTGCTCTCTCCCTCTCTGCTCTCTTCCTCTCTGCTCTCTGCTCTCTCTCCCTCTCTGCTCTCTCCCTCTCTGCTCTCTCCCTCTCTGCTCTCTGCTCTCTCCCTCTCTGCTCTCTCCCTCTCTGCTCTCTGCTCTCTCCCTCTCTGCTCTCTCCATCTCTGCTCTCTGCTCTCTCCCTCTCTGCTCTCTCCCTCTCTGCTCTCTTCCTCTTTGCTCTCTGCTCTCTCTGCTCTCTGCTCTCTCTCCCTCTCTGCTCTCTCCCTCTCTGCTCTCTTCCTCTCTGCTCTCTCCCTCTCTGCTCTCTGCTCTCTCTCCCTCTCTGCTCTCTCCCTCTCTGCTCTCTCCCTCTCTGCTCTCTGCTCTCTGCTCTCTGCTCTCTCTCCCTGTCTGTTCTCTCCCTCTCTACTCTCTGCTCTCTCTTCTCTCTGCTCCCTCTCCCTATCTCTTATCTCCCTCTCTGTTTCTGCTCTCTTCGCTCTCTCCCTTTCTGCTCCCTCTCCCTATCTGTTCTCTCCCTCTCTGCTCTCTCCCTCTCTACTCTCTCCCTCTCTGCTCTCTCCCTCTCTGCTCTCTCCCTCTCTGTTTTCTCCCTCTCTGCTCTCTCCCTCTCTGTTTTCTCCCTCTCTACTTTCTCTCTCTCTGTTCTCTCCCTCTCTGCTCTCTGCTCTCTCTGCTCTCTCTCCCTCTTTGCTCTCTCCCTCTCTGCTCTCTCCCTCTCTGCTCTCTGCTCTCTCTCTGCTCTCTCTCCCTCTTTGCTCTCCCTCTCTGCTCTCTCCCTCTCTACTCTCTCCCTCTCTGTTTTCTCCCTCTCTACTCTCTTTCTCTGGCTCTCTATCTCTCTTCGATCGGCCCTTGTGGAACTGGTGGGAGGACAGAATGACATACGGGGGCAGTGGAATGGCTGGGGCTGGGACTGAACGCCAAACACCCTCCCCTGGGTCGGGGGTCAAGTCTGACTGGGTCAGCCCCAGCGCTCGGCCCAGCTGCGGTCGTCAACCTGGGCAGGCTACATCTTTCCCCAGACATTCGCCACTTCTGCTTTGCCCCCCCCCCCCCCCCTCCTCTCCTCCCCTCAGTCTTCTTCTCTCCCAGGTTCCCGATATTGCATAAATCAAACGAATTCCTTCCTGTTCGCCAACTCATTGCTGCTGGGACGGTTTTTTCTTCTTCTTCTCTTCTTAAAGGTGACCGGCTACGTTAAAGGGTTGCAGTGTGAGACGGGTTGTGTGTGTGAGGGGGGGGGTCTATGGACGAGGCTAAATCAAGGCAAGATGGAAGCCATGCGCAAACATACAAACAGACCGTAAATCTGCTACGGACATTAATTCTCCTCCCATGGCCCGGGTTCAAACTCCTCGAGCAAGACATAATTATACTCCATGAGAACCTTGCCTTCCACACACCACAGGCTGGTGGGTGTTTTTTCTTTCTAATAAAGGGACAGTCAAAAGAGCCCGGTAGAAACATTCTGTTCTTTCGCCCCGAAGATGACGTCTTTAAATCACTGATTCTAGGTCGAACTTGGGGCCAGTATTTCTTCCACCTAACAAGCATTCGCCTCAGAGAAGGGATTGTGCGAGACAGCGCTGATCTACGCACGCACCGAAGGTTGCGCGCGAAACGGTATTGAGTCTGTCCTTATCACGAAGGCGAAAGGAAATTCAGTTCCCGATGAAAGGCATTGGCAGGTACTGTTATCTTGAAGGCGGTGGGTTATTTGGGGGGGATGGCATTTATCTCCTTATTTTGTGGCACTCGTTTTATAATGCCGACTTGGTCGGCAAAAGCCGGCCCTTGTGACCGTGGTCAAAGAGTGGGCTCGTCGCGTGCCGTTTCGAAGTCGGGCGAGGACGGCCGGGCGCGTCACGTGATCCGCCCTCTACCGGTGTGGCTACTGGGCAACTCTGCTCGGCCAACCGTCCGTGGAGCAGATCTCACCGGCCGACATTGGCACTCGCGAAACATTCAAATGAAGTTACACCGCGTCATATAGGGACTGTACTTAGTCGTGTCATCCTGCGGAAGAATACCATGCTTATTATCGTCAACGGGATCTTTGTAAATTAGGCATTTCTTTGAAGGCCCAATACAACATTTGAAAGATCGGAAAACATCGATGTCCACAGATTTCCTTCTAATTTACACAGTTTGTAGATGGTCATGATAGAATCCTAATGTTGAAATTAACACTCTGGGATGCTGTACTTTTCGAGAAATCTTCACCCAAACATCGACAAAAAAATTAATAGTTTATTACTCGCGAATGAAAAACAAAATCTTACTTTACAGACGTTTTTTTTTATTTTTCTACTTTCTCAGATTACCATTTGAACTAAAACCTCCACAGTATTGCTTTTTTTTTGGAATGCGTAATGGTTTAACACACAAAATGTGGCAATCTTTTGACCTTTACCAATGTTGTACAAAACTGTAGGGCCTTTAAGTTTAAGCTCATTTATTGCTCGGTCATCTTTTATGCAGACACTGATAACTGCAGAGGAGATCTATGCATCGGTAATTAATAATAATTATTCATATAATATTTTATATAAATCACAGAAATCGTTATGTCGAAAGTATGGCAGGAATATGAAGAGAATGTGGTTGTGTACATCGGCTATATGTGACCCGGCACAACGACATGAGGAATATCCCACCAAAACACTTTTTGAGTAAAGAACCCCTGAAGTTAAAGTATCTTCACAATTCGATTACAAATATATATATATATTTTTTTGTATTTTCGGAAATTTTAAATATTAGAGGATGTTATATTTTGATATCATTTGAAAGCTAATGGTATACTCTTTCACATCATTAGAAAATCTCAAAATCTCAAAAGTGGGGTTATTCCTCATTATGCTGTGCCGGGTCACATATTTGTTTATGGGCACGACCCAAGATAGAGACGGCAAGACATATAAGATATGTAAACGATTATGCGTATAGATGATTCCATACAATCTAGAAACGGTCATTACTGATTGAATAACCACATGGTCTTGATATTCGAAGGGATCAGCAACTGACCAATTGACTATATACGCCTCATTCAACCGATGTATTTACTGCAGATAGGCATTTCAATAGGGAAACTGAAAAACTCCTGTATACCAATACGGGTAGAATAAAAGGCAATACCTTCATCTTTGGGATGACCGGCGAAATATTGGCCCCCAAGTTTGCTATAGGCGAGGGTAAACACCATCGAATTGGTATTGCCGTCATCTGCGTGCATGTGAGAGCGTGATGCACGGCCCGCCCAGGGGGTGGGAGGCCGACCGGTCGACCGACCGATCGCACCGGGTGACAACACCGTCATCGCCGGGGTGGTCTGCCCCCCGCCCGACCCTGTCGTCGGCGCTGATACCACGGTCGTGCTCTCTGCTCGCGACGGTCAGATATCGTCGGAGACATTGCACTTTTGGGCGGCCTCATCGGGTCATATCAGCTACCCTTTCACTTTTCACCTCTACCATCTCATTGGCAACGTGCTTGCCGAAAGTGATTCTAAGCAAAGTAACTGTAATTGTCTTTCGCCTTAATTAGACTAGTCAATTGTGAAAAGGGGTAATTTGTTAGAGAGATTGGATGACAAGCCAGTCATTTGAAAGTTCTTACCGAGTACAGGAGATCCCTGTGGTTGAAGAATGAGGTTGGGAGACTGGAAACCCATTGGAAGACTGAGACATTTTGTTTGGGAGAGAAACATTGCGTTGGGGCACGCTGTGGCTACATGGTCCCCACCCCTCTCCCGTCACAGTGACCCCATGCCAACCCGATGCCAGCGATGTCGATCTAGTTGTGTATTTGCCTTCTGGGTTTTAGCCTACTCGCAAGGCAACCAATAGTGCGTGGAGGATAAAGACTTCCACAAAGACCGCCATCTTCATCCAATGTTGGTTTTTCTATCTCACTCTCTTTTTCTCTCTCTCTCTTTCTCCCGTCTCTCCTCTCTCATCTCTCCTCCCTCTCAACCTCTCCCCTCTCTATACCTCTCTAGCCGTCCCTCTACACCTTATCACATCTCTCTCCCTCCCCTTTCTCTCCCTCCCCCCTCTATCTCTATCTCCTCTCTCTATCTCCACCTATCTCTTTCTCTCTTTCTCTCTATCTCTCTCTGAGTTATCTTGACTTATGCGATCGTGTTATATAAAATGTCTTTGTGGCCGTTCTTCTTTAGACAAAAGTGGCTCTCACTTTCGGCAGCCTTTTTGCAATGTCATTGTTGAAGTCCTTTCAAGAGGAATTCGTGGTTCCCAGTCCATCCCGGTCGTTATCAGATCGAGTAGACACGCAATCCTTCGCAATGCATCTCCCTCTCCCTATCTGATGTTGGTCATTGCTCTTAT
Organism: Luidia sarsii; assembly: GCA_949987565.1. Lineage (NCBI taxonomy): Eukaryota > Metazoa > Echinodermata > Asteroidea > Paxillosida > Luidiidae > Luidia > Luidia sarsii. Next base: position 13,197,379 of record OX465107.1, read on the forward strand.
TCTGCCATGCCTTAGAGAAAGCTTCTGCTATGATCGACAGTCCGACCCTCTACACTTTTGAGAAGGACCTACTCATCAGAACTGGGTCTGGTTCATCGTACCCAGGTATCTTTGGGGTCGACCTACTGATTACGGTGAACCACAATCAGCACACCGACTTGTGGTCAGAGGTCACCTGTATAAACCTAACGCCTGTAGATCTTTCTCTCCATTTCTCTCTCCCCCTCTCTCCTCCTCTTTCTCCCCCCTCTCTCTCTCTCTCTCTTTCTGTCTCTCTCTCCTCCTCCTCTCTATATCTCCTCTCTTTCTCCTCTCCCTCCTCTCTCCCTTCTCCCCCCTCCTCCTCTCTGTATACCTCTCTCTATCTCCTTTCTTTATCTTTCCCCCTCTCACTTTCTCTCTTACACCCTCTCCCTCTTTCTCACCTGTCTCTCTCACCCCTCTCGCTCTCCATTTCTCTCTCTCTCTCTCTCTCTCTCTCTATCTATCTCCCCGCTCTCTCCCCTTTCTTTATCTTTCTCCCCCTCTCACTCTCTCTCTCACCTCCTCCCTCTATCTCCCTCTCTCTCCCTTTTTCTCCCCCTCTCTCATCAGATAATCCTGGGAGCTGGAGTCGGCAGGGTGAGATTTTAGGATGTCGTCAGAAGACAAGACAGATTTGTTAATAAAAAAGGGCGGGCCTTTCACGAAGACCGAGGACCTGCGGTCTGAGCACATAGGGGGCGACATTGCTGTCTCTCCAACGGTCCACGTAGTTTCTGTTCCTCCCGGTTCTCTCTCCAATCTAGCCCATCGGGCTTGATTTGGACGAATACAAAACTCTGACGGGAACGAAAGACTAGGTAGTTGAGGTCATTCAAAGAGGTTTTGCCCAAACTCGACGTTGTGGTAAACACTGAATGCTCAGTGCTTTGCCCGGTGCCTGATAAAAATATTCCAGGCAGCTCGGGCGGGATTCGAACCCGCAACTCCCGAATTCTAGTACGGACGTCTTAACCACTGGACCACCGAGCTGGTCAAGGTCGTGTGGTGGATTCGAATAATGTAAAGCGGCGGGTACCGCGTTGCATCATAGATATAACGTGATGTTTGCGTCGAGGAGAATGTAATTCTCGAGATCGTCCTCTTCAGTGGGCAAATCATAAATAAACACCCTTTTTCTCAGTTTGACTTTTGCCGAAGGGGTCACCCTGCATTTGGTGTCGGCAAAGGAAATTGGCGGGAACAACATCCCGACATGTTTGAAAGCATAAACAACTCGGTCTTCGATGCTTAGGAACCGAAAAAGAAATTGCAATACAAGAAAGTTGGCCCAAATTTCAATTCGGAAAATCTGCTGACGTTTGAGAATCTAGAATTTGACCAATAATTACATTTCGGGTTGAAAGATCACATACGATCCAGATCTGTCTATGTGCGCACCCGAACACTGGAACGTATCTGTGTTTATTGCCACGCGAGATTTAGATTTTAATTCGCGCGGTTTCCACTCGAGATATCCTCTGTCTGCCTCGCGTGACGATTGCCTCTTTGAACTGAAAGTGAGGCTATGGGCGCTAGATTTCCAAGATTATTGCTGTTCCCCGCTGATTTTTATCTCTTCTTGATACATTCCTTCAACAAAACCGAACGCTATCTTAGAAACACCTGTAAGGTCCCTTGAATTTACCGCCATCTTGGAAATCTAGCGCCCATAGCCTCGTTTTGGGTTTAATGCAAAAAAAGAATGGCATCAATATTAAGAAAGACCTATTCGAGCGAGGAGGTCTCACTTGCACACACCATGCACCCCTCAACCGTTCCCGCTTTCCGCCAATCACGGAGGGCAAGCCGTGCTTCGCGTCGAAATTCGTCGATCGAAATCGCCCGGATCCGTCCGGTCTGCCCCCCCTCCCACCCACTCCCCACCCGCCGTCCGGATACATGCTTGCGCATCTCCCCCCGATCGCCTCGAAAGGGCGGGCGTTGATTTACGAGCTCGCGGCCTCATCGCGGCGCGGTCGACCTCCGACCTCCAGAGCGCCCCCTCCTCCCACCTCCTCCCACCTCCTCCCGTCTACGATCAGCCCCATGAACCCTCTCCCGAATTCAGGCCTTCCCAATCATTGTGTTAAGTTTGAGTTGCATCTGGCTCTGTTTGTTTTAGTTTGCGGTTTATGAGACACTGCGCATATTTAGTATCTATTATATATATTATTTTTTTTGGGGGGGGGACCTGCGGGTTTTTCTCTCTCGGAAATAATCGGGATGGCAGCCCCTTGCAGCGCATTCCTAATTCAGGCCGATGTGGTCGGCTGCCAAAAGTGGCCTGTATGACACTACAGATGCAATACAGTAGAGGCCTAATAGTAATACAGTGCCCTAAACTGAACGCCGGCAGCACAGGCTCCTTGAGGACGTGTCGGGTGCACCCTGCCCCCTAAGCCGTGATTGGAGACGGGAGACTATGGCAGTCTTCATCTTAAATGTCGACTGGCGTTGGTCGTTGGTCCATGCAGCCAATATGTTTTCCTTTCGTCTAAATGTTGCCACTACAATTATTAAATCTACAGGCATGCCTCCCGTTTGATCTCTATTGCAAGAAGCCGAATAGATTTGTCGACCTTCTGTGAATTTGATTAAGGCAATTGTGCAATTAGCTGTGACTATTGTGAATCTATTATGCTGGGATATAATATGCATTTCTACATATTAGACTAAGAGTGATATACAAAAATGTTGCAAACTGCTTACTGACTAAAATAACCAAAATGCAAATCTCAAATTTAGTGGGCCTGACGTTTCGATCCTAGCAGGACCTTTCTCAAAGGCAGAGTGACAAGGACAAAACAGATACATGTACACGAAGGAAGGGGAAGACTAATTTGACCCTTTGTCTAATTAGATAGGATTTGAAGGTTTGCATGGAGAAAATTCCATGTAGGAGGTTTGCTGACAGTGACACCATGAACACCATCTCGTAATTAAAAGAAGGAGTATGGCTCTGAAAAGAGTCACCGGCTCTTTTCAGAGCCATACTCCTTCTCTTAAAGGGATAACACAACATTGGTCGAGGTCAAAGAATAGCATCCATACGTTGTCTGATCTAACATATGCATGGAATAGCACACCTGTGAAAATCTCAGCTCAATCCGCGCACCGAGAAAATAGTGAAAAACCGCTTCACTTGTTT
>OX465107.1:13203050-13211701 GCA_949987565.1 Luidia sarsii
ATGCTTGCACAAGAGAAACAGCTGCCTGGACGCGTTCAAGTGTGGTGAGATGGTTTCCCGCAGACGACCACGATGATGTGTCTGGGTGGGGAGAAGGAGGAGGAGGAGATGGTGGTGGAGGAGGAGGAGGAGGAGGAAGAGAGAGAGAGAGAGAGAGAGAGAGAGAGAGAGAGAGAGAGAGAGGAGGGGGAGATAGGGAGAGAGAGGGGGGTAGGGCTCTACAGCTGTGCACGGAGCGTGCAAAGCCGTGTCCCGTGCCGCTCGCGCAACGCGGCCTGGTTAAACAAGCCGACAGGGCCCCGCCCGGTTCGCCCGCTCGCTGTCTCTCTCTCTCTCTATCGCTCCTTCTCTCTCCTTCTCTCTCCCCCCACCCTCCTCTCCCTCTCTCCCTCCCCTCCCCCTCTCTACCTCCCCTATATCGCTCTCTCTCCCTTTCTCTCTCTCTTCCTCTCTCTCCCCCTTCTCTCTCTCTCCCTCTCCCTCTCCCCTCTCTCTACCTCCCCTCTCTCTACCTCCCCCCTCTCTCTCTCTCTTCGTGACAGTGTGCAACCTTTGTCTTAAATCCTTCCGTGTAAAACATCCCAATCCACCCGCGAGATCTCGTACATGTCTCTCTGTCTCTCACCGTCCATTCGCCTCTCTTCTCTCTCTCCTTCTTTCTCTCTCCCCCCAGTCTTGTGAGGAGGGGACTACCAAGTCTCTTCCACACCACCGCGGGATAAACGCACTATGTAGCCACGACGTGAGCTCACACGAAGGCTTCGCCGAGTTGAAAGTTTGTGATCGGCTGGGCGTCGTTGTCTTCTTTCTTTCTTTCTTTCTTTTTGACACGAAAACAAAAGTAGACGCTTGGAGTGTTTCGGTGCGGTGGGAAACGGCCATCGAATTATCGCCCGGGAACGAGGCGGCTTGGTAAGTGAGACCGCATGGCGTATACGGTGTGCCCGCGATGCCGTACTGCCTCTTCACCGAGTACACTGCGTGCTGTCATCGTGCTGAGAAATTACTGGTCCAATCCACTGGTCCCATGTAGTCTTTCCGAGACATGACCACAGTTTTTTTTGTTTTATCATCGGAGGTTTCTTTCCCCGTCTGCTTAGACTTTGACAAATTGTAAGTAGCCGTATTTCTGTTGATTTGTACGTAGCGGTGTCTTACCTTCGGGAAGACTTCTGATTATGTCTCGCGTTTTGAGTCGTCAGCTGGCGAGATCCCAAACTCAAATCCATTCCCCGGTCGCTCGTCCTAAACCTATGCAATCACCTTCCTATATGTGCATACTTATACCTGCATTTCATTAAGATGAATGAATATTCATTGAGATAGATGAATATTCATAGTAATCCCCTAGCAATATTCAACAGCTTTATGAATATTGTAATGGTAAAGGTATAACTGTCAATTAGTGTTTCCAACGATTTTATTTTGACCAGAATGTACTTAATAGCTTGTTTATGTTTTAATATTAAGTCGGTTTACTGGGGTTTTGTTTTTGTGATTTGGTATCATTTCCAGCTTCTTCGGTTCCCTCGGATACATTTGGGTTGTATTGATATGTAACCGGGCGCTTAACCCTGGCTGCCCCGGCAGCACTTCGGGGTTGGCGCGGTCGGGACCTGTACGGGTGGATTCTGGCGGGCGCTTGCTGAAGGGCGAGCCGTAGCTGCTCGGGATTAACTCTGTTTCTCAAGGCCCACGGCTCTCCATAAACGGCACTTTGCTCTGTTTATTTTTCTTTTAGATTCCATTCTCTCGTTCCCTCTCGTTCCTTCTCTCTCTCTCTCTCTCTCTCTCTCTCGCTCTTTCCTCATCCACGGGGGATAGTTGTGTTTTTTTTTTATTTGGCCTGGTTGTTTTTTTTGTCTGAGTGTGGAGGGTTGAGACAGAGTTGAGTTTGATGTTCACTTTTCCTGCGCCATTTTCGTTTATACTTCAGGCGAAATAATGTATTCCAAAAAATGGAGCAAAATATTTTACTGACTTCATTGACCAAGATGCAGATCTGAGAACGTTAGAGGGCCGGACATTTTTTTTTTATCCTAGTGGGACTTTTCAGGGCCTTTCTCAAAGGCGGGACCTTTCTCAAAGGCAGGACCTTTCTCAAAGGCAGGACCTTTCTCAAAGGCAGGACCTTTCTCAAAGGCAGGACCTTTCTCAAAGGCAGGACCTTTCTCAAAGGCAGGACCTTTCTCAAAGGCAGGACCTTTCTCAAAGGCAGGACCTTTCTCAAAGGCAGGACCTTTCTCAAAGGCAGGACCTTTCTCAATGACAGGACCTTTCTCAATGACAGGACCTTTCTCAAAGGCAGGACCTTTCTCAAAGGCAGGACCTTTCTCAAAGGCAGGACCTTTCTCAAAGGCAGGACCTTTCTCAAAGGCAGGACAAGGCAGGACGCATTTGAGAAAGGTCCTGCTAGTGTGGAAACGTCAGGCGGCTCAAAATAATGAGGGAAATACATAAAAACAGACACCATTTTGAATCCCTTATAGAAGATCCGGAACTCAACTGTTTCTCTCTTTTACTTCACCATACCATACCATCAATTTCGGTTGAACATTTCATCTTGTGCAAAATTGCTAATTTGGCGAAATGCTCGAGTCTCATAAGGAAGTAGGCCTATATGAAATAATAATATTTCATTCAGCGCTGTTAAAGCCTGATAATTTCCAGATGAAGGTCAACTTAACAGCTTCGATAAAACCAATCGTTCAGCGGTATGGGTAATACTTTGTTAATAGAAAATACTAATTTATTAATAGAATCTGATTTATTACAAATTTAATCGCTTTGCGCCAGTTACGGTTTTGCGTCCTGTGCCAGGCAGGATACACTAATCCAATTTGAATTGCATTAATCCGAGGCCGGAGCAGAGAAGAAAAAATATGACAAGAACACTTCAATGAATGAGAAATGAAGTCGTTTTCTAAGCGGGGGGTATTATAAAAAGAGACCGGGCGAAGGTGATGGCGATGGAGCCAGTGGAGCGCGCCGATCGGCGGTGGACTGGCGGGGCCAACGCGTCACGCGGCCCGGTCAGGAGGGCGCGTCGCGACGCGCTAAATCTTCGCACTTTGGGAGTGTCGCGGACATTGCCGGCTTGTTTTTTTGTTTTGTTTTTCTCTCTGTTTTTTTTTTCTTGTTTGCCTCGGCACGTAGCCCTGGCACTCACGGGGGACTGTCGGGCCGAGCCGCTAGAGTGGGACTTTTCACATGTGAGACTGGCAAGAGATATGGTTTATGCATGAGCATTATGACCAAAAGGATAAAAAGGGTAAACAGGGGAGAGGGGAAAAAAAACAGGAGGGGGAATGAAGCTTCCGTCTTTTTCTTTACCCCAACAAATCATTATTCGATGATTCACCCGATAAGTTAACTGGCTTTTTGTGGTTAAGCTTGCGTGCGTTGGCGACGCGAGTGAAATAATGAATTTTTCTTTCGTCCCACCTTCTTCAACCCCCTCTCCCCTCTCCCCCACCCCACGCCAAAAAAAAAATGAATATGATAAATTGGAGCGAAGAGTGAGCTGAATTGAATGCGTGGATTTATCCATGTGATAGATCCTGTGACGGAGGGGTCCTTGGCATGGCCGGGAGCTCGCCAATTGACGTAAGTGGCCCAACTCAAGACTGTTTAACTAAATGGCTTCAGTGACACGTCGCGTTCACTTTACCGTCACTTAGTTTGACGACTTACAACGTTGCAGTCCGCTGTTGCATAGAGCGCTGTAAGACGTACACACGTGTAACTCACATTCAGTGTTGAATAGTATTGTCTTGTAATCTATATATCAAGTCGATCCTACACCAAATCTAAAAAAAAAAATGTAGGACCTCTCTCAATTGCAGGCTTTTGAGTGAAGTCATATAGCTCTGATAGAGGTCCAGTTAGGAAAGGCCCTTCTTGTTTTCCTTTGGAGATTTGCACTACTTCTTACTTTCATGCAAGTCAGTACTAAGCGGTTTGCAAGACTTTTAAAATTAAGAAATTTAAGGAGGAGATGCATTTCGAATGAGATGACCTTTGGCGATGCACCAAACTATTTTGTGCCAAATTCATCCGCGTCTTACTACAAAGCTGGTGCTGTGAAACATAATTTCACCAATACCAGAAGCCTCTTTCGGATTTTAACGGCTAATGCAATAGTAATCCAGCTGCGAGATCCACAGCTCCAGACAATCGAATCTACATCAGGCAATCTCTTCAAAGAAAACATGCACACTCCAATGCCCTCTTATAACGATTGTTCCTCGAGGCGCACCGCAACGCGTAGAGACAAGTATACGGTCAAGTCTTGACAATTCACGGCTTGCCCTTGCTCTCAACGTCCACCAATTTCATTTTCAGCAACTTCATTATTATTATCTTTTGGGGGGTGAAGGGAAAAAGCTACCTATGGCATTATGAGTGTATTGTGCTATTATCATTATTTTGTTTTGTTTAGAGGGCCTGACGTTCGATCCTGGTTTGAAATGTTTCCAAGGCAGAATTCCGGGCTTGTAAAAACAAGTCCTGTCAGGATCCTTGCTAAGCATGCGGGGATCGAACAGATGAGCACTATAGATTATTTTAAGATTTGCATTTTGGTAATTTAAGTCAGTCAAAAGTTTGCCATGTTTTGATATCAAAATATATTCTCTGTATTGGTATGACTTGTGAGTACACGTTGCGTTCTTCTCATTTCGATTGAAGGTGCATTCGACAGATTGTTTGTGAAGCTATGGACATATTCATTCCCTCTCTTCAACGATTAAAAGAGAGGAGATTCGATCAGCATAAAAACATCAAGAATTAACCCCCCCCCCCCACACCAAATAAAAACAAAGATCACGGTAGAATTTAAACAACCCCTCTCGCAAGCTTCCAGTTTGCATATCCTTATTGCCCTTTAGGTTTGTGGCTTAACAAAAATGAAATTGGAAATAGCCGCAAATCCTCCCCTAAAATCCTCCAGTACAAAATAGATTGTCAGGTGTCCTTATAAGAAGGATTGGCCAAAGTCCTCTCGATCCAAATTCTCGTAGATTCATGCCTATATTCGGCGTCTGTGACTCTGATTAAGTTTTACCTCCTTTCCATGGGCCAGATTTCTTTTTTTCAGAGCTGAGTCGCAGAAACGGGGTAAAATGTAGATTTGATGCTGAATTCTAAACCTATATTCGATAGAGGAAATGAAGCTCGTACATGTATGTCAGAGCTATGTTTTTTTTCCTGACTGGCCTACTCGCTTGTCACACCGATGTTTGCAAAATCTTAAAACGAAATCATTACAGGGCCGTCTGTTTCGATCCGAGGAAAACCTTCTTTTATATAATTTTGAAACATCATATTCGGATTTTAAGATCTTTTTTGTTTCTATTTCCATTTTGCGTGGAACCTCCGGGTTTCACAGTTGATAACAGACACACGTTTCTCCGCATTGTAATACTTCACGATGTCTTTTCTTAAACGTGAGATAGATAGATGTTTCTCATTATTTTCGTTTACTGAATATGAAACCTGTAAATTAAGATAGTTAGATTAAGACATGCAAAACTAGTATTGGGTAAAACGAGTATTTATTTATTTATTTATTTTTTTTTTATTTTTTTTTTATTTTTTTTTTGGGGGGGAATCTACCTATGGGATTACGATAGCACGATGTGCTATTGTCATTTGTTTTGTTTTAATAGAGGGCCTGACGTTTTGATCCTGGTTGGACCTTTTTCCAAGGCAGAATTCCGGCCTTGTCATCCGAAAACAAGTCCTGTCAGGATCCTTTCTCATTCATTTCCGTTTTATGAATATGAAACCGGGAAATTAAGATAGTTAGATTAAGAAATGTCAAACTAGTATTGGGTAAACCAAACAAAATATGTTCAGTTAGTGTATCACTTCTCGTTTTCTACGTCTTGAATTCACTATGGAATACTATACGCTCTTCTGATCTTGCTCACTGTAAAGACTAGAGAGTCAACCATGCAAAACGTTGATTAAGATATTAAAGTTTTTAGATTATGTCTCGGTTTTCAGCCAGTTAGTATAGCAGTGTCGACGCGGAGTAGTTCTATAATCTTTGATATCGGGGGATACCCGAGCCGGGTTATTTGTGCGTCTGATACCCGCGAAATGGCGTCGGCCACGATTTGACCGAACGTGGTTATACTAACGGTGGTCATTAGCCCCGAGAATGCTTTCAACGCTTGATGACTTCAAGACGGAAGTTCAAGCCGGGGAGGGGGGGGGGTTGTAATTCGAATTGCGTCCACCCAAAACAGATCTGGCGATGCATGGAGCAATGGCTAACTCGTTCCTATAATACTGGCACTGCCACACCGGCGACCATTGTCTTCATCGAGGCTGCCATTCCCACTTGCCTGGCAATCACCCCCCCCTCCCTCCCTCCCTCCCTTCCTTCTTCCCTCGCCCTTAATGTGATTTAGTTTTCAGACGATGTCAGGAGGTCAAGGGTGAAATGTTGACATTCCACATAGGCTAGCTTACGGTACATACACTCCTCATGTCGAGGCAAAATATAAAACGTTGAACTCTGACACCCGGGCGAGCTAAACTCAACGCAGTACAGCTTTCATACCAGCGGATTTTTTTTTTTTTTTTTTTTTTTTTTTTTGCAGGAGGCGTTATCGTGGCAATGTGTTTTGTGGCCATTTCAAGGCATTAGATAACATAAGATATTAAGATTTTATTATATTGCTCCCAGAGGAGGGAAACCGATACCATGTTCCTATGGAAAGCTCCCGCCCGATTTGGTGTTCAGCTCCTTCGGCACAAGACTGTAAAACTTGTTTGCTTGCGGATGGGCGTCGGAGTGCGGATCGTGTGTCATCGGTGCGAGGGCGCTGTGCGTCGGTGTTTAAACATTTAAAAAGACGCCCGACTGTCGACAGACGCCGATGAAATCTTTCAGAGACTTTGTGTGAACGTCGTTATTTTCTTTTAAACAAGCATGAATATCTCTTTGCCTTTAAGAAAGGCCCTGCTTGGATCGAAACGTCGACAGGCCCTCCAACTTTTGAGTTTAATTAGTCCGTGAGCAGTTTTTTGTATCTACTTCATCACCATCTATTGATAGGATTGAAGCGCGTACAAAATGGAAAATAATGAATAATTTTTAAAAATGACCTTAGTAACCTTCGTTTGACCTTCAATCGAAGTATTGGCCCCGTCTCTGCCTAATGCGCGCTTGCAGTGAATATGTCATGCACCATGGCATTATAAGCTGACATCAATACAGATATGCTACAATCCTGACTCTGATGACCAAAATTAAAAGCGCCGAAAAAGAAAAGAAAAAAAAATGTCCTGACAATTCTACCCTCGGAAGATCCTATCAGAAAGTCTTTTGACATTTGACAGAGGCCCTGCCTTTGAGAAAATGTCTTGCTAAGAATCACTAAAATTTAAGGCCCCTGAAATAGCTCGATTGTTTAAAAGCGCTTGCGTTGGAAAACCGAGCACGTCTCTTCTGGCAGTTTTTTACGAAGGGGTTCCTGATTTCAATGTCATTATGGTTTCTTGCAGCCTTCATTTTGTTTCGGTTTCGTTTCTATGGCGACAATTGTGAGAGAGAGGGGGGTAGAGAGGGGAAAAGGGGAGAAGGGGAAGGGAGAGAGAAGAGATTGAGAGGGGTAGGGAAGAGAGAGAGAGAGAGCAAGAGAAAAGGGAGAAGGGGAGAGAGGGAGAGGGGGGGGGAGAGAGAGAGGAGGAGAGAGGGGGAGAAAGAGACTGAAGAAGGAATTACGCATTCCAGGGAGCCTTCGCGAATGTTCTAATGTCAAGAATAAACAGTCTCGCCATAAGAGCAGCGTATCGTGTCATCTTCGGACGCAAATCGGTGATGTAAATCTCATCGCGTGCCTCTGTATGCAACTCACTGTGACGGCCACCGCCGCAGCCGTCGATAATGATGATATATCCACTGGGACCAACGCTTTTGGGACTTTTCTCTCTCTCTCTCTCTCTCTGCTCCCTGCCTCTTTCTCTCCGCGCAAGTTCTCGTCTGAGCTGCGTCCCCCTGTCATTTGCTCGAGTGCCGAAGCAAGTCTCCCTCCCTCCCTCTGCCTCTCCATCTGCCTCTCCATCTGCCTCTCCATCTGCCTCTGCCTCTGTCTCTACCTCTGCCAATGTATCTGCGTCTGTCACTGCCTCTGCCTCTGCCTCTGCCTCTGCCAATGTCTCTGCATCTGTCTCTGCCTCTGCCTCTGCCTCTGCCTCTGCCTCTGCCAATGTCTCTGCCTCTGCCTCTGCCTCTGCCTCTGCCTCTGCCTCTGCCTCTGCCTCTTCCTCTGCCTCTGCCTCTGCCTCTGCCTCTGCCTCTGCCTCTGCCTCTGCCTCTGCCTCTGCCTCTGCCTCTGCCTCTGCCTCTGCCTCTGCCAATGTCTCTGCATCTGCCAATGTCTCTGCATCTGTCTCTGCCTCTGCCTCTGCCTCTGCCTCTGCCAATGTCTCTGTCTCTGCCTCTGCCTCTGCCTCTGCCTCTGCCTCTGCCTCTGCCTCTGCCTCTGCCTCTGCCTCTGCCTCTGCCAATGTCTCTGCCTCTGCCTCTGCCTCTGCCTCTGCCACTGCCTTTGCCTCTGCCTCTGCCTCTGCCTCTGCCTCTGCCTCTGCCTCTGCCTCTGCCTCTGCCTCTGCCTCTGCCTCTGCCTCTGCCTCTG
>OX465107.1:13211901-13234578 GCA_949987565.1 Luidia sarsii
TCTCCTCTCCCTCTCCTCTCCCTCTCCCTCTCCCTCTCCCTCTCCTCTCTCCCTCTCCCTCTCCCTCTCCCTCCTCCCTCTCCTCCTCTCCCCCCCTCTCTCTACAACCCTCTCTCTCTATCTCTATCTCTATCCCTCCCTCTCTCTCTCCTCCCCTCCTCTCTTTTATATCTCTCTCCCTCTCTCTCTCTATCCCCTCCTCTCTCTATCTCTCTCTCCGTCCCCCCCTCTGTATCTCCCTCCACCTCCCCGCTCTACTCTTCTTCTATACCACCTTTCTGCGATGAGTGGAGACCCACTGATACAAAATGATAAAGCTCTACAATACAGCCTCGTTTTGAAAGCGGAGCAAACCAGCAACCCCCCCCCCTCCTCCTCCCTGACCGATGGAGTGGAAGGTGTCGCCCCTGCACATCCGATGTACTGTCACTGCGCCACGGTTTACTCTGCGTGGAGACGTGACATCATTACCAACGGAATCAGGAGGAGGAGGAGGAGGAGGAGGAGGATGAGGAGGAGAGATAGGGAAAGGGGAACAAAACAAAAAACTCAAACACCGTCGTCCCGTATACAGACGGCCGGGTTAACACCGCCTAGCATCTGCCTGGTTGCACGCTACTCCAGCCATGCATTACGACGGAATGAATAGAGAGTTTATAGCTCCGTCCGTCCCAAAGTGGCCTGGATGGGACTCGCTCGCAGAACCGTGAAGGGAACATGCCCCGGTCCCCCTTGACACCCTCCGGAATAACGCCGAGTTGAAAAAATAGAGTCGAGTAGAATTAGAAGCCTAAATCGAAAAGAGTGAGAGAGAGAGAAAGAAGAGAGAGAGAGAGGGGAGAGAAGAGAGAATAGAAAGAAGAGGGAGAGGGGGTAGAGGGAGAGAGAGGAGAGAGGGGGGAGAGATAGAGGGGGAGACCATCCAGTAATGACCGTTAATTTGACGACGTCTATGAATAACAGATAGGCAAGGGACCATCATCAGCCGAGTAATTTTCCGCATCCGCGACTATAGCCAAATCATAGGTCGGCTAATGGACATTGTCACACGACTTGGGGAGGGGGACGGGGAGGCCATTCGCGGCCACTCAGTGAACGAGCCGGCTCTTCCTCTCCCATGACCGTCAACCTCAAAATATCTGATGACGGATTTGTATGCGTCTTTGTCTTCGGTCCGAAGGGAGGGACGAGGCGGAGGCGGAGGAGGAGGAGGGGGAGGAGGAGGTGGAGTGGAGGGATTTGAGGTTGGCCCCCTTTCAAGTGAACTGCACAATTAGGGACGGCTGTTTAACTGGGCGGGGGGCACGGGCCTTCTGTGCCGGGTCCCGGCAATGCCGCGCCGTCACATGAAGCTCCCGCTCCCGTTCCGGGCCGTTTGCTATATTGCTATAATACGCGTCAGGTCGGTTACAGGAGGGAGAGGAGAGAGAGAGACATAGAGTGGGGAGAGATAGAGAGACAGAGACAGACAGAGAGAGAGAGAGAGAGAGAGAGAGGGAGGGGGGAGAGGGACAGAGAGAGGGACAGAGAGAGGAAGAGGGGAGAGAGAGAGACATAGAGTGGGGAGAGATAGAGAGACAGAGACAGACAGAGAGAGAGAGAGAGAGGGAGGGGGGGAGAGGGACAGAGAGAGGGACAGAGAGAGGAAGAGGGGAGAGAGAGAGAGACATAGAGTGGGGAGAGATAGAGAGACAGAGAGACAGGGAGAGAAAGAGAGAGAGAGAAGAGAGAGGGAGAGGGGGAGAGAGAGGGACAGAGAAAGGGACAGAGAGAGAAAGAGGGGAGAGAGGGAGGAAGAGACTGAGAGACAGAAACAGAGTGAGAAAGGGACAGCAAGAGGATTTATTTAGAAAGGGTCGGAGATGGAGAAGGAGACCAGGAGAGAGACATAGAGACAGACAAGAAGGGAAAAAGAAAGAGAGGCAGAGAAGAACAGAAAGGGAGACAGAGACAGAGAAAGACAAAGACCAAGAGAGAGACAGGGAGACGCAGGGACAGAGAAAGTCACGGAATGACAGAGAGGCAGAGACTGAGAGACAGAAAGGGACAAAGAGACAGAGAGAGACACTCAGACAGTCAGAGAGTAGACAGAGAGGCAAAAAGAGACAAAGAGGCAGAGAGGTAGACAGAAAGGCAGACAGAAACGAAGAGGCAGAGAGATAGACAGTCAGAGAGGTAGACAGAGAGGGAGAAAAGAGGAAGACAAATACAGAGAGACAAATCAAAAGAGGGGCACAGAGAAACAAAGAGAGCCAGAGAGATAGGGAGACAACCAGAGACAGAAAGACAGACAGGGAAGGATCCGAGACAGAAAGAGGCACCGAGACAGACAGCTAGATACTGACAGATGGGGGGATAGAGAGACGCAGACAAGGGCTTCAACTGGTCCTGAAAAGTGGGGACCATTTGCGAGGGAACGAAGTGACCAAGGAATGGGGTGAGGGGGAGAGTTAGGGAGATGTTGTCATTTTCGTGTTTGTAATCATGCCATTTGGTGTGCATAATTATTCAGGGTGGTGTATCTTATCTACTTCAAAGGGTCTTCGTGAGTAAGAAACAGTATGTCTTGTTCAATACAGTTCATAGTTGCCTACTATTTTGTTTTCCCTGTCAGTGTCATGCTTCTGATCCCAGAAGGTATATGTGTGTGTGTGTGTGGGGGGGGGGGGGCAAATGATACGATGCCTCTTTTTTTGAGAGTGGGGGCATGTCCCCCGCTCACCCCCTGCTGACGCCCATGGATACAGAGAGACAGGAAGAGAGACGCAGAGAGAGTACAGAGAGACAGAATGAGAGACAGAGAGATGCAGAGAGAGAGAGAGTACAGCGAGACAGGAAGAGAGACACATAGATGCAGAGAGAGTACAGAAAGACAGAATGAGAGACAGAGAGATACAGAGAGAGTACAGAGAGGCAGGAAGAGAGACATAGAGATACAGAGAGACAGGAAGGGATACATAGATATACAGAGAGACAGGAAGGGATACAGCGAGATGCAGAGAGAGTGCAGAGAGAGAGAGACAGAATGAGAGACAGAATGAGAGACAGAGAGATACAGAGAGAGTACAGAGAGGCTGGAAGAGAGACATAGATATACAGAGAGACAGGAAGGGATACAGAGAGATGCAGAGAGAGTGCAGAGAGAGAGACAGAATGAGAGACAGAATGAGAGACAGAGAGATACAGAGAGAGTACAGAGAGGCAGGAAGAGAGACATAGAGATACAAAGAGACAGGAAGGGATACAGAGAGATGCAGAGAGAGATACAGAGAGACAGAATGAGAGACAGAGAGATGCAGAGAGAGTACAGAGAGACAGAATGAGAGACAGAGAGATACAGAGAGACAGGAAGGGATACATAGATATACAGAGAGACAGGAAGGGATACAGCGAGATGCAGAGAGAGTGCAGAGAGAGAGACAGAATGAGAGACAGAATGAGAGACAGAGAGATACAGAGAGAGTACAGAGAGGCTGGAAGAGAGACATAGAGATACAAAGAGACAGGAAGGGATACAGAGAGATGCAGAGAGAGATACAGAGAGACAGAATGAGAAACAGAGAGATGCAGAGAGAGTACAGAGAGACAGAATGAGAGACAGAGAGATACAGAGAGAGTACAGAGAGGCAGGAAGAGAGACATAGAGATACAAAGAGATAGAAAGGGATACAGAGAGATGCAGAGAGAGAGATACAGAGAGACAGAATGAGAAACAGAGATGCAGAGAGAGTACAGAGAGACACAATGAGAGACAGAGAGATGCAGAGAGACAGAATGAGAGACAGAGAGACAGAATGAGAGACAGAGAGACAGAATGAGAGACAGAGAGATACAGAGAGAGTACAGAGAGGCAGGAAGAGAGACATAGAGATACAAAGAGACAGGAAGGGATACAGAGAGACGCAGAGAGAGATACAGAGAGATATAATGAGAGACAGAGAGATACAGAGAGAGTACAGAGAGACAGAATGAGAGACAGAGAGATGCAGAGAGAGTACAGAGAGAAAGAATGAGAGACAGAGAGATGCAGAGAGAGTAAAGAGAGACAGAATGAGAGACAAAGAGATGCAGAAAGAGTACAGAGAGACAGAATAAGAGACAGAGAGATGCAGAGAGAGAGTACAGAGAGACAGAATGAGAGACAGAGAGATGCAGAGAGAGAGTACAGAGAGGCAGGAAGAGAGACATAGAGACGCAGAGAGACAGGAAGGGATGCAGAGAGATGCAGAGAGACAGGACAAAAGACAGAGAGATGCAGATAGACAGGAAGAGAGACAGAGAGATGCAGAAAGACAGAATGAGAGACAGAATGAGAGACAGAGAGATGCAGAGAGAGAATACAGAGAGACAGGCAGGGTGACAGAGAGATGTAGAATCTGCTTTAACCTTTGAAAAACATAAAATGATTTTTTTTTTCAATAATGGCTTTGTAAATGTCTCAATGTACAACTACACTTAGTGGAATACCATACGTAAAAAAAAAATCCATGCCGGTAACAATGCGGAGCCTATCGGTCTGTTTCGACGTTACTTTTTTCGTATCGATTCCCCGATCAGAAGTCATGAAGTCACTCGATGACGAATGACGAATCCTTCGTTTTGGGGTGCTGGCGGAATCTCCAGGAAGGAGGGAGAGAGATTATACCCTATAAGCCCCCTGGAGACTTGAATACTCCGGTCGCCTCATGGGGGCGCTCTGCCAGCACACTGTCCCGATACTCGGCAGATTTAATCGGATCTTAGATTGGAGTCTTTGGGAATATATTATGTTGTTTCCAGAAATAAGTTAACCACCATCCACGCATCTGCTTCAAATCGCAAACTCATTTTCTCCTCGACATCACTGCAAAAACAGACGGCTCTCTCATAAGTTCTCTCCCCCCTCTCTCTCTCTCTCTCTCTCTCTCTCTCTCTCTCTCTCTCTCTGTCTCTCTCTCTCTCTCTCCCTCTCTCTCTCTCTCTCTGTCTGTCTGTCTGTCTGTCTCTCTCTCTCTCTCTCCCTCTCTCTCTCCCTTTCTCCATCTCTCCCTCTCCCCCTCTCTCCCTCTCTCCCTCTCTCTCTCTATCTATCTCTCTCCACCTCGCTCTCTCCATCTCTCTCTCACTCTCTCTATCTATCTCTCTCTCTCTCTTTCTCTCTCTCTCTCCCTCCCTCTCTCCCCCACTCTCTCTCTATCTATCTCTCTCGCTGTCTCCCTCCATACGGTTATAACAGAAAAGGTCTCCTCTTGGAAGGAAAAAAAACGACTTTAATACACTTATCACTTTCTTTCTCACACGATCATGAAATACGATCGGCGGATGATAAGTGCGCACACGGGCAACACTAGGAAAGAGGCATTTGACATTTCAAAGAAGACGACTGGTGACTTCCCCGTGTCGAGTAGATTGGAAATGAGAAGCGAGCCCATCGATGGATGCGCGATCTTCCCATTTCCACGCACGTCCAACGGTTCTGTGCCATTTTCGGTTTTGCGAAACAATTTAACGGCGTGAAGTTCGTGCGGAGTTCAGGCGAATGTCGGCCGTGGGGGCGGTATATAGGAACCCCTTGGCGATCTGCCCGACTTGTTTTGGCTGCATCTCTTGTCAGCTCGCCTTCCCAACCTCCCCGCACACATCCCTCTCTTCCTGCAACGTTCCCCCAGCGACATTTGCTTTGGATTTTTTTTTTTAAATAGGGCAACGCCCTGAAGGAACAGAGTCCACCTCCTCCAAGTCCCCCCCCCCCCCGTCTCCCAATCCCGGACCGTCGGGGAAAACAAACGGTATAGGCGTATAGGAAGGTCGGAATTAACAGAGTCTGTTGCCAAAAGTAGAAGGCGGTAGCCACCTTGCACCCTGCTCACCGTTTTCGCCCCCCCCTCCCCCCTTCCCTTCTCGAGGTGTTGTATCCAAACTCCCCTTTCCTTGAGAGTCCGAGGGTATAATACCTGCCGAGCCGGTCTGCTCGGCGGATCACTGCACTCGTAGGCGAAGGGAGGTTTGCGTCCAGTGCGTCGATCGGCGCACTCCGCCGGCCGATCGAGCCAGTCTCCCCCCTCCCTCCTTCCTTCCCTCCCCGTAGTGCCCCGCTGGGCCGTTCCACAGAGCTGGCCCGTGATATATAACCGTGACCCTATTCCGAGCCTGAGGTCAGATGAGTTGCAGAAACGAATCTGAGAGGAAAATGAATGGTAGCCACTTGACGCTCCGTGGGTCTCAAACAGCATCACACCCCCACCCCCAATCCCGTACGCACACCTATTATAGTCAAACCCACATTAACACCGTGTACTATAAGGACCTGCTGATCTGATGCTGTCTGTCATTTAACTGAATACTGGTTGCAGTTTGGGTGGGTTGTTTGTGAGGTGAGATAAGATTTGGATAAGGTTTGCATGATGCACCAAGTGGAGGGTCTGCGGTAACAGCCTGCAACACAATCTCCTTTGAGGCGGAGTGTGGTTCTGAGGAGAGCCGGTATAAACTCAACGTTTCGGGCTGCGTGTACTCTGCCCGTCGACAGGAGACTGCTAGATTCAAACCACCTCTAAGCTCCGATAATAAATGTGATGAAATTGAGGGAGTGGTACAATGTTATCAACTTATTTGTAACTGAACTGAGAGGTTATTGAGATAAATGAGACTTTGCATGGTGGGTGAATTAATATAGGAAGGTTTGCGGTGAACACCATGTATCAGGTCTCTTAAAGGAAGAGGTATGGTTCTGAAAATTTCTCCTGATGACGGCCAGAGCATACTGGTCGAAACATCGAGTTACCCTCAGGTTCTTTTCAGAACCACATACCTCTTCCTTTAAGAGACCTGATACATGGTGTTCACCGCAAACCTTCCTATATTGAGGTTATTGAGATGTTAAGACTTTTGCGTTGATAGTAGCAACTTTAGAATAGTTTTCGATGACATCATGTACTCAGATTCTCCTCCACACAAGCGCAAAACACCTGAGTTCGACAAAATGCATTAGATTTTCAACAGATACTACTTTCCGTCTGATCTGTGTACACCAGTGAGTGATTGCTATACTTTGAGGGTCAGAACTATCCGCGGACACTGTCTGCCACGAGGGATATAGACACCGAGTCTGTCGACCGGCTGCAGTAATACGAGGCATTGATAGGCTCGAGTGAGTGATCTCAATTCGCGCCGGGGGATGACCTCTACTACGCCAGAGTCAATCGGGGTCTTGCCCTGACGGACGGTCGGCCGGCCTCCCCATCCCCCAGCCCCCCCCCCCCCCCATCTTCCTATTCCCTCTGTTGACGGTCTCTCGTATGCCAGTGGTTTGGTCTGGTCAAACCGGCCAATTTATCATCGCTTGCCACCCACCAACCCCCCCCCCCCGCCTCGAAAAAGAGAGAGGGAGATAATCATTCGAGCACCATCTTGTC
This sequence comes from Luidia sarsii, assembly GCA_949987565.1. Taxonomy (NCBI): domain Eukaryota; kingdom Metazoa; phylum Echinodermata; class Asteroidea; order Paxillosida; family Luidiidae; genus Luidia; species Luidia sarsii. The sequence goes on from OX465107.1 coordinate 13,219,296, forward strand.
CTGCTGATGAGCCCTGTCGTCAGTTGCTTTGTATAACCGCCCTGACCCCCCGACCAATCGAGCAGAGGGAAGAATTGAAAGATGAGGCGGAGGTAGGAGGAGGACGGAGGGGGACGAAGGAGAAGACGGAGGAGGAGGAGAAGGAGAGGGAGAAGGAAAATGAAAAGGCGGAGGAGAATGAGAAGAATAAGAGGAAGGAGAAGGTGGAGAAGACGGAGAAAGAGATGGAGAAGGAGAAGGAAAGAGAGAAGAAGGAGAAGGAGGAGAAGGAGGAGAAGAAGGGGAAAGAGGTGGAGAAGGAGAAGGAGAAGGGGAGGAAGAGAAGAAGGCAAAAGAGATGGAGAAGGAGACGGAAAAGGAGGGTGGGGAGGAGAAGAAGGAGAAAGAGATAGAGAGGGAGAAGGAAAATGAGGAGGAGAATAATTAGATGGAGGCGGAGAAGGAGAAGGATGAGAAGGAGAAGGAGGAGGAGAAGGAGAAGGAAAAGGAAAAGGAGGAGAAGGAGACGGGGAAGGTGTCTATTGTATCAAATGATGGAGAAGATTTAAGAGAAGGATGGAGACAAGGAGAAGAAGAGGGAGAAGAGGTATCTTGTTTCAAAATAGAAGATGAAGGTAAAGGAGAAGGAGGAGGTGTGAAGGAGAAGGAGGAGGAGAATGATGAAGAGAAGTAGAAGGAGATTGAGTGGGAGAAGGGTATTAAGGGGAAGGAGAAGAAAAAAAGAGAAGAAGAAAACACCTCGGCAGTAGCCCCGTATAGGCAAGGCACTGATCATAGGCGGTACCATGCCACCACTAAAGTTCCCGTTTCCCTCTTTCCAACTATTCCTGACTCGGGCAACAGCCCCGGGGTCTCGTGGCAATTTTTGTTCGCAGATCTTTATGTATTATGACAGGCAATATCCTACAATCTGTCGATGCGTCAGTACTCATCGGGCTGCGCTCGCTGGCACAGTGAGGAGAGAGGAGGGGGGGGGGTCGGCTGGAGAGGAGGGGGTCCGGACTCGGGCTCTCTGCACAAGCGCAATTAAAACCACCTGGGAAAAAAAGGGACTGGGTGCGTTGTATAGTGGCTGGCTGGGAAAAGGTGGGGGTCTCTTCTTCTGCCCCCTCCCTTTGCCCGTCTGTCCTCTCACCCCTACCACCCCACCCAATCCATCTTCTTAGAGAGGAAACCTCTGGCGATTGTCAGAAGACGTAGGGGTTCCTCAGAGGCTGCCCGCCCCTGTACGAGCCCAATAAACGCCTACCGTATTGATAAGGGTTATGGACCTCTGACCGATTTTATTTTAAACCTCTCCTTCTATATTGAGCTCTGTTTTGTTTTGTACCTGCCCCTGCCCCTGCCCCTGCCCCAGCCCCTGCCCCTGCCCCAGCCCCTGCCCCTGCCCCTGCCCCAGCCCCTGCCCCTGCCCCTGCCCCTGCCCCAGCCCCAGACCCTGCCCCAGCCCCTGCCCCTGCCCCAGCCCCTGCCCCTGCCCTTGCCCCAGCCCCTGCCCCAGCCCCTGCCCCTGCCCCAGCCCCTGCCCCTGCCCCAGACCCTGCCCCAGCCCCTGCCCCTGCACCAGCCCCTTTCCCTGCCCCTGCCCCAGCCCCTGCCCCAGCCCCTGCCCCTGCCCCAGCCCCTGCCCCAGCCCCTTTCCCTGGCCCTGCCCCAGCCCCTGTCCCTGCCCCAGCCCCTGCCCCTGCCCCAGCCCCTGCCCCTGCCCCTGCCCCTGCCCCAGCCCCTGCCCCTGCCCAAGCCCCTTTCCCTGTTCCTGCCCCAGCCCCTGTCCCTGCCCCAGCCCCTGTCCCTGTCCCTGCCCCTGCCCCTGCCCCTGCCCCTGCCCCTGCCCCTGCCCCTGCCCCTGCCCCTGCCCCTGCCCCTGCCCCTGCCCCTGCCCCTGCCCCTGCCCCTGCCCCTGCCCCTGCCCCTGCCCCTGCCCCTGCCCCTGCCCCTGCCCCTGCCCCTGCCCCTGCCCCTGCCCCTGCCCCTGCCCCTGCCCCTGCCCCTGCCCCTGCCCCAGCCCCTGCCCCTGCCCCTGCCCCTGCCCCTGCCCCTGCCCCTGCCCTTGCCCCTGCCCCTACTTCTGTCCCTGCCCCATACCTCTACCCCTGCCCCTACCTCTGCCCGAGCCCGCAATAAAGCTGTTTGTATCCCTCAAAGCAAGCCAATTTGCACGAACTATCATCGTTTCTATCTCTCTGCCTGTCGAGAATATGAAATCGATAGCTATCTGGACCCTTTCTCCGATGCTACCGGGGTGAAAAGAGAGCACGACCCCCTCCAATTAATGGAGGAGAGAGACAGGGATATTGGAGAGAATATGAAGCAGAGACGGGGAGAGAGGGACAGATATAGAGGAGTGGAGAAAAAAAAGTGGATAGAGAGAGAGTGAGAGACAGCGAGAGAGAGAGGGGATGGATGGGAGGGCTGGAGGGAAGGAGGGAGGGCCAGGGAGGGAGGGGAGAGAGGGTGGGGGAGAGAAAATACAGAGAGGGGAGGAAAAGAGGGGAATGAAATACGGAGACAGAGATACAGTGACGGAGGGAGGGAGACGGAGAGAGAAAAGGGGAGGGAGGGAAGAAGTGAGAAATAGGAGAGAGGGAGAGAGAACCAAGAGGAGAGAGGATAGGGGGGAAAGACACGGATACTCATTGAGAGAGAGAGAGGGGAGGGTGAGAGAAATGCAACCAGAAAGGAGAGGAAAATAAGAGATTGAAATACAGAGACGGTGATACAGTGAGGGCTAGGGATGGAGGGGAGAGATAGATAGGAATGGGGGAATATAAGTGAGAGATAAGAGAGAGGGAGAGAGTAACGAGAGAGGGAGAGAGGGAGAGAGACACAGCGGCGACTGGCTGAGAGAGAAAGAGAGGGAGGGAGAGACAGAGAGAGAGAGGGGGGGGGGTCTCATCAGCCGACAGAAGATGTCGGACTGCATCTCGTAGCACCCCTGAAACGCTCCCGCGCTGTGTACATGTCTGACAATTACAACTCACTCCTCCGCCTCGACCGGCTTTTCATATCGGGCACATGGCAGTCGGCGATGTTATATTTTTTTCTCCTTCTTTTTAATTCCGAAACTCGCTCTCGCACTCAGAATTGTTACCGGTTAATCGGAAGCAGGGGATACGGTTAGTCTTTTTCATTTGCATCACGAAATGAGCGATGAGAGAGAAAGAACGAGAAAGAGAACGAGACAGGACAGATATGAACGGATAGCTTCGATGGCGGACAGATGATAGGATTTTTTTTTTGAGGGGGGGTTCGGTCTTGCATGCGCTCGCTGTACTGAGGCTGTACTGATATTAGACTGTACGTAATTAGCCTTCCCCTGGACCGAGAGGAGGAGGGGGAGGAGGAGGGGGAGGAGGAGAGGGAGGGGAGGAGGGGGGATCCCGACACAGGTGGAACGAATCGGGCAGCCGCGGAAATATCATATTTCAGCACAGGATACTATCATCTGCGCGCTGTAACCATAGCAGGAGGCTCTCCAGTATCAACTTCCTCTTGGGCTCAGGGAAATGGGCTCGTTATGAGGGAGAGGAGGTGGAGTGGGATGGGGAGGGAGAGAGAGAGAGGAGGAAGGCAGAGGGGAAGGGGGTTTGGGGGACCTGTTACAAGTCACTTGGCACGGTCTACGTGGCGAGACCCCCCCCCTTCTCTCTCTCTCTCTCTCTCTCTCTCTCTCTCTCTCTCTCTCTTTCTCTTTCTCTTTCTCTTGGGGTGGGTTGGGGAGAGTCCTTTTATACGAAGGAAGGCATGCACAAGGTGAGGGTAAGGGGGAGTTTGGGAGTTCAGAGGATGCTCCGTGAACTTGTCCTGCCCCCTTCTCTCTACCTCTGCCTATGTGCCCCCTTTTTGCGTATCCCTGCCTCTCTACCTCTGCCTCTGCCTCTGTCTCTGCCTCTGCCTCTGCCTCTGCCTCTGCCTCTGCCTCTGCCTCTGCCTCTGCCTCTGCCTCTGCCTCTGCCTCTGCCTCTGCCTCTGCCTCTGCCTCTGCCTCTGCCTCTGCCTCTGCCTCTGCCTCTGCCTCTGCCTCTGCCTCTGCCTCTGCCTCTGCCTCTGCCTCTGCCTCTGCCTCTGCCTCTGCCTCTGCCTCTGCCTCTGCCTCTGCCTCTGCCTCTGCCTCTGCCTCTGCCTCTGCCTCTGCCTCTGCCTCTGCCTCTGCCTTTGCCTCTGCCTCTGTGTCCCCTCTCTGTGTACTCCGGTCCCTCTTTCTCTCACTCTCTGTCTCTGCCTCTGTCTCTGCCTCTGCCTCTGCCTCTGCCTTTGCCTCTGCCTCTGTGTCCCCTCTCTGTGTACTCCGGTCCCTCTTTCTCTCACTCTCTGTCTCTGCCTCTGTCTCTGCCTCTGCCTCTGCCTCTGCCTCTGCCTCTGCCTCTGCCTCTTTCCGCTTCCCCCATAATCCTCCCCGTCCCATTGTCTCCCCCTCCCCTCATGCATCTCTCTCTTTCCCTGTCTCTCTTTGTCTCTGTGCCCCTGTGTGTCTCTTTGTCCCCCTTTTTTCTGTCTCTCTCTTTCTCTCCCGCTCTCTCCCCTTTCTCCTTCGCTCTTCCCGTCGGTCTCTCTCTCTCTCTCTCTCTCTCTCTCTCTCTCTGACCGCCTTTATCTGCCTCTGTATCTCTATCTCCCTCCTCTTTCTCCCTCTCCCCCCTCCCTCCTCCCTCGTTCAATCTCCTCCTCCCGGACCTATAGTGCCTATTTTACCGAGGCCGTTGACTCTCTGCCTTACAGGAGTCGATCTGGGCGGGGAGAGCGCGTTACGCGGTTGCCGGCCTGCCTCGCCAAGCACGTCAAACAATTGGGTCAGGCGACTTTCAGAGCGATGTTGTTGAAGGTGCGCTGTTTTTATGGGGTTTTTTTGTAATCGTTTTGAGTCGCATTGCAGGAATATGTTTTGTCCACACTTTTTTCCAAGGGTGTGCACATTGGCCAGACAATTTAATAATGTTGAAGGGTCAAGGGGGTCATGGAATTCGGGCTCGCCATCTTAATGATGACTTCGGGAGGGGAAGAGACCGAGTCTAAAAATAATGCTGATGTCGGGGTTTTTTCTGCCTCGTCATGTAACCGTGGTAATGACCCGTGAGAGGAACGGAGTGGACCTTGTTTAGAGTTTGCCCCCCAAATGATACGGACAATTCCTCTAACTTTCCGGTTAAACGACCTCTCACCTCTTGGACTAAAGTCACAACTTAAATCTATACCAATTACAGACAATTACAGAGTTCACAGGTTTTCGTAGCAGCAACGTCTTCATCGGAATACAATCCGAATGCTTTTGCACTCTTTCGAACTGATAAGTCTTGTGCTTGCTGGACTCCATTAACGCGTGTATCTATCAGTGGGACCAGTTATGTTTACATCCGCTGTTTGAAGGGGAGTAATCGTCAAATCTGCCGATGAAGCTTGGTAAAGGGCTTACCGTGCATGAAAAGACGTGATACTTTAACATTGCTCACAAATCTCTTCAGATTGTGTCGAAATATTAGAGAGGTTTCGCAAGCGAACGAATAAGGACTGTTAGTGCAACGGATACGTCATCGATGATGACGTCATACGCTACTTACCATTCGCTAAACGCGCGGACGACGCGATTATCTCGCTCGCTGCACGTATTAAGGAAGACACGCGTAGGAAAATGAGAATTTCTAGTCAATCTTGTTTGCTTTTTGTTCCAATGGATGGTGTTGTCCAGAAATGAGTAATCGCTGAATATGCACGGGTTATTTCTGCATATGAGTTTCAAAGACTTTGAAATCCGAAAAGATTAGTCCCAATGTTGTATACCAAAACGTGAATGCATGGTGTCGGAAATAGACTTCATTTTCGACTTATTTCACACAGCGTTGGGTTTGCGAACAGCGCCACCAATACGCAGAGATTGCATAACGGCGGTACGGACACTAACGGATGCGGATAGCTAAACGTATGCGGACGCGTATCCGTTCGCGTGCGAAGCCTCTCTATCACTGTAAGCACCCAGCGAAATTGATCCCAGTTGCCTGTCTTATTTGATAAAAAAAAATCTTGCACGTGTCGAAAATTGAGGTATTTTGCAAGGACCGCTTGCATGGGGTACACCTTTAGAACGAACTTTCCGTGGTGCCCGATTGAATGCTGCGTTCAAAGACAATACGGTTGGTACCCGCGCTCTAATCTTCCGTCAGGCCTGGGGCGGGTATAGGCAAATCGGAGTTCATTTCATAAAAGAATGCCACCTTTTTACCTTGATTCTGTTCCTGTGCGGTTCTTTATACAATATTGGTTGAACCAAGCTTTCTGATCTGGCCACTTTCAAAGTAGCTTTGTGTTCAAAGGAAAGGTCTCCCACCATTTAGAGTGCCTGACGTTTCTATCCTAGCAGGACCTTTCAAACAGGTAGATTTCTTTTTGAAGGGAGGTTACTCTCCTCGCAATTCACTGCTCGCTATAAAGGGCGCCTCCGTTGACAGATGTCGGTTATTCAATTGTGAAACAATTCGTTCATCTACTCCCTCTGGTCGTAATTTCATAAGCGCTGATTTCCAAATGACCTCTGAGTGTCCCTTCTCCGCGCGAGAAGAGCCAGAGAAAAAAAAAGACCGAGATAGACAGAGAGAGAGAGAGAGAGGGAGAGAGAGAGAGAGAGAGGGAGGGAGAAGTTAAAAAGTGAAAAAAGTGTGCCGATGCCTGATTAGTTAATAAAACGTCGATGGGAGGGTATGTATGTTTGAACCCTGCCACCGCCTGGTCAGTAATGTGTAACACCTGGCCGCCTCGTATCTCTGTCAGGACCGTTTTGGCGCGCAAATGTCACAAACAACTCGCCGGGTTTGTCACCCGGCGAGAATTGTCGAATTCCCCGCCGGTCCGAAACGGTCTATAGGGCCCCCACGCACTTTAGCGCCGTCCTGTTTCCCACAGGATGAAGGGAGACAGAGAGAGAGTGAAAGAGAGAGAGAGTGATATTACATCCCCTCTCCTCTCGTGAAAATAAAAAAAATATTATTAGAGAGAGATGGAGAGGGGGCAGGGGGCGCCTTGGACCGTATTGTCGGAAGCTGTCGGCCAGTTAACCGGCGGACGGGCGCTAGTAAGGAGGCCGCTTCGTGCCATGGCGAACAGGCAGCCTATAGTTGGCCTATCGTTGGCCCTCGATCCAGCGGGTCTATCCACCCTATCGTTGGCCTGTGTTCATTTTGCTCTCAACGTACTTGGATGAAATGTTTAATCCTTTAATCTAGAAAAGGGCTAGGGTGACGGAAGGTGTCGGCGAGTTAGTCGACGGACGAATTTTCCTCTAGCTTTGGACGAAATTCGTAACCACACCTGTACTCCACATTCTATGTCTCTCACTGTCTATCTCTGTCTATCTCTGTATATCTCTATATACCTCGCTGCCTCCCCCTTCCTCCCTCTGTCTCTCTCTGTATATCTCTGTTTCTCGGTCTATGTCTCACTCTCTGTCTATATTGCTGTCTCTTTAGTTTCTCTCTCTCTGTTTCTCTCTGTCTCCCTCTGTCTCACTCTGTCTCTCTCTCTGTCTCTCTCTGTCTCTCTCTGTCCCTCTCTCTCTCTCTCTCTCTCTGTTTCTCTGCCTCTCTCCCTCAGTGTCTTTCTCGCTGTCTCTCTCTGACTCTCTGTCTCTCTATGTCTATCTCTGTCTATCTTTTTTCTCTTTCAATTTCTTTGTCTGCCTCTCTCTATCTGTCTGCCTCTTTCTGTTTCTGTTCCTCGCTCTCTCTCTCTCAATCTCTCTCTATGTCTTTGTCACTCGTCGGTATAGTTTTAAACCGTCTCTTACTTTTCACCTCCGCTGTTTATATTAAGTGATTCAAGATTCCGCGTCTGGGTGATAAATGGGAATCGAATGTTGAGAACGTGGGTTTTGGGTTTAGGGAGAGAAGGTTGCAGGAAGAGCGGGAAGGGGAATGGGGGAGGGGTTGGGGCTTTGAGGTTATACACAGTGCAACCCTGTCATTGTTCAACGGGCGGAAATAGCGTCTCTCATGCTGGCGCGCCCCTTGCCAACAAAACGGCCGGCGACGGGGCCGGGGCAGCGCGTATCAGGGCGCTGCGGCCAGTGTCCCGGCCAAGTTACCAGGCTCAATTGGGTTGCCCTCTCCTCTCTCTCTCTACCTCGCTCTCTCTCCCTTCCTCCCTCCCTCCCTCCCTCCCTCTCAACCAATCTATGTTTCTCTATGCTACCAGGCTCAATTGGGTTGCCCCCTCCTCTCTCTCTACCTCGCTCTCTCTCTCTCCCTCCCTTCCTCCCTCTCCCTCTCTCGCCCTCTCTCCTCTCTCTCTCCCTCTCTCTCCCTCTCTATATCTCTGCCTCTCTCACCCCCTCTATCTCCCTCTCTCTCCCTCACTCGTTCTGTCTCTCTATCTATCTATCTCTCGCTCTCTCCCCTCCCCTTCCTCCCTCTCTGTTTTCCACTCTCCCCCTCTCTCTCTCCCCTCTCTCTCTACCCCTCTCTCCCTCCCTCTCTCTCTCTCTCTCCCTCACTCTCTCTGTCTCTCTATCTCTCTCGCTCCCTCTCTCTCCCTCACTCTCTCTGTATCTCTATCTCTCTCGGTATCTCCCCCTCCCTCCCTCCCTCTCTGTCCCCCCTCTCCCCCTCTCCCTGTCCCTCTCTGTCTCTTTCCCCTCTGATCGACCACCTTCACCACCACCGACCAGGCCAGACGGGTCACAGGCCCTGTCTTGTTTTGACTGTCCAGCGGACGTCCAGCCGGCCGATCGGCAGACATCGACCGGGACCCAGACGCCTGTTTCACGGGGTGGACCAGAGGTCACTAACACCGAGCATCTTTTTTTCTTTTCTTTCTCGCTCGCCAACCGCTCTATGCGTCTGTAATGATTACCGGTACGCACTGGACGCGGCCCCGCCTTCCTCCCCACCTCCCACTCATCCTACCTCCACGACAGGCAATCCCATTGTAACTGAGCACCAAGCGGTCACGCGACATCCGGATCGATGGCCGGCCTTGCTATTAGGGTAATAGCGCAGTTTGTCTCGTCCGCACTTTTTTTTTCTTCTCTCTTTCAACCCCGCTGCCGTGCGGAGCCGCAGCCGCCTCTCTCACCCACCTTCTGCACCGCCCAGCACTCCGCACCCGGCTCCGGTCGATCCAGCGGGTCTGTCTGCTTCCAACCCCTCCTCTCTCTGATCTCCTCGCCTCGGCCGAGAGAGAGAGAGAGCTTGGGAGAAAGAGAGAAGGGGGAGAGGGAGATGGTAAGGGGAGGGAGGGGAGGATGAGGGAGGGAGGGAGGGATGAGGGAGGACGAGGGAGAGAGATGGGGAGAGAAAGCGGAGGGGAGAGGGAGAACGAGAGTGGAGTAGGGAGAATGGGAGAGGGGGAAGGGGAGGGGAGGAGGAAGAGGGGAGACGAAGGGGGAAAGAAAGAGAGAAAGAGAGAGATGGAGGGATGGTGATGGATATAGAGATGGTTACAAAGAGGGAGAGGGGGGAGAGGGAGAGGTGGAAAGAGAGTGGAGGGGAGAGGGGGAGAAAGAAAGAAAGAGAGAAAGAAAGAGAGAGATGGAGAGATAGAGAGATGGTGAGGGAGATGGAGGTGGTTACAGAGAGGGAGAGTGAGGGTAGAGGGAGAGGTGGAAAGAGAGTGGAAGGGGAAGAAAGAAAGAAAGAAAGAAAGAGAGAGATGGAGAGGGAGGGTGAGGGAGAGAGTGGTCGGTATAGAGAGGGGGGAGCGGAGATGGAGAGAAGGAGAGAGAGAGAGGGTGAGGGAGAAGAGGTGGTTACAGAGAGAGAAAGGGAGGGGAGAGGAGAGAGAAAAAATGGTTCGATTGACGCGGGAAACCCCACATGTTCCGATATCGACAACTGAGAAAAGATGCCTTTCTACTGGCCGCCGAGCTAATACCGTCATCGCCGCTCAACCTTCCCCCTTCCTTCGTCTGCGATGGTAATTAGCGAGCGGTTCAATGGACGGGGGAAACTCCGGTCGATTCACTGGCCAGATGTACGGAGGCCCTTCAGTGACACGTCAGACGAAGCAAAGAAGAAAACAGTCCCGTCAATAGACCGACTGAGCGATGTCGTCACGTGACGTATAGTGGGTATTCCGGTATTAATGTCTCGGGTACAAACTCCGGAATGTCCTTCGCAGATTTCGAGAAAGGAAAGCCTCGATCGAACAAACTAAAGTGCAACAATCATCGTGTACTTTACAACAGCGGTACCTTGACTTGGGGGCCGCCTTGTCTGGCAATCGTTTGATACACACTATAATCACCGCCCTGACCTATAGGGCGCAATCGGTCCATTGAGTTGCAACCGTTAGCGTAACTGTGTTTGATAACTGATGTTCATGCTATGAGTAATCTGACAGTATAGGGCGCCCCCGAACTTCATCGGCACATAATCCCCGCATCACAGCATTGATGTACTTGCACGGTTTTTCTTGGTTGAACAGTTTCAACTCGTCACCTTAGAGGTCATCTTATTAATCAGCATGTAACAATCTTTCTGAATTTGTGTCCGAAGAACAACGAAGGGAGATAGACAGATGAAAGAGAAGAAAACCTTTAATTTAAATTTCTATGCTTTTTGGGGTTTACAAATCAGTGTAACATTTGTTTGAGGTCTTCAGATTAGCTTACCCAAGAAAAAAACGCCCCGCTTGCTGGCAACGACGTGACGGTCTTATCTTTGGCGTAAGGGGAAGCACAAAAACACGTTCATACCTATGGCAAATCATCTCCATGTAACGCCTGTATCCAACTTATAATCCCGTCACTTCCGATGTACATGTAGTTGCCAAGTCCGCCATTTTGCCCAGATTGGTAAGGGTTGATCCCTTGACCTTAGTAACGTCCTGGTAGCCGCAGCTTTTTACATCCATGCAATGTGTAGTCTGCCGCAAGCCCGCGAAGTAAGCATTTGCTTCTCAAGGGAGGTCTGCGAAATGTTACACTGTGCCGTGTGAAAGGTTGGAAAAGCGTTGAGCGTGAAATTGCAAAGTTAATAACCCCCCCCCCCCTTGGAAATTCTCTCTCAAGCCTTTTTTCAGCGTCGTCTGAAAAAGGGCTTTAGGGATCACCGTGTAGAGGGACATTATTTTTTGTTCGTATGATACGTCCACTCCGGGGCTCCGTAGCACACGGGCGAATGACCAGATTTTTGCTGCAGCCGCACAGGCTCCGAAGGTCGCACACACGGCCGAAGAGTTATTGCCGGTCGGTATGGCTTTGCCACGCTGTCCGGCGTGACATCTGCTCGGAATGGGGACTGGACGGGGATAGCTGGCCGGGGTGAATGTTCGAGGTGCTTGAAGGGGCAATCCGACCGCCCAACGTCCCTGCCATCCGTCTGTCCCGGCTCGCGGACACAATGGGCCGGACATACTTGGGTCTGTGGACACAATGTACCGGACATTATTGGGCCTGGGGACACAATGTACCGGACATTATTGGGCCTGTGGACACAATGGGCCAGACATATTGGGCCTGTGGACACAATGTACCGGACATATTGGGCCTGTGGACACAATGTACCGGACATATTGGGCCTGTGGCCACAATGTACCGGACATATTGGGCCTGTGGACACAATGGGCTGGACATATTGGGCATGTGGACACAATGGGCCGGACATATTGGGCCTGTGGACACAATGTACTGGACATATTGGGCCTGTGGACACAATGGGCTGGACATATTGGGCCTGCGGACACAATGGGCTGGACATATTGGGCCTGTGGCCACAATGTACCGGACATATTGGGCCTGTGGACACAATGGGCTGGACATATTGAGCCTGTGGACACAATGGGCCGGACATATTGGGCCTGTGGACACAATGGGCCGGACATATTGGGCCTGCGGACACAATGGGCCGGACATACATGGGCCTGTGGACACAATGGGCCAGACATTATTGGGCCTGTGGACACAATGGGCTGGACATATTGGGCCTGTGGCCACAATGTACCGGACATATTGGGCCTGTGGACACAATGGGCTGGACATATTGAGCCTGTGGACACAATGGGCCGGACATATTGGGCCTGTGGACACAATGGGCCGGACATATTGGGCCTGCGGACACAATGGGCCGGACATACTTGGGCCTGTGGACACAATGGGCCAGACATTATTGGGCCTGTGGACACAATGGGCTGGACATATTGGGCCTGTGGACACAATGGGCCGGACATATTGGGCCTGTGGACACAATGGGCTGGACATATTGGGCCTGTGGACACAATGGGCCAGACATATTGGGCCTGTGGACACAATGGGCCGGACATATTGGGCCTGTGGACACAATGGGCTGGACATATTGGGCTTGTGGACACAATGGGCCGGACATATTGGGCCGCGCCTGTGGACACAATGGGCCAGACATATTGGGCCTGTGGACACAATGGGCCGGACATATTGGGCCTGCGGACACAATGGGCCGGACATATTGGGCCTGTGGACACAATGGGCAGGACATATTGGGCCTGTGGACACAATGGGCCGGACATATTGGGCCTGTGGACACAATGGGCCGGACATATTGGGCCTGCGGACACAATGGGCCGGACATATTGAGCCTGCGGACACAATGGGCCGGACATATTGGGCCTGTGGACACAATGGGCCGGACATACTTGGGCCTGTGGACACAATGGGCCGGACATATTGGGCCTGCGGACACAATGGGCCGGACATATTGGGCCTGTGGACACAATGGGCCGAACATACTTGGGCCTGTGGACACAATGGGCCAGACATATTGGGCCTGTGGACACAATGGGCCGGACATACTTGGGCCTGTGGACACAATGGGCCGGACATATCGGGCCTGTGGACACAATGGGCCGGACATACTTGGGCCTGTGGACACAATGGGGCAGACATACTTGGGCCTGTGGACACAAAGGACCGGACATTATTGGGCCTGTGGACACAATGGGCCGGATACATTGGGCCTGTGGACACAATGGGCCGGACATATTGGGCCTGTGGACACAATGGGCTGGACATATTGGGCCTGTAGACACAATGGGCTGGACATATTGGGCCTGCGGACACAATGGGCCGGACATATTGGGCCTGTGGACACAATGGGCCGGACATACTTGGGCCTGTGGACACAATGGGCCAGACATATTGGGCCTGTAGACACAATGGGCCGGACATACTTGGGCCTGTGGACACAATGGGCCGGACATATTGGGCCTGTGGACACAATGGGCCGGACATACTTGGGCCTGTGGACACAAAGGGCCGGACATTATTGGGCCTTTGGACACAATGGGCCAGATACATTGGGCCTGTGGACACAATGGGCCGGACATATTGGGCCTGTGGACACAAAGGGCCGGACATACTTGGGCCTGTGGACACAATGGGCCGGACATATTGGGCCTGTGGACACAATGGGCCAGACATATTGGGCCTGTGGACACAATGGGCCGGACATACTTGGGGCTGTGGACACAATGGGCCGGACATATTGGGCCTGTGGACACAATGGGCCGGACATACTTGGGTCTGTGGACACAATGGGCCGGACATATTGGGCCTGTGGACACAATGGGCCGGACATAATTATTGGGCCTTTGGACACAATGGGCCGGACATATAGGGCCTGTGGACACAATGGGCCGGACATATTGGGCCTGTGGACACAATGGGCCGGACATTATTAGGCCTGTGGACACAATGTACCGGACATATTGGGCCTGTGGACACAATGGGCCGGACATATTGGGCCTGTGGACACAATGGGCCGGACATATTGGGCCTGTGGACACAATGGGCCGGACATATAGGGCCTGTGGACACAATGGGCCGGACATATAGGGCCTGTGGACACAATGGGCCGGACATATTGGGCCTGTGGACACAATGGGCCGGACATTATTGGGCCTGTAGACACAATGTACCGGACATATAGGGCCTGTGGACACAATGGGCCGGACATATTGGGCCTGTGGACACAATGGGCCGGACATTATTGGGCCTGTGGACACAATGTGGCGGACATATTGGGCCTGTGGACACAATGGGCGGCTGGACATATTGGGCCTGTGGACACAATGGGCCGGACATTTTGGGCCTGTGGACACAATGGGCCGGACATATTGGGCCTGTGGACACAATGGGCCGGACATTATTGGGCCTGTGGACACAATGGGCCGGACATTATTGGGCCTGTGGACACAATGTACCGGACATATTGGGCCTGTGGACACAATGGGCCGGACATAATTATTGGTCCTGTGGACACAATGGGCCGGACATATTGGGCCTGTGGACACAATGGGCCAGACATTATTGGCCCTGTAGACACAATGGGCTGGACATATTGGGCCTGCAGACACAATGTACCGGACATTATTGGGCCTGTGGACACAATGGGCCGGACATTATTGAGCCTGCGGACACAATGGGCCGGACATATTGGGCCTGTGGACACAATGGGCCGGATATATTGGGCCTGTGGACACAATGGGCCGGACATATTGGGCCTGTGGACACAATGGGCCGGACATATTGGGCCTGTGGACACAATGGGCCGGACATATTGGGCCTGTGGACACAATGGGCCGGACATATTGGGCCTGTGGACACAATGGGCCGGACATATTGGGCCTGTGGACACAATGGGCCGGACATTATCGGGCCTGCGCCTGTAGACACAATGGGCCGGACATATTGGGCCTGTGGACACAATGGGCCGGACATATTGGGCCTGTGGACACAATGGGCCGGACATATTGGGCCTGTAGACACAATGGGCCGGACATATTGAGCCTGTGGACACAATGGGCCGGACATATTGGGCCTGTGGACACAATGGGCCGGACATATTGGGCCTGTGGACACAATGGGCCGGACATTAGGGCCTGTGGGCACAATGGGCCGGACATATTGGGCCTTTGGACACAATGGGCCGGACATTATTGGGCCTGCGGACACACTTGGCTGAACATAATAATTATTGTCTCTCCGACAGTATCTCTGCCTCCCTGTCTCTATCTCTCTGTCTCCCTATGCCTCTCTTTGTCTCTCTATGCCTCTTTATGTCTCTCTGTCTCTCTACACTGTATCGCTTTTTCTCTCGTATATATATACAGGTATGTATCTTTCTGTCTCTCTCTGTATCTATGTCTCTCTCCGTCTTTCTCCCTCTCCCTCTCCCTCTCCCTCCCCTCTCCCTCCTCTCTCTCCTCTCTCTCTCTCTCCCTCTCTCTCTTCCTCCCTGCCCCTCTCTCTCTCTCCCCCCCTTCTCTCTCTCTCTCCACCCGTCTCTCTCTCTCGCTCTCTCTCTCTCCCCCTCTCTCCCCCCTCTCC
>OX465107.1:13234778-13265714 GCA_949987565.1 Luidia sarsii
CGGAGGTCTCTGCCCTCTGACCTCTTCGACTTCCTGGCGTCATTGGAGGTCTTTGGAATGGAGACGCCAGGCGGACCCTGACCGGCCGATTGCTATAGCGCGCTCGGGGAGGTGGGGCCGTGAAAACAGCAGCGTCCGAATTCGCGAGTGGAGATGGCTCGATACAAAGCCTGGGGCGACACTCGGCCGACCGTCTGCGCGCAAACTGACGCGTGATTGGGCGCGTTGTTTCCAGTCGTTTACCACTCCTCATGTCAAAAGTTCAACCCCCTCTCCCTTACTGATAGATCATCCCCTCTCTTCCTTATCTCTCTTCCAATCAAAAACGGCCTGGCGTTACCCGCATGAGGACTGCAATCACTTAAAGTGCATGACTGGTCAGTGTTTGAACCGTTTATACCTTGGAGGCTCGTGTGCGCACGACTTCATTAACAGCGCCCTCTGCCGGCCATGCACGGGTCCAATGGGTTCGTCCTATAATAGAGAAAAGCCCACGACGCATCTGAACATGGACGCGGCTGGGAATCGGCATCACGACGCCTGCTTGCCTGCCTGCCTTGCCGTTTTAAATTCTCATCGGAAGACGGCTCATCGCCTCGAAAAGAAGAACAAGAGTTTAGGGCAGAGTTGTAGCTTTAAGTAGGGCGCCCTCATGAGTGAAGCCGCTTACAGACGTGTGTTGTTGTTGTTATGTTTTTTCATTCATGTCTGACGATTAGAAGCGCTTATTTCCGCACGCCCATACCCAGCGCTTAAGCCCAAGGTTCCAGTAATGAAAAATAAAATCATGAATTGCTTATCCCGGCCTCCATAGAAGCCCCCCCCCCCACACGCACACACACACCCCTACAGCCCTACACATACCCACACACCCACACCCACACACACACAAATGCTCCACCAATGTATCTCAGGTGCCCTGGCGGAGATAATAAGACAGAAATTGCTGACGTCTAGGATCCGTTTCACGTGAAATGTGAGGAAACAGATTTGATATCTGGAACAAGCTGATGGGCCTTGGACTTTGGAGGGGAGCAACGAGACCGAGTTTCAACCTCGACCCCAATATCGTCTTGCTGTGCAGGCCTATGATAGGCCTATACCTGCCGCTAAGCTTGGCGTTTAGTTTCATTTGAGCACGGCATTTGGTAGCGTCCCACTCCCTCCCCCTCCTCCTCCTCCTCCTCCTCCTCCTCCTCCCTTCGTATCATGTTGACTTCCGATTGGTGAATAGAAAGCCAGGCGTGCTGCGTATTGGAATAAGGGACGGTGGCCCCTTGGAGCCACGCTGTCCCTACGATAGAAACAAATTATTTTCATTAGTTTTAGTGAGCTGGGATTCATGGGAGATCAGTGAGCTTTTTTTGCCACTGAATGGATAACTCAGGATAAATAATAACTAAATAAATATAAAAGCAGTTCCGTTGTGAACGATACACGATGCTATCCTTTGCACGTTTGATCGTCACAGATGCCAATGTGCATGGTGATACAAATCACTGATGCATATGGGATCCTGTATTTTTTTTTTTATAAGGACCCGATTCTGGAATCCGTTCGCTGGTCCCAGCAACCGGATTGCCGCCTGTTTGGGGATGAGCGTGAACCAGCGGGTGGCCCCAGGTCCGGATTCGGGCGAGGCGAGAAGCCAAAGCCCCCATACCCCCGTTCGGTGAGTTTATGTGTGGCGCGGCGCTGACGACACTATAGCCAATCGTCGGCACAGCACGAAGCCCACTGATTTATAGCGGGAGCGGGCAGGCTTCGTCATCGGGACTCGGCTCATCATTGGCGGGTGTTGAGAGGCGAACGGTCCCAGCCGTTTGTTGCTGCCGAAGGAGAAAAGACGAGAGAGACAGAGACCAGGAGGCGGAAGACGGAAAGACGCAGAGACAGAGAGAGAGGGGGGAGATGGAGAAGAGCGAGGAAGACGGACAAAGAGACAGAGACATGACATACAGATACAGATAAAAGGGGTTAAGAGATAGAGAAGAACGCACAGCCACATATAGACAGAGAGAAAGGGAGAGTAAGGGGAGAGACAGACTGAGACAGTCTGACAAAGACAAACATATAGTGAGATACGGACATAGTGACATACAGACAGAAAGTCTGAGACAGAAAGACTGAGATAGAGAGAGAGGGAGAGGTAGGGAGAAACAGAGACAGGGAGACAGACGGACAGACTGAGACAGAAATACCGTGACTGACAGATTGAGACAGCAAGAGAGAGACAGAGAGAGGGGGGATTGGGAGAAACAGTGACAGAGAGATAGACAGACTGAGACAAAAAATACTGAGAGAGACAGAGAGGTAGGGAGAAGCAGATTCGCGGCGAGGAGCCAAAACAATGAGCGAGAGAAAGAAACAGAAAATAAACAGTGAGAGTGACAAAGAGCCAATGAGAGAGACGGCAATGATGCGGCCGGTCATAAAAAAGAAGAACAATATTACCCCAGCGTCTAGACCTGTTGCGTCGATGGTGAGTGAGCAGAAACAAAATCGCTTCGCGGGGCGAGGGGGCAGCACACTACAAAAGTCAACGCGGTCTCGCCCGGATCATTGTCATGAAGTGTGCACCCCACAACATTTTTAAGAGGAGTCTCATCAACTGATTTTATTTGTACTATTAGTATTGCACAAGACACCTTGGGGTTCCATGTTGTTGTTTGTTATGGAAATCAGACGATCCGGAGGCTTGATCGTGACACGGTCTGGGTACAGATATTTGGATTTTGGGAAAATCATGTTTTTGGGAAAATCGTGTTTTTGGGAAAATCGTGTTTTTGGGAAAATCGTGTTTTTGGGAAAATCATGTTTTAGGATTGATTTGTTGTTATGGGGTAATTAGCAAAATTTAACTGCACTCAGCTAAATGTACTAAAAAATAACAGATACATAAGAGAAACTGAGACACTCCCGTAATGGAAATACAGTATTGTAGTTGATTGCACAGTCACTCTTGCAGTCTGGCCATTGGAAGGTGATTTAGTGTGCTGCACCCAGGAGGAGGATGGGGGTGGCTGGAGTAGGGTTGGCAGAGCGCCCTCTGTCGTCGGCAGAGATGGGGGAGACGCCGCGTCCGTTACGTCACCGCCCGGTTTGTGAACTTCTTCTTTTTTTGCCGCTGCGAGAGAAGATAGATAGGGGATGAGGGCGACTCATCCTCTTTCCTCAGGAAGAACAAACTGATGGTGGCCAGTGTCACACACAGGTTTTTTTTTTGGTTTTTTTTTTGGAGGGAGGGGGGGGTTGCAAACGCAGATTCACTGCTCCCCACCAAAAGTTCTACCGGACGCGATTTTTTTTTTCGTACCACATATTCGCTATGGGCCCATATGTTTGTGCACACACAATTTACTGGGTGGGGGCAAGGCAAGCTTTCTGCATAGCCAATAAGGCTTTCTGCACAGCGAACAAGGCTTTCTGCATAGCCAACAAGGCTTTCTGCACAGCCAATAAGGCTTTATGCACAGCCAACAAGGCTTTCTGCACAGCCAATAACTTAGGCTTTCTGCACAGCCAACGAGGCTTTCTGCATAGCCAATAATACTTTCTGCACAGCCAACAAGGCTTTCTTTTCTGCACAGCCAACAAGGCTTTCTGCACAGCCAACAAGGCTTTCTGCATAGCCAATAAGGCTTTCTGCACAGCGAACAAGGCTTTCTGCATAGCCAACAAGGCTTTCTGCACAGCCAATAAGGCTTTCTCCACAGCCAATAAGGCTTTCTGGACAGCCAACAAGGCTTTCTGGACAGCCAACAAGGCTTTCTGCACAGCCAACAAGGCTTTCTGCACAGCCAATAACTTAGGCTTTCTGCACAGCCCACGAGGCTTTCTGCATAGCCAATAATACTTTCTGCACAGCCAACAAGGCTTTCTTTTCTGCACAGCCAACAAGGCTTTCTGCACAGCCAACAAGGCTTTCTGCATAGCCAACAAGGCTTTCTGCACAGCGAACAAGGCTTTCTGCATAGCCAACAAGGCTTTCTGCACAGCCAATAAGGCTTTCTCCACAGCCAATAAGGCTTTCTGGACAGCCAACAAGGCTTTCTGGACAGCCAACAAGGCTTTCTGCACAGCCAACAAGGCTTTCTGCACAGCCAACAAGGCTTTCTGCACAGCCAACAAGGCTTTCTGCACAGCCAACAAGGCTTCCTGCACAGCCAACAAGGCTTTCTGCACAGCCAACAAGGCTTTCTGCACAGCCAATACAACGTACGTGAACAATCTGAGTGACCCGAGACTCAATTCTTCTTGTTTGTGCACAAAAATAATTATGAGCCCATAGCGAATATCTATGTGGTACGGGAAATAAAATATCGCCAACCGGACAACGTCGGGGCACCAGCCAAAACGCCATCTGAATTATGCCAGGGAAATGTCAGGCAGAATACCAGTCCAACAGTCCAAGCCACGGAACATCGCACATGCGTGGGGCTGCCCTTTGTGTTTCTTCCGAGGAAGATTTCCCTTTTTTCTGCTCAGCAAAATGTTATTGGTGCTCAACTGAATAGTCGTATCAAACTGGCTCATGTGGTAGAGCAACGTCCCTAAAACAATAATGACTTCATGTTTTGAAAATGATTACTTGGGAGTCATTAGATTTTTGCAGAATACCTGTGTTTTGGGGATGAGTATTTGATAAAATGTTTGGGACAATATCGTTTGGTCATATCATTAGCGCTCCCTTAGTTAGACAGGGCATGCTCCGTACTCGTGTCTTGTCAGGTTTGGGAGCAATTTAAGAATCGTGCATCACTCTCTTTAAAAAAAAACCAACCAACTTTTGGGGGGTCACTATCTTATAAGACCAGACGCCATGAAGTAGCAGTCTTAACGTTTGATGGCTAGCATTTTGGTCTGTTCTTCATGCGTATAAATTGCACGTCGCTCCACTGTGCCAGCCAACGAGTGAAGTCTCGGCTTAGTGTTACTGCAGCTGCATTTAACCCAACCCAACGATTGGTGGGGCTCGCGGCATGAGAGCCACGGGTCCGTGCGTCCCTCACGGGCTCGCGGGGCACCGTGCAAGGGCCGCTCGAGCACACCGGGCCCAGCGCCGCGCAGCAACCGGGACGTGCCGTGATCGCTCCCGCTGGTCTCAACCGGAGTTGGTGACCGTCTCCGTTCGTCCAAATGGCTCGGTTGCAATGTCCTGAATAAAACCGTGTATGTCCGGAGAAGTATGTACGATGAGTACCCAGACGGTTGCTATTATGTTCCATTCATAAAAGTAGGGGGCGATTTCGTGTTTCACCAATTCGGTAATAGGACAGTGTTTAGCAGTGGGATTGTTACCTCTCCTGACTACTGAGTATTGTTTCCCTGATCTTCGCATACTTATAGGAGGGATGTATCTAATCATGGATTGGTCGTGTGTGTTTGTTTCCTTGATGGTTGGTCATTTTTCTCTGTCTCCTTTCCCTCTCTCACTGTCCCTCTCCCCCTCTTTCTCTCCCTTTCTCTCTTTCTCTCTCTCTTTCTCTCTCACTCTCTCCCTCCCTCTCCCTTTTTCCCTCTCTCTCTCCCTCTCCCTCCCTTTCTCTTTCTCTCTCTCCGTCCCTCTCCATCTCCTTTTCTCTCTCCCTCTCCCACCCTCTCTCTTTCTCTCTCTCTCCCTCTCTTTTTGGCGCTGCTGTGACATACGATATAACAAACCATAAGCTGCCAGATGGGATGCAGCTGAGCAACCCATGCAGTCCAGTAATCTCATCTTTATCTTGAAACCAAGATGTGGCTTGTCCTCCTCGACGCCTCGTGTCCCCCGCTTCTCCCAGGGAGTGGATTTCACAAAGCCGCGTGTACGATCACGGATAGCCCGTCGTAAGCCTCCTGCACGGTCTCCGTGCGTCGCTCATGATCGTCTCGCGATTGATCGTAAGTTACGATGAGTTTGATGAGACCGACGGCTGGGCCCCTATCCACCCACGTCAACTCGTGCGTCTGAAATCACTTCTCTCCGGTGCAGTTGCTCTCCGCACCGTCACGCGGCCCTCGCCAACCGATGACGACGATCCTCCCAAATGGGTCACGATGTCACCGAACGGTTTCCGCTTGGCATGAGATACACAACAGCCTCACCCTCCCTCGAACTCTTGCCCAACTGTTGGCACGTTCAGCGGCCTCGTTGTGGCTCTAGATCCCCAGAAACACCACCGGATGCTAAAATTACATCTTCAGTGGTGCCCCAAGCCTACCCCCTCTCTCCCTCCCTCCCTACCCCTCCCCCCCCTCGTGTATAGCCCCCGAGCCACCCAGCCCTGTGGTATACCGCACAGTGCATTTGTAGGTCGGTTCACCACGCCCCTACCCACACCCCTTCCGCTGGTCCCCCGCAAGGCCTAAATACTCAGTCAATGTCCTTAATATTGCCAACTCGCCCCCTCTCCCTTCCTCTCTCTCAGCCTCTCTCTCCCCCTACCTCTCTATCTCCCTCTCTCTCTCTCCCTCTTTCTCTTTCTCTCTCCCTCTCTCTATCTATCTATCTCTACCCTCTCTCTCCCCCTCTCCCTCTCTCTCCTCCCTTTCCCTCTACCCCCTCTCTCCCTCTCCTTCTCCCTTCTCTTTCTCTCACATCTCTCTCTCCCCCACTCTCTCACTATCTCTCTCCCCTCTTTCTGTCTATCCCTCTCTCTCTCTCTCCCTCTCTCTGTCTCTCTCTTGTTCTCTCTCTCCCTCTCTCCACCTCTCTCCACCTCTCTCTCCACCTCTCCCCCTCTCTCTGCCTCTTCCCCTTCCCCTTCCCCTCCCCCCTCTCCCCCCCCCTCTCTCTCTCTCTCTCTCTCTCTCTCTCTCTCTCTCTCTCTGTTTGAGCTCATGTTTTCTGTCTTCTTCTCCGGGGAGTCAATATCGTGAAAGACGGGCGTAGACCGAGACTTTGTTATGTTCCAAGACATTACTTGCGACGCGCTTCCAGGGTTAAGTGGAACCAGACGGGTGGGGGCGCTGCAGCTAGTCATCCGAATAGAACAAAAAGAAGACCAAAAGACTGTATGGACCTCGACCTGGTATCCGAAGCAAACTCCGTACTTCAATACACCGATCATTTTCGCCTCATTTCCAACAAGATTTGCCACTAGCCCACGACCATACAGTACACACAATGCGGTGCACGCGATGGCCCATATGAATATCAAATGAGGGTTTGCCCTGCTCGACGTAATAAGCACTGGATGCCCAGTGCTTTGCCCGATGCCTGATGTAAACAAAATCAGGCAGCTCGGGCGGGATTCGAAGCCGCGACTCCCGCTATCTAGCGCAGACGTCTCAACCACTTGACCGCCGAGCTGGTGGAGGACGTGTGACGGATTCGAATAATGTATAGCGGTGCTAATGTATAGTGTGGCGGTTATATAGATCTAACATCACGTTATATCTATGGTACCGCGCTATACATTACAGGAATCCAACGTGCACCTACCAGTTCGCTGGTCAAGTGGTTAAGATGTCTGCACTAGAAAGCAGGAGTCGCGGGTTCGATTTTTGTATTCTTCATCAGTTATCGGGTAAAGCACTGAGCGTGCAGTGCTTATCAAGTCGAGCAGGGAAAACCCTCATTGAATTGCGTTCTCCCAGTCGACACAGACGTCATGTTCTACATATGAATATTGATGCATATGAATGAGATGAGGGGCTACGTAATTCGCGTGGGTACCGGATCGACGCCCATGATCAAATGAGTTGGACGCTGGGGGCGCCATCTGCCTGCTCAAGGTTTCGGAGTGAGCCCCACGTGTCCTCGTCCATTGTGCGCCCTTGGTGCCAAACTCGCGAATCGCCATGGGAACTATTTGGACCAACCCTCCAACTTCACCCCATGGACAGAAAACCACATCCACGCCCCCCCCCAAAAAATGATTCACTTGAACCAGCGACCTATTCACCCCAAAAAATGAATAAATATGTTTTCGTCAGTATTTGTCAGTTTTCTTCGTGCCAACTTTAAATACACCTCTGCCAGAACCACCGAACAGGTGGTAATGTTTTGGGTTCCCTTTGTTCTGGAACCGAAACGGCCGGTCATGCTCGGGGTCACGGTATTGGCACGCCCCTCCGCCCCTTGGCTCCGCCCACTCTCCCTGACAACGTGACTCGGCACCGACTGCGCATGCGCGAGAAAGGAAAGGAGGGGAGGGCAACCTCTGTGCGATCTCGCAGCGCGGGTCGGGGGGATGGAGGGCGGGAAGGACAGAGAGGGAAGGGGGAGAGAGAGAGAGAGAGAAACAAAAATTGCAATTTTTCATTATCATCATCATCGTCGTCATCATCTTCATCATCATCATCATCGTCGTCGTTATCCTCATCCTCATCTTCATCATTAGAAACAGCAGCACAAGCTGCCCATCGTTCACAGCACCGTGACAAACGTGGGAAGGCCGACGAGTATTAACTTTCGCCCCCTGCCAACTGGACCCATTTATGTTTCCCCTCCCAGTTTCGCCCAGTCCTTTTGTTTTTGTTTTTCGGGGCACGGGTTTCAATTTGCTACCCCCCTCGATCGTCCACCCTTGATTTACGACACATTGGCTGTGGATCCGCCGAGCTATACCAAGGAAGGAATGGGAGAGAGGTGGAGAGAGAGAGAGAGAGAGAGGAGAGGGATGCAGAGAAAGGGGGAGGGAGAAGGATATTTGGAGAGAGTGGGTGAGAGAGGGAGAGAGAGGTAGAGGGGAGAGAGAGAAGAGATGGAGAGAGAGGAGAGGGATGGAGAGAAAGGGGGAGGGAGAAGGATATTTGGAGAGAGGGGGCGAGAGAGGGAGAGAGAGGTAGAGGGGAGAGAGAGAAGAGATGGAGAGAGAGAGGAGAGGGGGGAGAGAGAGGAGAGGGATGGAGAGAAAGGGAGAGAGAGAAGGATATTTTGAGAGAGGGAGCGAGAGAGGGAGAGAGAGGTAGAGGGGAGAGAGAGAAGAGATAGAGAGAGAGAAGAGGGATATAGAGAGAAGGAGAGAGAGGAGGGAGAGGGGGGAGAAGAGATAAGGGGAGGGGAGTGAAAGAGAGAAGGAGAGATAAAAGAGAGAGAGGGAGAGAGAGAGAGAGGGGATGAGAGAGGAGAGGGAGGGAGAGTGAGAAAAAAAAGAGGACAAAGTGGAGAGAAAGCGAGAGGGGAGGGAAGAGAGACAGGAAGAGAACATGATAAAGAAGAGAAGAGGGGAAGACGAGAGAAGGGGTGAAAGAGACAGAGAGAGAGAGGGAGGGCAAGAGGTGGGTGGAGATAGAGAGAGGTGGAGAGTGGGAGAGAGAGGGAGTGTAGAGAGAGGGGAGGGAGAAGAGAGGGTGAGAGTATGAGAAAGAGGGGGGGAGAGAGAGAGGTGGAAAGTGAGAGAAATAGAGAGAGAGAGGAGGGAGGGAGGGGAGACGAAGAGAGAGAAAGGAGAGAGAGGTTGAAAAGGAGAGGTGGAGAGACAGATAGATTGATAGATAAATAGAGAAATTACCCCTCTCTGCCCCAAATCACGGAAGTAGTCAGCGGGCCATTCAGTAAATTGCTAATGCCGAACCAAAAGGCTCTCTCCCTCTCCACTCGCCGACGGGAAGACTAAGAAAAGACGAAAACAAATACGAAGGAGAGATAGAAAGACAGACGAAAGAACCTCCCACCTGTTTGGGATTTTATTCCCACCGATCACGATTTTTTTTTTATTTAAGGTTTTATTTTGAGGGGGAGGGAGAGGGGGGTCGAGGAAAGCCCACCCACGTGACCTAATTGTTGCGCCTGCGCAGACATCGGCCAATCAGGCCACTGCATTTTTTTTTAAGGACGGAGGAGGGGAGAGCCATACAAAGATTGAATTCCGTACAGGACGTTGGCATCGGAGGAAAGAGAAAGAAAGAAAAAAAAATCCACCAAAATAGCAAACCTCCGATGTAAATCATTGCTGTGTTGGCTGGGGACAGCGCACATGAAATGATAAGACAGAGAGAGAAAAAAAAATAAGCCCTCGGTGCCGTTGACATTTGCCACGGCCTGTCGTCTGGTTGCAACCCCGTCCGTAAATCATCTTCCCCTAAGGATCTGGCACCCGGACCACATAATGACGTCATCCGGCCGCCATCTTGATTCCCCCTTCCCTCCCATCTTCTCTCGCTACGCTGATCGTTAGCATTAATGCCATTCCCCCCCCCAAAAAAAAAAAAAAAAAACCTGGCTTAAGCTCAGGCTCCGGCTCTGTCTCTTTATATCGCTGCCCTAAATGAGACTTAAAGCTATGCATGGTGGTGATACTAATCATCATAGGTTTACGGTGATACCATGTGCACTGCTCTCTTTTGTGAGTGAGTGTGGTTTCTGAAAAGAACCGGGGGTTTTACACTCGGACAATGTCCCCTGTCCGTCTTTATTTATCTCTGCACCGAAGTGAGATTTGCTGCGAACGTCAATTTTTTTTTCAGACAACTCACAAACTCCAGTCTGCACAAAACCAGCACCGTTTTCTTTTTATTCCTTAGAGGAGAATGTTTCGTTGATTTCAATGTTATATAGCTGTATATGGGAACACAAAGTGTACTCGGTTCCTCATAGGAAGTAACCCCCCCCCTCTCTCTCTCAATCTCTCTCTCTCCCCTCTCTCTCTCTCTCCCCCCCCCTCTCTCTCTCACTCTCTCTCTCTCTCTCTCTCTCTCTCTCTCTCTCTCTCTCTCTCTCTCTATCTCTATCTATCTCTCTCTCTCTCTCTCTATCTCAATCTCTCTCTCAATCTCTCTCTCTCTCTCTCTTTCTCTCTCTCCCTCCCCCTCTCATCCCAACTGGCCTTGGAGGGCGTGAGTGGAAATAAGCCATCATTCATGATGTCGCTGGCAGTTTTACCTTCGCTCCAATTCCATCTACTTTTAATTTGAATGAGGCCGAAGAGGAATGAACTTTTATAGGGTCGCGTAATAGGGTTGCTTTTGACTAGTAGTCCAACTGTCAAACGTTGGGCCACAACAAGTGCCGGAAAAATCGCGTTAACTGATACTTAGACTGGTCCGTATAGCATTACTGCTTAAATGAGTTTGTGGGTGATTTTATGACCAACAACTTTCCTCTAATTCGTTGACCAATAACGAAATCAATTGAAATTTTGACTAGCATCGGCGCGGTCAAAGTGATGCTGGGTAAGACATAATTGTAACAATGAAAAAACGCCAGCCACCATTATCATGTTGCTTTTGGGGGAAGTAAATTCAAGCTTTGTACCTAGACTCTATATTATTCGAAGCTGCTAGAGACCACCAGAGCACCAGACGATACGACTGCGATTCTGCTGCCGATCCGACGGAGATCCGACCGCCCGGACCGGAAAAAAACCCGGAAAAACAAAATGGCGGTGGAGTCTCCCAGCATGCTTTGCGTCAGGAGCACAAGCCAGTCAGGTCGTGTGGTGTGCTGCGGACCTACACAAGTCTAGGGTTCTTTGTTGAACAGTAGAGCGTGGATACGTGGTTGAGAAAGATGGAGAGAGGGAAGGGGAGAGAGAGAGAGAGAGAAAGATAGAGAGAGAGATAGGGAGAGAGAGGGAGAGAGAAATAGAGCGACAGAGAGATGGAGATACAGAGAGGGGAAGGCGGCGAAAGTAAGTGAGGGAATGAGAGGGAAAGAGAGGGAGGAAGGGAGAGAGAAGAAAGAATTTTTTATTGCAGAATTAAGAGAGTGGTACCTTGTTAAAAACAAGTCCCATCCCGAAAGGCATTAATTTTTGCCCGTTATAATTATCACATACAGACACGACAAAATAATGTGGTCGAACTCGGAGACAATGTTTAGAAGAAGTCTCCTGCCAGTGAGAATCGGTTTCTTTGTATACGAGAGAGGACCCACCTACCCACCCCCCCCCTTCCCCTCCCACACACACACACCACACTACCACCATGACAAAATTAATCTAATCAGTTTGTGATTGCGCCCTCTGGCGAGATGGTATCGGCCCCTGGTCTGAAAGATTAGATTGGTCGCTCTTCCGCGCGTAATGACTGACATCGGACGAGAACGCTCACTTGGTCATTTCGCGTCCGCAAGAGCTCTCTCGTCGGTCTCTGTATAAATAACTCAGCCACAACGTCCGGGTTTTTTTTTTTTGGGGGGGGGGGGTGGGACTCTCAACGGTAGAGGGCGCCGTGTCGAATCAACCATTCTGACTGCAGATAACAATGGAAGTGAATAATTCACTCACATTGTAAGCGGTTTTTTTTGGAAGAAAAACAACAGCAGACAATTTAGCTGGACCTGGACTCGAGCTGCCACTGAGAAAGGTCCTGCAAGGGTCGAAACGTCAGGCCCTCCTCATTTTTGATAATCCCAAAATATTTATCTTTAAAGGTTCCAAGCCAATTGTCCGTTCCTTTGTTCGCCTTAGATATGCAGTTTGCCAGCTTGGCACGTGTTTATTTTTCACCCAGCTGAAATGAATTTGGATTCATCCATCATCCGGAACGGTGACAAGAGCACGCTGACGAGGAAACTGCCCGGCATTGGCGCGCACTCCGTTCCGGACCCAACTCTGTCGCTGGAGGCCTTCGACCTTGTCCCGTTGTCAAGGTTTGCCCGACTACGATGAATCAGTTGAGATGACTGTCACAGCCGGCCAGAATCTTGCGCGTGTATGCCGCAGACGCACCGGTAGTACTCGCCATACTATTGCTCTCTCTGTCTCTGTCTCTGTCTCTGTCTCTGTCTCTGTCTCTGTCTCTGTCTCTGTCTCTGTCTCTGTCTCTGTCTCTGTCTCTGTCTCTGTCTCTGTCTCCTCTGTCTGTCTCTCCTCTCTCTCTCTCTCTCTCTCTCTCTCTCTCTCTCTCTCTCTCTCTCTCTCTCTCTCTCTCTCTCTCTCTCTCTCTCTCTCTCTCTCTCTCTCTCCCATCTCTCCCTCCTCCCCTCTCTCTCTCTCTCTCCCATCTCTCCCTCCCCCCTCTCTCTCTCTCTCTCTCTTCCTCTCGCTCTCTCTCGCTCTGCTCTCTCTCTCCCTCTCTCTCTCTCTCCCCTCTCTCTCTCTCCCTCTCTCTCTCTCCCCCTCTCCCTCCCCTTCTCTCTCTCTCTCCCCCTCTCTCTCTCTCCCTCTCTCTCTCACCCCCCTCTCTCTCTCCCTCTCTCTGTCCCCCTCTCCCTCCCCTTCTCTCTCTCGCTCTCTCTCTTCCCCTCTCTCTTTCTCTCCCGCTACTCTCTCTCTCTCTCTCTCCCTCTCTCCCCCATCTTTCTCGCGCCCTCTGTCCCTCCTTCCCTTTCTCTCTTCCTCCCCTTCCCCTTCTCTCTCTCTCCCCCTCCCCCTCTCCCCATCCTTCCCTCTCCTTCCCTCTCTCTCACCCTCTCTCTCTCAACGTAGTGTACGCACGCGCATCACTCACAATTAGGAGCGCGGCCGATGCTGATTGATGACCCTGTCGGAAGAGGGCGCTGTTGCCAAATCAGGGACTCCGTCAAGCGGAGAAGAGGTGGAGACGGGGCACGCTCGGTTAAACCCCCGGCCACAGCCCACTCCCCTCCCCTTCATCATCCAAGACGCATCTGGTCACCATATCTCCCTCTCCGTTCTGCCAGGCAGTTGTGCGTCGCTCCATGACGGATCGGCCTAGTGCGCCATACCTCCCCCTTCTGCTGCCGGGCAAGCTGCATGTATGTTTTTGTTTTGGTGGGTTTTTGTCTCTCTCTCTCTCTCTCTCTCTCTCTCCTCGGGGCAAAGGTCAGGACGGGCTAGCAGACACCCTGTTACTGTCCATGGAGACGAGCACGGGAGCTGACAGTACCGATGCTTATTATGATCGACGACCAAACTGCAGAAATTGAAAACATGGCATCGATCAGGGAACGTTGATAAGAGAACGGCGGCTTAGAATAATGCAACATAATGTGCCTGTCCGCATCTGAGCGGTTTTTCAATGATGATGGTGGGGTGGTGGTGGTGGTGGTGGTCGTGTGGTGCGCTGCAGACCTACACAAGTCTAAGGTTCTTTGTTGAACAATAGAGCGTGGACATTTCAAGTTGCCTTTACACTCGCATCGACCGTTGAAACGTTTGACGTGGGTCGACGATTGGGCACTTTCATCTTCAAGTCTGTTCAGGGAGACTCAACACTTGAGGGCGCCTTTCTGAGATGGACAATAGACTGGATCCACTGTCCGCACAATCAACTGACCGAAATGACATGTTATTAATGGGATGGAAGCAGGTGGACATTTTCTGCGTGTGAAACTAGAACTTACAACGTTCCCAGTCAGTTTTTCTTCGGTTCCTTCAACTTACTTTTTTTATTTTTTTTATTTAGTGGGCCTGACGTTTCGATCCTAGCAGGACCTTTCTCAAAGGCAGAGAAAGGTCCTGCCTTTGAGAAAGGTCCTGCTAGGATCGAAACGTCAGGCCCACTAAATTTTAAGATTTACATTTTGGTAATTGTAGTCAGTAAGCAGTTTGCAACATTTTTGTATATCACCTTTATTTATTTTTAATATACTTTTTTAACTTCACAACCAAATAGTTTCCTTCTGTGACCATTCGTTCATAATCGTCTTACAGGACTGTCTCCAAACCATTGCCTCTGTCCTGATCTTTGTTTTGGTTTGCTTCAAAGGCAAACACGCGCGCAATGATCACTTGGCAGCTTTGAACAAAAAGAAATAGTGCCAAAGCGCTTTTCCAAAGCCCGGCTTAGGCTCAGGCTCCGGCTTCGTCTTTCTTTCTTGCATCCGTCTTATAGTGCAGGGCATGAAAACGGGAGGCCTCGATGCCTTTTGGAAAAGAACCCAAAGCAACAATTCCAACAAAGAACTCCAACGTGTGTTTTCAGCTTTAAGATAACAGAGACGAACCCGGAGCCGAAGCCTAAGCCGGGTTTTGGAAAAGGGCTCATGGGCCGTTTTCCAAATGGAGGCTTGAGGCTCGGGCTCAGGCTTCGTCTCCGTCTGACAAAACCTGAAAATCCAGTTTGTGGTTTGTTTCCGAATTTGAAATTTGTTGGCTTGATAGGTACCGGGGTATTCACCAAGCAACTGGGGCCAAACGTTTGTTTTAGAAGCCTGTTATATTATAACGAGCAAGATAAATATGACCGAAGCCTAAGCCAGAGCCTAAGCCTTCATTTCGATAACGCCCATAATGTCTCTCAGCGGCGTCATTAAACAGCGCCCTCACTACTGTTCCGGAAACCGCTGGCACGGCTGCCGATCTACCGCGCGCCAGATATCGCTATCGAATTATTCTGTGCTCGGCCCGAGGAGCCACCATTTTCCAGACCACGTCAGCTGCCGGCTGTGTCCTCTGCAGTGAGAGCTGTGATTGGTGGAGCGCGAGTCACGTGATCACCGCAGACGCGTCCCTTGCACGCGCTGCCCGAGGAAGGAAAAAAAATACATAGGGGTGAACTCAGTACATTGCGTCTGAGGGTCGGGGCCCCGTGGTGAAAAGGTCATGGCACAATGAGAGAAATATTGCCCAATGTTTAACCCCGTCAAGGTCAGAGATCACACGTACCGTAAAGAGGAAAAAAACCGACAACCCAGCCAGCCTAGCCGACTTGATCGTTTTAATGGACCCAGTGTCTGTCTGCGATAAGGCTCTAATGTCTTTTAAAGGGAGGCTACGCCATTTGCAAAGTGCCCAATTTCCGGACATTCCCACTTTGCGAAATGTCTTACTCATCAGGACATTTGTGATGGTATCAGACATTCCGTGAAGTTTTTGGGGCTCGAAAATTACCTTTTTTTTTTATTTCCAACGATCGCTCCCTTTAGCGATCGTTCGAAGAAAGAGTTCTGCTTACAAACACCGCCCTATATTCCACAAAAAGTTGGCATTTAATTTCATCTCCACTTTTTGTTCATGACGTGGTTGACGGATTGAGCCGAAACTTACACAGGTGTTATTTTAATTTCTCAAAGACAGAATCATTTCGGGACATCTCTCCAAGGCAGGACATTTCTCCAAGGCAGGACATTTCTAAAGGCGAAACATTTCTCAAAGGTAGGACAATTCTCAAAGGAGAAAAATTTCTCAAAGGCGAAACATTTCTCAAAGGCAGTACATTTCTCAAAGGCAGTACATTTCTCAAAGGCACGACATTTCTCAAAGGCAGGACCTTTCTAAAGGCAGGACATTTCTCAAAGGCGAAACAATTCTTAAAGGCACGACATTTCTCCAAGGCACGACATTTCTCCAAGGCACGACATTTCTCAAAGGCAGGACATTTCTCAAAGGCAGGACATTTCTCAAAAGCAAGACATTTCTCAAAGGCACGACATTTCTCAAAGGCACGACATTTGTGACCTGGCACGGCATAATGAGGAATAACCCCTATTTTTGAGATTTTGAGATTTTCTAATGATGTGAAAGAGTATACCATTAGCTTTCAAATGATATCAAAATTATTTCCATGTGAACTTTGTTGTAAATAGTACAAGGGGACTTCGCTCGTTCATTTGGTACCAGACACAATATAGCAGCACCATTCTAATTCCTCATAAGCGGCCATTCAGAAAAGCAGGAACTTTACATTTTCATGAAAACAGTACACAAACACTCCCCGAAATCCTTGTTTTTTTAACATTTAGAGACGGATTTCGGAAAAATCCTTTAACTTTCCGAAAATACCCCCAAAATATATCGAATTGAGAAGATACTTTGACTTCAGGCGTTGTTTACTCGAAAAGTGTTTTGGTGGGATATTCCTCATGTCGCTGTGCCAGGTCACATTTCTCAAAGGCACAACATTTCTCAAAGGCACGACATTTCTCAAAGGCACGACATTTCTCAAAGGCACGACATTTCTCAAAGGCACGGCATTTCTCAAAGGCACGGCATTTCTCAAAGGGCACGGCATTTCTCAAAGGCAGGACATTTCTCAAAGGCGGGACATTTCTCAAAAGCAGTACATTTCTCAAAAGGCAGGACCTTTCTCAAAAGGCAGGACCTTTCTCAAAAGGCATGACATTTCTCAAAAGGCAGGACATTTCTCAAAAGGCACGACATTTCTCAAAGGCAGGACATTTTTCAAAGGCACGACATTTTTCAAAAGGCAGGACCTTTCTCAAAAGGCAGGACCCTTCTCAAGGTACATGTAGGTCATTTCTCAAAGGTAGGACATTTCTCAAAGGCAGGTCATTTCTCAGAGGCAGAACAAATTTTCTCAAAGGCAGGACCTTTTTCAAAGCCATTTCAGAAAGAGATTCGAGCTATAGTAAAGACCATGCCCTGCCACCTTCCCCACAGCCACGACTTGAAGCTTCTCAAACATTCGGCCTTTCTTTTTTTTTTCTTTTTTTTTTTGGGGGGGGGGCTGTTTGGCATATTTTTATTTTCAGCTTCGAGCTCCTGGAGCGGACCGTATGAAAAACCCATAAAACAAGAAGAAAAAAAACACCTCCCTTCTCCAACGACCGGGTCAATGCCTCGTGAACAACGAATGTATTCTGGGGGCTACATGAAAGTTAATTGGGTAGCTTTCCAGACTCTAACCCCTGGCAAACATTTGGGGCAATAGGTAAATGCCCTCGACTCGTCGGGGTTGCACTGTGACTTTTCTTCCCAGAATCCTCTGCCCATGACCCTTGACACCACGAAGGCGCCCCTCTTTTTTCAGTTACCCTGTAAACTGAAGATAAACCCCCAAAAAATTATCTCGGCGGTTCGAGGCAGGTCATGCATACCTCGTGAAACATGCATTGCCGTCGAGTGTCAGCGTGTTTTTTCTTTTCTTTTTAGGTTAAAATCCAATTCTAAAACAGTATGTTGACAGCATAGATTACAAAAATGCTGCAAACTGCTCACTAAAATGACCCAAATTTGAATCACTGAAATGTAGCCTGACCCTCCGAACTTCTCAGGACCTTTCTCAATGACAGAGTGGAGACTTTAAGAGTTATTTCAATCGAGAAAGGTCCTGCTAGGATCGAAACGTCGGGCCCTTTTTTTTGACAATTTTAAATGACCAAATGCAGGAGCTGACGATGCATGGTTTGAAATTATTTTATTTTGCAGTCGAGTTTAAACCCCGAGACCTCGGACTTACTCCGAGAGGTCACTTCGCATGGAAAGTATAAGTACTGGAATGTCACACGGCTTGTTTCGAGAAAATCAATTGATTAATCCGTATTGTTGAGAGACGCACCAGAAACCCTAATCATCTTTAAATTGTGACAATTTCACCAATATTTTAAGCTTTGCTTTTTTGTGTTCACACAGCGAAATTATCGTTTGCCTGAAACAAATGATCTCTTGCTGAAAGACGCAACAGAATCCCAAATCAACTTTCAATTGGGAATATTTTGTCTAGTATGTAAGCTTGTTCTATTCTACCAAAAAAGGCTAAATCATCTGTTGCTGTGGTAGATCAAGATTCAATATGGGAAGGTTTGCGGTGACACAATGTATAAGGTATCATAAAGAAGAGGACGTGGTTCTGAAAAGAACCTGAGTGGTAACTCGACGTTTCGACCAGTATGCTCTGACCGTCATCAGGAGAGAGCATACTGGTCGGAACGTCGAGTTACCATTTGAGGGGTTTTCCAGAACCACACCTCTTCTTTAAGAGACCTTATACATGGTGTCACCGCAAACCTTCCTATATATTGATTAATCCACCATGCAAAGCCTTAAGTCTTATTTAGATCAAGATTCGTCTATCAAAGGTGTATAATACGAGAGTGAAGATAAATAATATTCTGCTTCAAAATATACCGCTATGTAAACACATACAATATGTCCCTCTGTTTATCATCACGACATGATAAAATCTATACCCAATTCCGTACCAAAATCTTAAAGTCTTTTAGATTCTACGATGCTAAAACATCTGGGAAGCAAGATAATTGAGATAGATAGAATAGAAAGAACTTTTTCCTCAAATAAACGGAGTTTTCCTGGTGACATGTTTCAGTCTTAAAATCAATGGCAGTTGGAATCAATATAAAAAAAAAAATCTTTATAGTCCAAGCGGTCTCCGTTCAGTGAGCATTAGTAGACACACGTGGTTTATGGATACTGTAATCCTAAAGATAATTAGCAGTCTTACTTGACTGAGTGTGGGCGGAGAGATGGGACAGTTATCACCTCTTGCCCCGTCCTGGCGTCGTCTCGGTAGAGCGTCTCACGGGAGCAAGGAAGTCCTTGCCCCTTGTGGTAAGATCTGGAGCTCCGCTGAGCTATTTTTGGCGGACCTTCGTCTCCAGTGGCAACATGCCAGGTGGAGAAGAAGAACAAAATCCGTTCGTTCGTCCAACTGAGTTCTGTGGAGTGACGAGGATGCGCCGCAGTGCGGAGTGCGGGTTCCGGGAGGGAGATGCCATTGCGGACTAGGCATCCGAACTGCGGACTAGGAATCCGAACTGCGGGCTCGGTCCATTCGGTGATCCGAGTTTGTTGTCCGGCGCGTATCTATCCTCCAGCTCGTAGTTGACCGTCCGCATCCGTCCCCACGCCTGCATCAGCTATGGGCACTCACCCGCACATCCGCTCGTGTCGTGTGACATCTCTGTCGTATGACTGTCTCTCCGCCTGTGAAGACAAAGAAGAAGAAAGAAACGAAAAAGGTGTTGGTGGTGGCGGTGGTGATGGTGGCGTCGGTGGAAGCGAGAAGTGAGGGGGGAATGATAATGACAACAATAATAAAACAAATAACATGGTTTTTATACAGCTCATCACTTTCAATGCGGTTCATAGAAAACAACGATTAAAAGCCATTAATGGAACAGATATGTTTTAAGGAGTGTTTCAAATTTATTTTCACTACTGTTCTGATGTGGTGTGGAGTTCCAAAGCGATGGTGTTGATGGTGGAGACAACGCTACTTTTCATGTCGGTATATATTCTGGTTTGTTATGTTTGATAGCAATATAAATAGCAATAGCAATTAATAATATCAATAGCACTTAACAACAAATAAGCGATTGTCATCAAAACACCACTCAACCAAAATGTTCTCGATTCAATTCAATTCATATGTGCATGTATTTCCACACCAAATTAAGATAAAAAAGAAGTAAATTTAATTTAATAGCAAAAAGGAAACAAAAGATGCGGAAATAATGTTGGTACTGAGGCATCTTCTATAGAAGCCGGGGCCTGTGGCGAGATGCCTTGGGCAGACAAACACAGAAGAACACACAAACAATCATGCCCACTTCCACACGGACGGCTGGACATTCAGCTTATACATGTGAACTAGAAAGGTAAGTATCGAAAAACGAAAGTAAAAAAAAAACGCGAATAAGAAACAAACTATGTTAGATATTGGGAAATAAGAGCCTTTTGAC
The DNA here is from genome assembly GCA_949987565.1 of Luidia sarsii. Lineage (NCBI taxonomy): Eukaryota > Metazoa > Echinodermata > Asteroidea > Paxillosida > Luidiidae > Luidia > Luidia sarsii. The sequence continues at coordinate 13,254,991 of OX465107.1, forward strand.
AGGCTCATTGGTGAAGTAAAACCTTGGTGAAGTAAAACCTTGGTGAAGTAACACCTTGGTGAAGTAAAACCTTGGCAAAGTAAAACCTTGGGAATTAATAGAACCTTGGGAATTAGTAAAATCCTGGCTGAAGGGCAACGCCCATAACCTTGGGGAGGGAGTAAGCGTGGTGGACCATTGTCCAGTCGTGTGCAATTTTAGACGCTGCAGGCGTACAGTTTTTTGTGTGCCTTTTAAATAGTTGAGTGGTGGACCTTGGTCCAGTAGCAATGTAAATTTGTATCTTGAAATGTGTACCTGATTGAATGTTTGACTAACGGACCATGGTCTAGGGATTATGCATTTTTTGGTGCTGAAAAGTGTATCTGATTGAATTTATCTAGTTTAATACTGAAATGTGAATCTGGTGGAATTTTGATAGGCAATTAAAACTGCGTTTATATTTTTCTAAATTGACGTTTCCATCTGTATGTCCATCCAAGTCAACTCCAGTCTTACAAAAATCAAAAATGATGAAAAGGATGGAGGTCCTAAGTTGTCAGTAAATTTGCACATAAAGATGCCCGTGTGAAGTTTGTTAATATCTGCAAGTGCTAGAGTATGCAATTTGATGAAAATGAGGTGTAGTGTGCTCCCGGGGGTGTGAGTGTATGTGTATATGCAGATCATAATAGCTCTTTTTGGGCGGCGATAAGTGAATGGGGTTTGTTATTAGAAGCGCGAGCCCATACGATATTACAAAAGTTTTACCATTTTGTTTGTTTTTGTTGTTTTTGTTTCGTCTAAACTTCCATCCTTCACTACCCCTGTTTCTCATTCGTCGCACCTTTATCTTCTCGTTCTTTTCCACCTGTTGGTCGTTCGAGGGATCCCGCAAACCCAAACACCGACTGCTCCAGATCCACTTCTTGTTGTCGCCGACGAATGACGGCACGGCGTTAGCCGTACTCTTCGACACGGTACACGGTCCGTCTGTATGCCCTCGCGTTGAGCTGATTTATAGACGAAGTCATCAGCAAACAAACAAAATCATCTGAAAGTTGCAGTTGTATGAAGTGTGCTCTCTAATGAGTGTTTGCCCTACTCGATGTAACAAGACCAACGACGCCCCCCCCCAAAAAAAAACCACAAAAAAACCACCCCACACTATATCTATAAAGCGTGTTCTTGTTCTTGGCAATACGATACAATAAGCTGTCCGTACATTGGGGGAGTGTATTGAGTTGTCATTCAATCAGACGGTTCATCCGCTCGGAATTTTGGTGGTTTTTCAAGAGGAAATCTCTCAGTGACGCCCGCCCTGATCTGTTCCTGTCCTCCCCTGCCCGCAACCGCTGCTACACCCACTCAACCTCCAAGCACTGCAACACCCTCCACACTCTAGCTCGTATAGCCAGTAGTCCTGTCCATCCTGGCTGATCTACCCATGCAGGGTTTCCCTCCACACACACACACACGCAGACGCACACAAAGATACCGGCTTGCTTCTTCCACCTTTCCCCATCCCCCCCCATCTTCTTGGTCGACTAAAAGCCCGTCTAACCCCCCCCCCCATTCCTCCCTCCCGCAGGAGTCGAGGAAACGGCGTATCTATCTCTCCGAAGTAAAAACGGGCAAAAGCAAGTGGTAATATCGGTGGCATTTTGCCACTAGTAATTCGACACTCCCTAACACCCTAATGCCGATCACCTGAGAAGCCACAAAGTTAGGACGTCGGTACGTCTGAGTGGGCTAATTGGTTTTCTCTAGTCTCTTTTGTTAGTATCATTTTTTTGGCCTGTCTACTGTTTTTATTTCGCTTTTCCGCCGCTACAGCGTACTGGAAAGGCCTTACTTTTCGTTGTCTTTTTTCCTACTTCTTCCTCTTCTTCTTCTTCTTCTTCTTCTTCTACTTCTTCTTCTCTTCTCCATTTTCTTCTTCTTCTTCTTCTTCTTCTTCTTCTTCTTCTTCTTCTTCTTCTTCTTCTTCTTCTTCTTGTTTATTTGGTTTGGTTTGTTTTTCTGCTATTTTCAAAGGAAAAAAATAAAGTTTTCCTTTTGAAAAGTCCAAAAAAGTCTTCTTCTTCTTCTTTCTCTTCTTCTTATTTTTTCTTTTTCGGCCCAAAAAGTCCATCGACAAAGCACTATCTGCGTTCTGTGAGTACTATCTAGTTTGTGTTGTTGTTTTTTTTCTTTCTTCTATCTGCGAGACACGCTGGAGCCACGAACGAATGGCCCCTTATCAAGGCGGTGTGTCTGGGAGCGAGACGGGGGTATTACCGGGCTGGGGCCGGGGCCCGAAGGGCGTCTGCTATAGCCTATACCCTGGAACCCTCCTCTTTCTTCGATACAAGCCTCCACCTCTTAAAACCCTCGACTCTAGTCTGACTCTTTCTGGCTCTCAAAGACGAAACAAAAACGAGCCCGAATCACCTGCGAGGATCTTTAATACTCCGGTGTCGAAAGCAGTCTCTTACCGCGAGGATTGTCCCCTCCCCCCCTTTCCCTCTCCTTCCTTCCCTGGAATCGCCCGGCGAAGATTTGAGAGCTCAAGCCAACCAGCGGGCCGCCCGTAAAATCTCCGATCCTTCTCCTCGCCGGATGCGTCGCTGTCGTTGTTGTTATAGCTGGGGAATATGTTTGGGTTTGTTGGGGGATGTTTTTTTTTTTTTTTCGTTTGTCTCGAACTGTCTATCAGTCTCTAGGGCTCTCTCCTCCTCCTCATCCCCATGGGAAACGGAGAATCTCGGGCGGCTCAAGTCGAAGGCTCCTAGCCGCCGGCCCGGCCCAACGAGGCGATCGTTGGGGTCTCAAATATCTGCCCTATCGACAAGACTAATGTAACCTCTCCCCCTCTCCCCCTCTCCCCTTTCCTCCTCTCCCCCTCTCCCCCTCTCTCACTCCCCCTCTTTCTATCTCTCTCTCTCATTCTCTCTTTCTCTCCCCTGCCTTTCGCGCTTCACCTTCCTCCTCTGCCCCGGCTCAAGAGAGACGACGACGGAGGGAAGAAAAACCCAGCCCGAAAATCCCCAGGAAATGAAGACTGTCATCCGGCCAGACGCAGCTTGACTTACGAAGCGATCGCATCCTTCCGCTCGTTTCACCTGCCGGCCCCGTGCAGCTGGGCGGCGGGCGAAGCAGGCCTGATGCGCCACGTTCAGAGCCGGGCGGGTGGGGGGAGAGAGGGAGGGAGCTACCGTACGGCGGTTGTCGCCGGCAGCGACCGCCGAGCTCTCTTGAAGAGTATTAAGCCCCACCGAGTCTCCAACAAACCTTTTCAAAGGCCACCTCTTATTTCTTTTTTTCGTTCTCCCTCTCCTTGCTCCCCCTCCCGAAGCGTCAGAAAGCTGCACGACCCCGCCACTTTTCGCTTTATACAAGCTCCGAAGATTTGATTTAAAAGCCGTGCCTTCTTTGACTGCTAATCGCCGTGCGCTGGGGAAGATTTTTAACTCGTTGGAAGTTGGCATCGACATGAAAGGACGCATATTATAGTCAAGAATTTCCACCCAACATAATTGCCAGTCGGCGTGGCAGTTCCCCCTTCATTATAACCTCACGTAAAAATGAAAAAAAACACCGCGCGCGAGCCGGGATCCCCCGTGTTCTAGACGCTTTCGTCGGTAGTGGTCGGCGTCTGTCGACCCGCTGCGCAATGCCTCTCGTGTTAGTGCATCGAGGTTCAACTTTGGCCTGGAGTTTAAGAATGCAAGCTATACTGTTTCGATCGTGGCCATCATTTCCAAATGCAAATTTCAAGGATTGAAATCGATTAAAAGCATCTTGCAACTCTGATTTCACTGCTGTTTTATAATTCGAATCTGAAAACTTTTTCAGTGTAAGTACAACTTTCCAGCCCCTTCATCAAAGTTATTTTTCTGGCAAAAGAAACTGCCCTAGGCTACTTATACTTATTGGCAAAAGTTAATCGATGAGATAAGCTTTTGCCCGTTTTCACCGAATTTAACAAAGCATTCAAAGCACAGGCCTATATTTTGAATATTCATTCTGTTTGATTTTTAAATAGTTCACTCGTGTGATTTTTGGACAACTGCTCGGTTATGAAAAAAAAAGGTAAAAACGCGATTTTTAAATCCCTTGGATTTTCTTTTAAGTATCGTTCATTGCTTTGTTATTAGGCGGTTTTCTGAAGCACTTGTGCTTCAGAAAGCTCTGCTTCAGAAGTTTCTTGGGGAGTTTCAAGAACTGAATTCCCTACCCGATGCCAGAAAACTCCCCTGGGAGAACTCAAGTCAGCTCAAACGAATGAAAGTGTCTTTCCGTGGAAGTGACAACCCTTTCAAAGTGTCGGAAGGTGGCGTTTTCCCATATATATCTTGCTCACCTTTATAATAACTAACTAAACCAAAAAAAAAAAAAAAATAGAAGCATGTCATCGAAATGAGATTTAGCCACTTCAAAAATAAGAGTGGAATGAACATTTTGATTACAAAGTGGTGGGCGGATTGACTTCTATAAGCAAAACCCGACAGTTTCTGTATTGACTTTTCCGACACTGTCTGTCTCACACCGCCGAAAACGTTGGCCATAACATTCAGCCACCATAGTGACCAATGTTGGCCGACTACCAACAGTTACTGGTAGCTCAAAAGTACAGTGGGACTATGTTCGTTAAAACAAACCACAAACTCCCTTCAATCCTGGAAAAAACCAAGCAAAGGGTCGGGCCGACGATTTTGCCCAACACTTTTTGTTTGTCAAACACATTTTTGGTTTGGGGGGAGACCGGACGTTTTCACAGTGCTTAAACTCGATAATAGAGTGCTTGAACTCGGTGACTTTTGGTCGAACTCTATACCCGGTCATTCGTTTCAGCAGTTGGCAACTCTTACCCAGGCTGTAACAACATCGTTGCTCTTAAAATACCCAACGAATCTCCGTGTTAATTCTCAACACTTGACAATTGTTGTCCTGCGTGCGGTATGTTTTTTTAGTGTTTTTTACTCGATGAGAAGTCAAGGTTAATTGCCTCTTAAGAGCGCGCTATGGTGGAGACCCCTACGCCGTCCACTCGCACTTTCGCACGGTATCCCGACCCGGGCAAATCCCGCTAAACCATTATCTCCCCGTAAGCGGGAATCATCGTGGCGTTGAAGAATTCGGACGCGAGCCATTTCCCCCCGGTAAAACCCAACTTGTTCCCGATAAATGAATGCTCAATCACCACAGTATTTCATCATTTGACCATCGCAGTGCTATCATAACTCTTATTGTGCAAAAGCCAGTGCAGAACCTACCACCTTCGAACATTCTTCTAAACGTCGGGCCGTTTGTTTACGTTAAAGCCCCTACATTGGTAAGATCGAAAAACAGAAATGTTCACAGATTTACATGAAACTTATACAGTTTGAAGATGATTATGGTAGAAACCTCTCACTGAAATATTCCTGCCTAAAATGTTGTATTTTGGGAGAAATGAGTAGAAGAAATAGTTTACGTCTCACCGAGATCTAAACTATTTTTCGGAACAGTACGGCGTTGAATGCTGCATTTTCGCGAAACAAATGAAGCGGTTTTCACGATTTTCTCGAGACTCGGTTGGCAGACTGAGCTGAAATATTCACAAATGTGCTATTTCATGCATATGTTGGATCAGACAACGTATGTATACTATTCTTTGACCTCGACCAATGTTGTGTAGGGGCTTTTTTGAGGCCCAATACAACATTGGGAAGATCGGAAAACATCGATGTCCACAGATTTCCTTCTAATTTACACAGTTTTGTAGATGGTCGTGGTAGAATCCTCATGTTGAAATCTTACGGTCTGGGATGCTGTACTCTCCTAGAAATCTTCACTCAAACATCGACAAATAGTTTATTACTTTCAAGTCATAAACTATTTCTTACACTACAGAATGGTACCCAGATCACCATTTGAGCTCAAACCTTCACATGATCGCTTTCTTGGGATGTTTAATGGTTTCACACACAAACTGTGGCAATCTTTTGACCTTTAAACGAGACGGGTCCACATAATTCGTTCATTTGCTTTTTGTGGCCGTCAAAAATGCCCATAAATTCAACACTGTCGATCTCCGAACCTACAGACTTTTTTTAGACTAACCAGGATTCCACATGCAACAAATGCCTGGAATTCCTTTTTAACTTATTGTGGGTTATAGTTACTTTGTAAGTCTTTCCGTATTTCGTCGACAAGGAAACTTTTGGTGTTTGTCTCATGATCCGTCGATACCCGAACCGTTTGTCAGAGTTTACAAAGTCGTCATTAACTTTGCTTTTAGTCCGATCAATGATTTGTGCCACAACCCAGTAAGCTTTGTGCTTGTTCATAATTAGTGTCTATCCGAATCCCCACTACCATATCGAGAATTGCTTTTTACGGTGGGATAGGTAACGAATTGGAATTAGCCAATCGCCAAACTTGATGGCCAAAGTGTTTCGTGGAATTGACTGCGAAATACGTCAATCGAATCCACCGGTTTACGACAAACAGAGGTGCGAAAATACATCACAGAAAACAACCTATTGCAATATCGAACCCGAGACCAGGTATCAAGCAACAAATGAGAAGAAATTTCCAAAAACCAGTACGACTTTCCAAAGTGGTTGTCAATGTTGGTCTCCCCGCTTTTCGCCCACGATATACGGCGTGAAAATGGGAACGGCTTTCAGCGTGAATCGGCTGTTTTCTACGCCGAAGGATCGGGCGCTCCTCTCGGCTAGACACCCGCCTTCCCGTTGCGCCAACTCCACGGTGCCATAATATGGGGTGACATATAGGGTGACATAAGTGGGCGCTTGGTATGGATTTCTGACCAAATAAAAAAAAACATGAATCATCCTCAAAGGAGAACAAGCAACAGATATATATATATAGAGGGAAATAGATATGGCCCAAATGACAGACGCTGAGATCCCCGGATTCTTCCCCCAATCCAAATTCCGAAGGCGCGGTCGTCATCATCGGCCGGCTGATGCACCCGACTCTAGGCGGGGTTAATCCCCCACGCCCGCCCCGCCGCGCCGACCCTGGCCGTGGTGAAGTGCGAAGGCCCACCTCGGTCGGCTGAGAATCGGGGGCAAAGCTTCCCCTCATCCCACCTATAATTATAACAATCCTCTCCGAAGGAAATAGCACCAGAGTCCATCCAAGCATAATATGATCAGCCCACTCAATCATTTTGTTTTCCAAACAAAGTCGCTTCGAGTTGTTCTATACTTAAAGCAGAAAATAGGTCTATGATTATTCCACAGCACGCGTGAGATATCCGATCCACGCCGCCCTGTGTTCTTGTTCGTGTGATTATAGTGACACAAATATCGCATAAAAGGAGTTGGTTTGAGACGAAGGGGCGACTCTTGAGCTTCTCCAACCTCGTCCAGCGTCCCTTCGTCCGTCCCCCCCCTCTTTCCTTTGTGCGTCCTCTAGCTTTCCAACTGTCATTTTATCTGGTTCATATATGAATCTAGCTGCACTCATTGTTACCCTTTCCAACAACGATCTCGGAGTCCATCTCAATATGCTTCGATTCAAACAGCGATTCTGTCCGTCGCGCCTTCACACTGGATACGAATCGACTCTCACACGATAGACCGATTCAGGATATTTTTGCGTTCAACGTTGTTTATATTATTTTTTTTTTCAAGGCAGGAATTCGCTTCATCTCGATGTTTCGACCGACGGCAGTCTTTGAGTGAAAAGAAAACGGCCGTAAATTTGTCAGTTGGAGTTGGGTTTTTTGTTTTGTCTCGAAGCGAACAAAGGAAACGAAATGTGACGGAGAGAGTTTGCATTGTCCTTGAGTGCGGTTTCTTTTGGAGATGTGTCACTATACTGGGACGCTGCTCGAGCGCTTGTATGTTGGTGCATGCACCAGTCGTTTTCTGCGCATTTTCTTTCTGTTCTGACGGTTCGAATCCCTCCGGATCGAGGAGAAGCTATTGGGCCTCAGCCACATCCCGCCTACCTAAGATTCAGGGATCAAAATGGCGGTAGAATAGGGTTTCAACTCACGGAGTCATGCTCGTGCCGTGTTAAGAATTTACTTATTATCATAATTTATAAACAAAAAATGACCGTATAGCTCCAATCGAACAAACCTGGTGACGATTGCCAAGTTATTAGCGATGTTCTCTACCGAAAAAAATCCGTTCGTCCAGTCGACCGGCTGGTTCTCCCACCAGCCAGCGTGTCGCGGCTGTTAAGTTCCGTCCGTGTGGAGCGCCGAGAGTACGGGTACCCGGCTCGGCGGATGCTCGGTGGGTCAGTGCCGAGAGAAGGGTTACGGTCCGGTCGTGACGGCACCTCGCCTCTCAACCCCCCCAAAAATAGCAACACAGGGGGATGGGTCTTTGTTCTCGAGTCTTCCAAGCGTCGACGCGCACTCTGATTGGTGTAAACAAACAAGCGACTGGCACCCAGTTACCGGCATCTGCCATATCCATGCGCCCCATATACTTAATGAAGGCCCATGCCCCTCGAAGTCTCGAACCTGATAACTCACCTAATTACACGGCCTGGTTGAGCATTGGCGGCCGTGTCGGGCAAAGAATGCCCTCCAAAGCATGCTCGGATGGGTAAATGTGGCATTTTGTACTTTTGGTTTAGTTCACGGCGCATGGGCGGTAACCACCAAATGCCACCCTCGGGGTCACTTTACCCGCCAGAGAGGTACATACACACCGCAGCCATTGATTCATCTCCTTCCTTAAAGACTGGGAAGCCAAGCCAACGTAATGTCAATCAACTAAAGGGATTTTCTGTTTTGTGTTCTGTTGCGTTCTGTTGTGTTCAGTTGTGTTGTTTTCTGTTCTGTACTGTTGTGTTATGTTGTGTTGTGTTGTGTTGTGTTGTGTTGTGTTGTGTTGTGTTGTGTTGTGTTGTGTTGTGTTGTGTTGTGTTGTGTTGTGTTGTGTTGTGTTGTGTTGTGTTGTGTTGTGTTGTGTTGTGTTGTGTTGTGTTGTGTTGTGTTGTGTTGTGTTGTGTTGTGTTGTGTTGTGTTGTGTTGTGTTCCGTTCCGTTCCGTTCCGTTCCGTTCCGTTCCGTTCCGTTCCGTTCCGTTCCAATCCGTTCCGTTCCGTTCCGTTCCGTTCCGTTCAAATCCGTTCCGTTCTTTTCTTGGCTATTCGTCCATTTGCCACATTTATTTGTGGAGAAAATGCCGGTATAATAGCAGCTGAGTCAGTCGATCAGAAACAAATCCACGGTGCCCGCCTATGACCCAGTTTTTCAGATGCCTATATCATATTCATGAATCCAACCTGATTTCTGTCTCTAATCAGATACGTCGATGGATTTGCTTCGTGTTTTCGTATAAGGGGGAATCACGAGAGGCCGCTGGATGCTGCGTGATCTACACGTCACACAGACTCCTGGCAAACCCACCCTACCGATCAACCACAACCCCACCTCCTCCTTTCCCATCCCCCTCCCCTCCTCCTCCCCTCCTCCTCCCCTCCTCCTCCCTTCCTCCTCCCCCTCCTCCCCTCCCCTCCCTCTCCACCCTCTCCTCCCCCTCCCCTCCTCCCTCCCCCTCCTCCCCCTCCTCCTCCTCCTCCTCCTCCTCCTGATTGCCAGTCCCCTAAAGGTCAAAATGTAGATCAATGCTCTGCCTGATTTGTTGGGACACCTCGAGCTGTCTTGAGGGGGCCGGGAAGATGTTAGTCACGGGCAGACGTTGTTCGGCAGTAATTTGACTCGATGTCGTTTCTCCGCCATTCGGAGGCCCACTGACGATGCCGCCCGTCAAGACAGTTTGGACGGGTTCTCGGGCATATACGGAGTGACTTCTCTTGATTCTTTTTATTTCTCGGGTGGGTGGGGGGAGATAAAACGAGGCATGTTTTTCGCCTCCTTCATGCCCCTGCCAATGATCCTATTTGTTGGGAAGTTGGAAAGTGTGGAAAGGGTCTGTCCCGATTCAGGCCACAGGCATGGGGGTTAGGGATAGAGAGACGCGTGTCATAAAAGTGGTCTGATTTACACTCTATTGAGACCAAAGTGATTACTGACTGCAAACTGCTTACTGACTGAAATTACCAAAATTCAAATCTCAAAATTTAGCGGGCCTGACGTTTCTATCCTGGCAGGACCTTTCTAAGGACCTTTGAGAAAGGTCCTGCTAGGATCAAAACGTCAGGTCCACAGAATTTATTGAGACCAGTGATATAATGTACAGTAGCAACATTCGTCTCTGTCTCAGTATCGCAGTGCTAAAGATTTCCCCCTAATTACCCAGTCAGCTCAAGATGACCTTCATAGGGCCAGGAAGGTGCGTTTCATAAAAAAATAATCGTCGGTTTTCGGCAGCAAAGGCCAAGGCGAGGTCGGTCTCCATACACGAGAGAAATCTCGTGGAAGCGCGGCAGAGTGTGGCTCTCGCCGGCGTCGTTATACGGGTCTGTACGGGGCGCTATAGGACCGGTGAGGCACCGATGGGTAGCTCGGTCGACTCCCGCCCGGCACGGCTCCTCGTACGGAGTGCAACAAGCATCCGATACCAAGCTTGCAAGGGGAAAGAACTTCGTTCTTGGTCGATGCTAGCTCGGTAAAGCGCTCTCTTTAGACACCTGGTAACACGCACTGCGACAAAAAACAGACGCAGACGTGAGGGGGGGGGGGGTGGTTGGTCTAGATTATTATCAGCAAGGAACTGCAGAAGGAAAGGAACGTCCTCCTCGTGCAGGATTTCGTGCAGCGATGGGCGGTTGGGCAAGGCGGGCTTGTGGGAGTATCTCGGCATGGTATTGCTGTCCGTGCAG
>OX465107.1:13865914-14105914 GCA_949987565.1 Luidia sarsii
ACACAAGCTGCCTCGCTGATTAAAGTAAGTTTTCATTGCATGATGATAGTTTTATCATCAAATGTCCGATTTCAGATTTCTTAATACTGGTCGATTGCCCGTTCCAAGGCCTCACCGCAGACCAAGTTTCATCTTTTTCATGTTAAATTTGAAGGAGATATTAACTGGCAAAGTTTGTTTTTCCTTCCAGATTATCTCCGCCGACTGTTACGCGATCCTGCCAATACAACACAAGCTTCCTCGCTGATTAAAGTAAGCTCTCTTTGCATGATGATAATTTCATCATCAAATGTCCGATTTCAGATTTCTTAATACTGGTCGATTGCCCGTTCCAAGGCCTCACAGCAGAAAAAGTTTCAGCTTTTTCATGATAAAATTGAAGGAGATATTATCTCGCAAAGTCTGTTTTTCTTTTCAGATTCTCTCCGCCGACTGTAATTTGCTACTGACCATACAACACAAGCTGCCTCGCTGATTAAAGTAAGTTCTCTTTGCATGATGATAATTTCATCATCAAATGTCCGATTTCAGATTTCTTAATACTGGTCGATTGCCCGTTCCAAGGCCTCACCGCAGACCAAGTTTCATCTTTTTCATATTAAATTTGAAGGAGATATTAACTGGCAAAGTTTGTTTTTCCTTCCAGATTATCTCCGCCGACTGTTATGCGATCCTGCCCATACAACACAAGCTGCCTCGCTGATTAAAGTAAGTTCTCATTGCATGATGATAGTTTTATCATCAAATGTCCGATTGCAGATTTCTTAATACTGGTCGATTGCCCGTTCCAAGGCCTCACCGCAGACCAAGTTTCATCTTTTTCATATTAAATTTGAAGGAGATATTAACTGGCAAAGTTTGTTTTTCCTTCCAGATTATCTCCGCCGACTGTTATGCGATCCTGCCCATACAACACAAGCTTCCTCGCTGATTAAAGTAAGTTCTCTTTGCATGATGATAATTTCATTATCAAATGTCCGATTTCAGATTTCTTAATACTGGTCGATTGCCCGTTCCAAGGCCTCACCGCAGACCAAGTTTCATCTTTTTCATATTAAATTTGAAGGAGATATTAACTGGCAAAATTTGTTTTTCCTTCCAGATTATCTCCGCCGAGTGTTACGCGATCCTGCCCATACAACACAAGCTTCCTCGCTGATTAAAGTAAGTTCTCATTGCATGATGATAGTTTTATTATCGAATGTCCGATTTCAGATTTTTTAATACTGGTCGATTGCCCGTTCCAAGGCCTCACCGCAGACCAAGTTTCATCTTTTTCATATTAAATTTGAAGGAGATATTAACTGGCAAAATTTGTTTTTCCTTCCAGATTATCTCCGCCGACTGTTACGCGATCCTGCCCATACAACACAAGCTTCCTCGCTGATTAAAGTAAGTTCTCTTTGCATGATAATAATTTCATCATCAAATGTCCGATTTCAGATTTCTTCAAACTGGTCGATTGCCCTTTCCAAGGCCTCACAGCAGAAAAAGTTTCAGCTTTTTCATGATAAAATTAATGGAGATATTAACTCGCAAAGTCTGTTTTTCTTTTCAGATTCTCTCCGCCGTGTGTAATTTGCTACTGCCCATACAACACAAGCTGCCTCGCTGATTAAAGTAAGTTCTCATTGCATGATGATAGTTTTATCATCAAATGTCCGATTTCAGATTTCTTAATACTGGTCGATTGCCCGTTCCAAGGCCTCACCGCAGACCAAGTTTCACCTTTTTCATATTAAATTTGAAGGAGATATTAACTGGCAAAGTTTGTTTTTCCTTCCAGATTATCTCCGCCGACTTTTATGCGATCCTGCCCATACAACACAAGCTTCCTCGCTGATTAAAGTAAGTTCTCTTTGCATGATGATAATTTCATCATCAAATGTCCGATTTCAGATTTCTTGAAACTGGTCGATTGCCCTTTCCAAGGCCTCACAGCAGAAAAAGTTTCAGCTTTTTCATAATAAAATTATTGGAGATATTAACTCGCAAAGTCTGTTTTCCTTTTCAGATTCTCTCCGCCGTGTGTAATTTGCTACTGCCCATACAACACAAGCTGCCTCGCTGATTAAAGTAAGTTCTCATTGCATGATGATAGTTTTATTATCAAATGTCCGATTTCAGATTTCTTAATACTGGTCGATTACCCGTTCCAAGGCCTCACCGCAGACCAAGTTTCATCTTTTACATATTAAATTTGAAGGAGATATTAACTGGCAAAATTTGTTTTTCCTTCCAGATTATCTCCGCCGACTGTTACGCGATCCTGCCCATACAACACAAGCTTCCTCGCTGATTAAAGTAAGTTCTCTTTGCATGATAATAATTTCATCATCAAATGTCCGATTTCAGATTTCTTCAAATTGGTCGATTGCCCTTTCCAAGGCCTCACAGCAGAAAAAGTTTCAGCTTTTTCATAATAAAATTAATGGAGATATTAACTCGCAAAGTCTGTTTTTCTTTTCAGATTCTCTCCGCCGTGTGTAATTTGCTACTGCCCATACAACACAAGCTGCCTCGCTGATTAAAGTAAGTTTTCATTGCATGATGATAGTTTTATCATCAAATGTCCGATTTCAGATTTCTTAATACTGGTCGATTGCCCGTTCCAAGGCCTCACCGCAGACCAAGTTTCATCTTTTTCATGTTAAATTTGAAGGAGATATTAACTGGCAAAGTTTGTTTTTCCTTCCAGATTATCTCCGCCGACTGTTACGCGATCCTGCCAATACAACACAAGCTTCCTCGCTGATTAAAGTAAGCTCTCTTTGCATGATGATAATTTCATCATCAAATGTCCGATTTCAGATTTCTTAATACTGGTCGATTGCCCGTTCCAAGGCTTCACAGCAGAAAAAGTTTCAGCTTTTTCATGATAAAATTGAAGGAGATATTATCTCGCAAAGTCTGTTTTTCTTTTCAGATTCTCTCCGCCGACTGTAATTTGCTACTGACCATACAACACAAGCTGCCTCGCTGATTAAAGTAAGTTCTCATTGCATGATGATAGTTTTATCATCAAATGTCCGATTTCTGATTTCTTAATACTGGTCGATTGCCCGTTCCAATGCCTCACCGCAGACCAAGTTTCATCTTTTTCATATTAAATTTGAAGGAGATATTAACTGGCAAAGTTTGTTTTTCCTTCCAGATTATCTCCGCCGACTGTTATGCGATCCTGCCCATACAACACAAGCTGCCTCGCTGATTAAAGTAAGTTCTCATTGCATGATGATAGTTTTATCATCAAATGTCCGATTTCAGATTTCTTAATACTGGTCGATTGCCCGTTCCAAGGCCTCACCGCAGACCAAGTTTCATCTTTTTCATATTAAATTTGAAGGAGATATTAACTGGCAAAGTTTGTTTTTCCTTCCAGATTATCTCCGCCGACTGTTATGCGATCCTGCCCATACAACACAAGCTTCCTCGCTGATTAAAGTAAGTTCTCTTTGCATGATGATAATTTCATCATCAAATGTCTGATTTCAGATTTCTTGAAACTGGTCGATTGCCCTTTCCAAGGCCTCACAGCAGAAAAAGTTTCAGCTTTTTCATAGTAAAATTAATGGAGATATTAACTCGCAAAGTCTGTTTTTCTTTTCAGATTCTCTCCGCCGTGTGTAATTTGCTACTGCCCATACTACACAAGCTGCCTCGCTGATTAAAGTAAGTTCTCATTGCATGATGATAGTTTTATTATCAAATGTCCGATTTCAGATTTCTTAATACTGGTCGATTGCCCGTTCCAAGGCCTCACCGCAGACCAAGTTTCACCTTTTTCATATTAAATTTGAAGGAGATATTAACTGGCAAAATTTGTTTTTCCTTCCAGATTATCTCCGCCGACTGTTACGCGATCCTGCCCATACAACACAAGCTTCCTCGCTGATTAAAGTAAGTTCTCTTTGTATGATAATAATTTCATCATCAAATGTCCGATTTCAGATTTCTTCAAACTGGTCGATTGCCCTTTCCAAGGCCTCACAGCAGAAAAAGTTTCAGCTTTTTCATAATAAAATTATTGGACATATTAACTCGCAAAGTCTGTTTTTCTTTTCAGATTCTCTCCGCCGTGTGTAATTTGCTACTGCCCATACAACACAAGCTGCCTCGCTGATTAAAGTAAGTTCTCATTGCATGATGATAGTTTTATTATCGAATGTCCGATTTCAGATTTTTTAATACTGGTCGATTGCCCGTTCCAAGGCCTCACCGCAGACCAAGTTTCATCTTTTTCATATTAAATTTGAAGGAGATATTAACTGGCAAAATTTGTTTTTCCTTCCAGATTATCTCCGCCGACTGTTACGCGATCCTGCCCATACAACACAAGCTTCCTCGCTGATTAAAGTAAGTTCTCTTTGCATGATAATAATTTCATCATCAAATGTCCGATTTCAGATTTCTTCAAACTGGTCGATTGCCCTTTCCAAGGCCTCACAGCAGAAAAAGTTTCAGCTTTTTCATGATAAAATTAATGGAGATATTAACTCGCAAAGTCTGTTTTTCTTTTCAGATTCTCTCCGCCGTGTGTAATTTGCTACTGCCCATACAACACAAGCTGCCTCGCTGATTAAAGTAAGTTCTCATTGCATGATGATAGTTTTATCATCAAATGTCCGATTTCAGATTTCTTAATACTGGTCGATTGCCCGTTCCAAGGCCTGACCGCAGACCAAGTTTCACCTTTTTCATATTAAATTTGAAGGAGATATTAACTGGCAAAGTTTGTTTTTCCTTCCAGATTATCTCCGCCGACTGTTACGCGATCCTGCCAATACAACACAAGCTTCCTCGCTGATTAAAGTAAGCTCTCTTTGCATGATGATAATTTCATCATCAAATGTCCGATTTCAGATTTCTTAATACTGGTCGATTGCCCGTTCCAAGGCCTCACAGCAGAAAAAGTTTCAGCTTTTTCATGATAAAATTGAAGGAGATATTATCTCGCAAAGTCTGTTTTTCTTTTCAGATTCTCTCCGCCGACTGTAATTTGCTACTGACCATACAACACAAGCTGCCTCGCTGATTAAAGTAAGTTCTCATTGCATGATGATAGTTTTATCATGAAATGTCCGATTTCTGATTTCTTAATACTGGTCGATTGCCCGTTCCAATGCCTCACCGCAGACCAAGTTTCATCTTTTTCATATTAAATTTGAAGGAGATATTAACTGGCAAAGTTTGTTTTTCCTTCCAGATTATCTCCGCCGACTGTTATGCGATCCTGCCCATACAACACAAGCTGCCTCGCTGATTAAAGTAAGTTCTCATTGCATGATGATAGTTTTATCATCAAATGTCCGATTTCAGATTTCTTAATACTGGTCGATTGCCCGTTCCAAGGCCTCACCGCAGACCAAGTTTCATCTTTTTCATATTAAATTTGAAGGAGATATTAACTGGCAAAGTTTGTTTTTCCTTCCAGATTATCTCCGCCGACTGTTATGCGATCCTGCCCATACAACACAAGCTTCCTCGCTGATTAAAGTAAGTTCTCTTTGCATGATGATAATTTCATCATCAAATGTCTGATTTCAGATTTCTTGAAACTGGTCGATTGCCCTTTCCAAGGCCTCACAGCAGAAAAAGTTTCAGCTTTTTCATAGTAAAATTAATGGAGATATTAACTCGCAAAGTCTGTTTTTCTTTTCAGATTCTCTCCGCCGTGTGTAATTTGCTACTGCCCATACAACACAAGCTGCCTCGCTGATTAAAGTAAGTTCTCATTGCATGATGATAGTTTTATTATCAAATGTCCGATTTCAGATTTCTTAATACTGGTCGATTGCCCGTTCCAAGGCCTCACCGCAGACCAAGTTTCACCTTTTTCATATTAAATTTGAAGGAGATATTAACTAGCAAAATTTGTTTTTCCTTCCAGATTATCTCCGCCGACTGTTACGCGATCCTGCCCATACAACACAAGCTTCCTCGCTGATTAAAGTAAGTTCTCTTTGTATGATAATAATTTCATCATCAAATGTCCGATTTCAGATTTCTTCAAACTGGTCGATTGCCCTTTCCAAGGCCTCACAGCAGAAAAAGTTTCAGCTTTTTCATAATAAAATTAATGGACATATTAACTCGCAAAGTCTGTTTTTCTTTTCAGATTCTCTCCGCCGTGTGTAATTTGCTACTGCCCATACAACACAAGCTGCCTCGCTGATTAAAGTAAGTTCTCATTGCATGATGATAGTTTTATTATCGAATGTCCGATTTCAGATTTTTTAATACTGGTCGATTGCCCGTTCCAAGGCCTCACCGCAGACCAAGTTTCATCTTTTTCATATTAAATTTGAAGGAGATATTAACTGGCAAAATTTGTTTTTCCTTCCAGATTATCTCCGCCGACTGTTACGCGATCCTGCCCATACAACACAAGCTTCCTCGCTGATTAAAGTAAGTTCTCTTTGCATGATAATAATTTCATCATCAAATGTCCGATTTCAGATTTCTTCAAACTGGTCGATTGCCCTTTCCAAGGCCTCACAGCAGAAAAAGTTTCAGCTTTTTCATGATAAAATTAATGGAGATATTAACTCGCAAAGTCTGTTTTTCTTTTCAGATTCTCTCCGCCGTGTGTAATTTGCTACTGCCCATACAACACAAGCTGCCTCGCTGATTAAAGTAAGTTCTCATTGCATGATGATAGTTTTATCATCAAATGTCCGATTTCAGATTTCTTAATACTGGTCGATTGCCCGTTCCAAGGCCTGACCGCAGACCAAGTTTCACCTTTTTCATATTAAATTTGAAGGAGATATTAACTGGCAAAGTTTGTTTTTCCTTCCAGATTATCTCCGCCGACTGTTACGCGATCCTGCCCATACAACACAAGCTTCCTCGCTGATTAAAGTAAGTTCTCTTTGCATGATAATAATTTCATCATCAAATGTCCGATTTCAGATTTCTTCAAACTGGACGATTGCCCTTTCCAAGGCCTCACAGCAGAAAAAGTTTCAGCTTTTTCATAATAAAATTAATGGAGATATTAACTCGCAAAGTCTGTTTTTCTTTTCAGATTCTCTCCGCCGTGTGTAATTTGCTACTGCCCATACAACACAAGCTGCCTCGCTGATTAAAGTAAGTTTTCATTGCATGATGATAGTTTTATCATCAAATGTCCGATTTCTGATTTCTTAATACTGGTCGATTGCCCGTTCCAATGCCTCACCGCAGACCAAGTTTCATCTTTTTCATATTAAATTTGAAGGAGATATTAACTGGCAAAGTTTGTTTTTCCTTCCAGATTATCTCCGCCGACTGTTATGCGATCCAGCCCATACAACACAAGCTGCCTCGCTGATTAAAGTAAGTTCTCATTGCATGATGATAGTTTTATCATCAAATGTCCGATTTCAGATTTCTTAATACTGGTCGATTGCCCGTTCCAAGGCCTCACCGCAGACCAAGTTTCATCTTTTTCATATTAAATTTGAAGGAGATATTAACTGGCAAAGTTTGTTTTTCCTTCCAGATTATCTCCGCCGACTGTTATGCGATCCTGCCCATACAACACAAGCTTCCTCGCTGATTAAAGTAAGTTCTCTTTGCATGATGATAATTTCATCATCAAATGTCCGATTTCAGATTTCTTGAAACTGGTCGATTGCCCTTTCCAAGGCCTTACAGCAGAAAAAGTGTCAGCTTTTTCATAATAAAATTAATGGAGATATTAACTCGCAAAGTCTGTTTTCCTTTTCAGATTCTCTCCGCCGTGTGTAATTTGCTACTGCCCATACAACACAAGCTGCCTCGCTGATTAAAGTAAGTTCTCATTGCATGATGATAGTTTTATTATCAAATGTCCGATTTCAGATTTCTTAATACTGGTCGATTGCCCGTTCCAAGGCCTCACCGCAGACCAAGTTTCATCTTTTTCATATTAAATTTGAAGGAGATATTAACTGGCAAAATTTGTTTTTCCTTCCAGATTATCTCCGCCGACTGTTACGCGATCCTGCCCATACAACACAAGCTTCCTCGCTGATTAAAGTAAGTTCTCTTTGCATGATAATAATTTCATCATCAAATGTCCGATTTCAGATTTCTTCAAACTGGTCGATTGCCCTTTTCAAGGCCTCACAGCAGAAAAAGTTTCAGCTTTTTCATAATAAAATTAATGGAGATATTAACTCGCAAAGTCTGTTTTTCTTTTCAGATTCTCTCCGCCGTGTGTAATTTGCTACTGCCCATACAACACAAGCTGCCTCGCTGATTAAAGTAAGTTTTCATTGCATGATGATAGTTTTATCATCAAATGTCCGATTTCAGATTTCTTAATACTGGTCGATTGCCCGTTCCAAGGCCTCACCGCAGACCAAGTTTCACCTTTTTCATGTTAAATTTGAAGGAGATATTAACTGGAAAAGTTTGTTTTTCCTTCCAGATTATCTCCGCCGACTGTTACGCGATCCTGCCAATACAACACAAGCTTCCTCGCTGATTAAAGTAAGTTCTCTTTGCATGATGATAATTTCATCATCAAATGTCCGATTTCAGATTTCTTAATACTGGTCGATTGCCCGTTCCAAGGCCTCACAGCAGAAAAAGTTTCAGCTTTTTCATAATAAAATTGAAGGAGATATTATCTCGCAAAGTCTGTTTTTCTTTTCAGATTCTCTCCGCCGACTGTAATTTGCTACTGACCATACAACACAAGCTGCCTCGCTGATTAAAGTAAGTTCTCATTGCATGATGATAGTTTTATCATCAAATGTCCGATTTCTGATTTCTTAATACTGGTCGATTGCCCGTTCCAATGCCTCACCGCAGACCAAGTTTCATCTTTTTCATATTAAATTTGAAGGAGATATTAACTGGCAAAGTTTGTTTTTCCTTCCAGATTATCTCCGCCGACTGTTATGCGATCCTGCCCATACAACACAAGCTGCCTCGCTGATTAAAGTAAGTTCTCATTGCATGATGATAGTTTTATCATCAAATGTCCGATTTCAGATTTCTTAATACTGGTCGATTGCCCGTTCCAAGGCCTCACCGCAGACCAAGTTTCACCTTTTTCATGTTAAATTTGAAGGAGATATTAACTGGAAAAGTTTGTTTTTCCTTCCAGATTATCTCCGCCGACTGTTACGCGATCCTGCCAATACAACACAAGCTTCCTCGCTGATTAAAGTAAGTTCTCTTTGCATGATGATAATTTCATCATCAAATGTCCGATTTCAGATTTCTTAATACTGGTCGATTGCCCGTTCAAAGGCCTCACAGCAGAAAAAGTTTCAGCTTTTTCATAATAAAATTGAAGGAGATATTATCTCGCAAAGTCTGTTTTTCTTTTCAGATTCTCTCCGCCGACTGTAATTTGCTACTGACCATACAACACAAGCTGCCTCGCTGATTAAAGTAAGTTCTCATTGCATGATGATAGTTTTATCATCAAATGTCCGATTTCTGATTTCTTAATACTGGTCGATTGCCCGTTCCAATGCCTCACCGCAGACCAAGTTTCATCTTTTTCATATTAAATTTGAAGGAGATATTAACTGGCAAAGTTTGTTTTTCCTTCCAGATTATCTCCGCCGACTGTTATGTGATCCTGCCCATACAACACAAGCTGCCTCGCTGATTAAAGTAAGTTCTCATTGCATGATGATAGTTTTATCATCAAATGTCCGATTTCAGATTTCTTAATACTGGTCGATTGCCCGTTCCAAGGCCTCACCGCAGACCAAGTTTCATCTTTTTCATATTAAATTTGAAGGAGATATTAACTGGCAAAGTTTGTTTTTCCTTCCAGATTATCTCCGCCGACTGTTATGCGATCCTGCCCATACAACACAAGCTGCCTCGCTGATTAAAGTAAGTTCTCATTGCATGATGATAGTTTTATCATCAAATGTCCGATTTCAGATTTCTTAATACTGGTCGATTGCCCGTTCCAAGGCCTCACCGCAGACCAAGTTTCATCTTTTTCATATTAAATTTGAAGGAGATATTAACTGGCAAAGTTTGTTTTTCCTTCCAGATTATCTCCGCCGACTGTTATGCGATCCTGCCCATACAACACAAGCTTCCTCGCTGATTAAAGTAAGTTCTCTTTGCATGATGATAATTTCATCATCAAATGTCCGATTTCAGATTTCTTGAAACTGGTCGATTGCCCTTTCCAAGGCCTCACAGCAGAAAAAGTTTCAGCTTTTTCATAATAAAATTAATGGAGATATTAACTCGCAAAGTCTGTTTTTCTTTTCAGATTCTCTCCGCCGTGTGTAATTTGCTACTGCCCATACAACACAAGCTGCCTCGCTGATTAAAGTAAGTTTTCATTGCATGATGATAGTTTTATCATCAAATGTCCGATTTCAGATTTCTTAATACTGGTCGATTGCCCGTTCCAAGGCCTCACCGCAGACCAAGTTTCACCTTTTTCATGTTAAATTTGAAGGAGATATTAACTGGAAAAGTTTGTTTTTCCTTCCAGATTATCTCCGCCGACTGTTACGCGATCCTGCCAATACAACACAAGCTTCCTCGCTGATTAAAGTAAGTTCTCTTTGCATGATGATAATTTCATCATCAAATGTCCGATTTCAGATTTCTTAATACTGGTCGATTGCCCGTTCCAAGGCCTCACAGCAGAAAAAGTTTCAGCTTTTTCATAATAAAATTGAAGGAGATATTATCTCGCAAAGTCTGTTTTTCTTTTCAGATTCTCTCCGCCGACTGTAATTTGCTACTGACCATACAACACAAGCTGCCTCGCTGATTAAAGTAAGTTCTCATTGCATGATGATAGTTTTATCATCAAATGTCCGATTTCTGATTTCTTAATACTGGTCGATTGCCCGTTCCAATGCCTCACCGCAGACCAAGTTTCATCTTTTTCATATTAAATTTGAAGGAGATATTAACTGGCAAAGTTTGTTTTTCCTTCCAGATTATCTCCGCCGACTGTTATGCGATCCTGCCCATACAACACAAGCTGCCTCGCTGATTAAAGTAAGTTCTCATTGCATGATGATAGTTTTATCATCAAATGTCCGATTTCAGATTTCTTAATACTGGTCGATTGCCCGTTCCAAGGCCTCACCGCAGACCAAGTTTCATCTTTTTCATATTAAATTTGAAGGAGATATTAACTGGCAAAGTTTGTTTTTCCTTCCAGATTATCTCCGCCGACTGTTATGCGATCCTGCCCATACAACACAAGCTGCCTCGCTGATTAAAGTAAGTTCTCATTGCATGTTGATAGTTTTATCATCAAATGTCCGATTTCAGATTTCTTAATACTGGTCGATTGCCCGTTCCAAGGCCTCACCGCAGACCAAGTTTCATCTTTTTCATATTAAATTTGAAGGAGATATTAACTGGCAAAGTTTGTTTTTCCTTCCAGATTATCTCCGCCGACTGTTATGCGATCCTGCCCATACAACACAAGCTTCCTCGCTGATTAAAGTAAGTTCTCTTTGCATGATGATAATTTCATCATCAAATGTCCGATTTCAGATTTCTTGAAACTGGTCGATTGCCCTTTCCAAGGCCTCACAGCAGAAAAAGTTTCAGCTTTTTCATAGTAAAATTAATGGAGATATTAACTCGCAAAGTCTGTTTTTCTTTTCAGATTCTCACCGCCGTGTGTAATTTGCTACTGCCCATACAACACAAGCTGCCTCGCTGATTAAAGTAAGTTCTCATTGCATGATGATAGTTTTATTATCAAATGTCCGATTTCAGATTTCTTAATACTGGTCGATTGCCCGTTCCAAGGCCTCACCGCAGACCAAGTTTCATCTTTTTCATATTAAATTTGAAGGAGATATAAACTGGCAAAATTTGTTTTTCCTTCCAGATTATCTCCGCCGACTGTTACGCGATCCTGCCCATACAACACAAGCTTCCTCGCTGATTAAAGTAAGTTCTCTTTGTATGATGATAATTTCATCATCAAATGTCCGATTTCAGATTTCTTAATACTGGTCGATTGCCCGTTCCAAGGCCTCACCGCAGACCAAGTTTCATCTTTTTCATATTAAATTTGAAGGAGATATTAACTGGCAAAGTTTGTTTTTCCTTCCAGATTATCTCCGCCGACTGTTATGCGATCCTGCCCATACAACACAAGCTGCCTCGCTGATTAAAGTAAGTTCTCATTGCATGATGATAGTTTTATCATCAAATGTCCGATTGCAGATTTCTTAATACTGGTCGATTGCCCTTTCCAAGGCCTCACAGCAGAAAAAGTTTCAGCTTTTTCATAATAAAATTAATGGAGATATTCACTCGCAAAGTCTGTTTTTCTTTTCAGATTCTCTCCGCCGTGTGTAATTTGCTACTGCCCATACAACACAAGCTGCCTCGCTGATTAAAGTAAGTTCTCATTGCATGATGATAGTTTTATTATCAAATGTCCGATTTCAGATTTCTTAATACTGGTCGATTGCCCGTTCCAAGGCCTAACCGCAGACCAAGTTTCATCTTTTTCATATTAAATTTGAAGGAGATATTAACTGGCAAAATTTGTTTTTCTTTCCAGATTATCTCCGCCGACTGTTACGCGATCCTGCCCATACAACACAAGATTCCTCGCTGATTAAAGTAAGTTCTCATTGCATGATGATAGTTTTATCATCAAATGTCCGATTTCAGATTTCTTAATACTGGTCGATTGCCCGTTCCAAGGCCTCACCGCAGACCAAGTTTCATCTTTTTCATATTAAATTTGAAGGAGATATTAACTGGCAAAGTTTGTTTTTCCTTCCAGATTATCTCCGCCGACTGTTATGCGATCCTGCCCATACAACACAAGCTTCCTCGCTGATTAAAGTAAGTTCTCTTTGCATGATGATAATTTCATCATCAAATGTCCGATTTCAGATTTCTTGAAACTGGTCGATTGCCCTTTCCAAGGCCTTACAGCAGAAAAAGTGTCAGCTTTTTCATAATAAAATTAATGGAGATATTAACTCGCAAAGTCTGTTTTCCTTTTCAGATTCTCTCCGCCGTGTGTAATTTGCTACTGCCCATACAACACAAGCTGCCTCGCTGATTAAAGTAAGTTCTCATTGCATGATGATAGTTTTATTATCAAATGTCCGATTTCAGATTTCTTAATACTGGTCGATTGCCCGTTCCAAGGCCTCACCGCAGACCAAGTTTCATCTTTTTCATATTAAATTTGAAGGAGATATTAACTGGCAAAATTTGTTTTTCCTTCCAGATTATCTCCGCCGACTGTTACGCGATCCTGCCCATACAACACAAGCTTCCTCGCTGATTAAAGTAAGTTCTCTTTGCATGATAATAATTTCATCATCAAATGTCCGATTTCAGATTTCTTCAAACTGGTCGATTGCCCTTTTCAAGGCCTCACAGCAGAAAAAGTTTCAGCTTTTTCATAATAAAATTAATGGAGATATTAACTCGCAAAGTCTGTTTTTCTTTTCAGATTCTCTCCGCCGTGTGTAATTTGCTACTGCCCATACAACACAAGCTGCCTCGCTGATTAAAGTAAGTTTTCATTGCATGATGATAGTTTTATCATCAAATGTCCGATTTCAGATTTCTTAATACTGGTCGATTGCCCGTTCCAAGGCCTCACCGCAGACCAAGTTTCACCTTTTTCATGTTAAATTTGAAGGAGATATTAACTGGAAAAGTTTGTTTTTCCTTCCAGATTATCTCCGCCGACTGTTACGCGATCCTGCCAATACAACACAAGCTTCCTCGCTGATTAAAGTAAGTTCTCTTTGCATGATGATAATTTCATCATCAAATGTCCGATTTCAGATTTCTTAATACTGGTCGATTGCCCGTTCCAAGGCCTCACAGCAGAAAAAGTTTCAGCTTTTTCATAATAAAATTGAAGGAGATATTATCTCGCAAAGTCTGTTTTTCTTTTCAGATTCTCTCCGCCGACTGTAATTTGCTACTGACCATACAACACAAGCTGCCTCGCTGATTAAAGTAAGTTCTCATTGCATGATGATAGTTTTATCATCAAATGTCCGATTTCTGATTTCTTAATACTGGTCGATTGCCCGTTCCAATGCCTCACCGCAGACCAAGTTTCATCTTTTTCATATTAAATTTGAAGGAGATATTAACTGGCAAAGTTTGTTTTTCCTTCCAGATTATCTCCGCAAACTGTTATGCGATCCTGCCCATACAACACAAGCTGCCTCGCTGATTAAAGTAAGTTCTCATTGCATGATGATAGTTTTATCATCAAATGTCCGATTTCAGATTTCTTAATACTGGTCGATTGCCCGTTCCAAGGCCTCACCGCAGACCAAGTTTCATCTTTTTCATATTAAATTTGAAGGAGATATTAACTGGCAAAGTTTGTTTTTCCTTCCAGATTATCTCCGCCGACTGTTATGCGATCCTGCCCATACAACACAAGCTGCCTCGCTGATTAAAGTAAGTTCTCATTGCATGATGATAGTTTTATCATCAAATGTCCGATTTCAGATTTCTTAATACTGGTCGATTGCCCGTTCCAAGGCCTCACCGCAGACCAAGTTTCACCTTTTTCATGTTAAATTTGAAGGAGATATTAACTGGAAAAGTTTGTTTTTCCTTCCAGATTATCTCCGCCGACTGTTACGCGATCCTGCCAATACAACACAAGCTTCCTCGCTGATTAAAGTAAGTTCTCTTTGCATGATGATAATTTCATCATCAAATGTCCGATTTCAGATTTCTTAATACTGGTCGATTGCCCGTTCCAAGGCCTCACAGCAGAAAAAGTTTCAGCTTTTTCATAATAAAATTGAAGGAGATATTATCTCGCAAAGTCTGTTTTTCTTTTCAGATTCTCTCCGCCGACTGTAATTTGCTACTGACCATACAACACAAGCTGCCTCGCTGATTAAAGTAAGTTCTCATTGCATGATGATAGTTTTATCATGAAATGTCCGATTTCTGATTTCTTAATACTGGTCGATTGCCCGTTCCAATGCCTCACCGCAGACCAAGTTTCATCTTTTTCATATTAAATTTGAAGGAGATATTAACTGGCAAAGTTTGTTTTTCCTTCCAGATTATCTCCGCCGACTGTTATGCGATCCTGCCCATACAACACAAGCTGCCTCGCTGATTAAAGTAAGTTCTCATTGCATGATGATAGTTTTATCATCAAATGTCCGATTTCAGATTTCTTAATACTGGTCGATTGCCCGTTCCAAGGCCTCACCGCAGACCAAGTTTCATCTTTTTCATATTAAATTTGAAGGAGATATTAACTGGCAAAGTTTGTTTTTCCTTCCAGATTATCTCCGCCGACTGTTATGCGATCCTGCCCATACAACACAAGCTGCCTCGCTGATTAAAGTAAGTTCTCATTGCATGATGATAGTTTTATCATCAAATGTCCGATTTCAGATTTCTTAATACTGGTCGATTGCCCGTTCCAAGGCCTCACCGCAGACCAAGTTTCATCTTTTTCATATTAAATTTGAAGGAGATATTAACTGGCAAAGTTTGTTTTTCCTTCCAGATTATCTCCGCCGACTGTTATGCGATCCTGCCCATACAACACAAGCTTCCTCGCTGATTAAAGTAAGTTCTCTTTGCATGATGATAATTTCATCATCAAATGTCCGATTTCAGATTTCTTGAAACTGGTCGATTGCCCTTTCCAAGGCCTCACAGCAGAAAAAGTTTCAGCTTTTTCATAATAAAATTAATGGAGATATTAACTCGCAAAGTCTGTTTTTCTTTTCAGATTCTCTCCGCCGTGTGTAATTTGCTACTGCCCATACAACACAAGCTGCCTCGCTGATTAAAGTAAGTTTTCATTGCATGATGATAGTTTTATCATCAAATGTCCGATTTCAGATTTCTTAATACTGGTCGATTGCCCGTTCCAAGGCCTCACCGCAGACCAAGTTTCACCTTTTTCATGTTAAATTTGAAGGAGATATTAACTGGAAAAGTTTGTTTTTCCTTCCAGATTATCTCCGCCGACTGTTACGCGATCCTGCCAATACAACACAAGCTTCCTCGCTGATTAAAGTAAGTTCTCTTTGCATGATGATAGTTTTATCATCAAATGTCCGATTTCAGATTTCTTAATACTGGTCGATTGCCCGTTCCAAGGCCTCACCGCAGACCAAGTTTCACCTTTTTCATGTTAAATTTGAAGGAGATATTAACAGGAAAAGTTTGTTTTTCCTTCCAGATTATCTCCGCCGACTGTTACGCGATCCTGCCAATACAACACAAGCTTCCTCGCTGATTAAAGTAAGTTCTCTTTGCATGATGATAATTTCATCATCAAATGTCCGATTTCAGATTTCTTAATACTGGTCGATTGCCCGTTCCAAGGCCTCACAGCAGAAAAAGTTTCAGCTTTTTCATAATAAAATTGAAGGAGATATTATCTCGCAAAGTCTGTTTTTCTTTTCAGATTCTCTCCGCCGACTGTAATTTGCTACTGACCATACAACACAAGCTGCCTCGCTGATTAAAGTAAGTTCTCATTGCATGATGATAGTTTTATCATCAAATGTCCGATTTCTGATTTCTTAATACTGGTCGATTGCCCGTTCCAATGCCTCACCGCAGACCAAGTTTCATCTTTTTCATATTAAATTTGAAGGAGATATTAACTGGCAAAGTTTGTTTTTCCTTCCAGATTATCTCCGCAAACTGTTATGCGATCCTGCCCATACAACACAAGCTGCCTCGCTGATTAAAGTAAGTTCTCATTGCATGATGATAGTTTTATCATCAAATGTCCGATTTCAGATTTCTTAATACTGGTCGATTGCCCGTTCCAAGGCCTCACCGCAGACCAAGTTTCATCTTTTTCATATTAAATTTGAAGGAGATATTAACTGGCAAAGTTTGTTTTTCCTTCCAGATTATCTCCGCCGACTGTTATGCGATCCTGCCCATACAACACAAGCTGCCTCGCTGATTAAAGTAAGTTCTCATTGCATGATGATAGTTTTATCATCAAATGTCCGATTTCAGATTTCTTAATACTGGTCGATTGCCCGTTCCAAGGCCTCACCGCAGACCAAGTTTCACCTTTTTCATGTTAAATTTGAAGGAGATATTAACTGGAAAAGTTTGTTTTTCCTTCCAGATTATCTCCGCCGACTGTTACGCGATCCTGCCAATACAACACAAGCTTCCTCGCTGATTAAAGTAAGTTCTCTTTGCATGATGATAATTTCATCATCAAATGTCCGATTTCAGATTTCTTAATACTGGTCGATTGCCCGTTCCAAGGCCTCACAGCAGAAAAAGTTTCAGCTTTTTCATAATAAAATTGAAGGAGATATTATCTCGCAAAGTCTGTTTTTCTTTTCAGATTCTCTCCGCCGACTGTAATTTGCTACTGACCATACAACACAAGCTGCCTCGCTGATTAAAGTAAGTTCTCATTGCATGATGATAGTTTTATCATGAAATGTCCGATTTCTGATTTCTTAATACTGGTCGATTGCCCGTTCCAATGCCTCACCGCAGACCAAGTTTCATCTTTTTCATATTAAATTTGAAGGAGATATTAACTGGCAAAGTTTGTTTTTCCTTCCAGATTATCTCCGCCGACTGTTATGCGATCCTGCCCATACAACACAAGCTGCCTCGCTGATTAAAGTAAGTTCTCATTGCATGATGATAGTTTTATCATCAAATGTCCGATTTCAGATTTCTTAATACTGGTCGATTGCCCGTTCCAAGGCCTCACCGCAGACCAAGTTTCATCTTTTTCATATTAAATTTGAAGGAGATATTAACTGGCAAAGTTTGTTTTTCCTTCCAGATTATCTCCGCCGACTGTTATGCGATCCTGCCCATACAACACAAGCTGCCTCGCTGATTAAAGTAAGTTCTCATTGCATGATGATAGTTTTATCATCAAATGTCCGATTTCAGATTTCTTAATACTGGTCGATTGCCCGTTCCAAGGCCTCACCGCAGACCAAGTTTCATCTTTTTCATATTAAATTTGAAGGAGATATTAACTGGCAAAGTTTGTTTTTCCTTCCAGATTATCTCCGCCGACTGTTATGCGATCCTGCCCATACAACACAAGCTTCCTCGCTGATTAAAGTAAGTTCTCTTTGCATGATGATAATTTCATCATCAAATGTCCGATTTCAGATTTCTTGAAACTGGTCGATTGCCCTTTCCAAGGCCTCACAGCAGAAAAAGTTTCAGCTTTTTCATAATAAAATTAATGGAGATATTAACTCGCAAAGTCTGTTTTTCTTTTCAGATTCTCTCCGCCGTGTGTAATTTGCTACTGCCCATACAACACAAGCTGCCTCGCTGATTAAAGTAAGTTTTCATTGCATGATGATAGTTTTATCATCAAATGTCCGATTTCAGATTTCTTAATACTGGTCGATTGCCCGTTCCAAGGCCTCACCGCAGACCAAGTTTCACCTTTTTCATGTTAAATTTGAAGGAGATATTAACTGGAAAAGTTTGTTTTTCCTTCCAGATTATCTCCGCCGACTGTTACGCGATCCTGCCAATACAACACAAGCTTCCTCGCTGATTAAAGTAAGTTCTCTTTGCATGATGATAATTTCATCATCAAATGTCCGATTTCAGATTTCTTAATACTGGTCGATTGCCCGTTCCAAGGCCTCACAGCAGAAAAAGTTTCAGCTTTTTCATAATAAAATTGAAGGAGATATTATCTCGCAAAGTCTGTTTTTCTTTTCAGATTCTCTCCGCCGACTGTAATTTGCTACTGACCATACAACACAAGCTGCCTCGCTGATTAAAGTAAGTTCTCATTGCATGATGATAGTTTTATCATCAAATGTCCGATTTCTGATTTCTTAATACTGGTCGATTGCCCGTTCCAATGCCTCACCGCAGACCAAGTTTCATCTTTTTCATATTAAATTTGAAGGAGATATTAACTGGCAAAGTTTGTTTTTCCTTCCAGATTATCTCCGCCGACTGTTATGCGATCCTGCCCATACAACACAAGCTGCCTCGCTGATTAAAGTAAGTTCTCATTGCATGATGATAGTTTTATCATCAAATGTCCGATTTCAGATTTCTTAATACTGGTCGATTGCCCGTTCCAAGGCCTCACCGCAGACCAAGTTTCATCTTTTTCATATTAAATTTGAAGGAGATATTAACTGGCAAAGTTTGTTTTTCCTTCCAGATTATCTCCGCCGACTGTTATGCGATCCTGCCCATACAACACAAGCTGCCTCGCTGATTAAAGTAAGTTCTCATTGCATGATGATAGTTTTATCATCAAATGTCCGATTTCAGATTTCTTAATACTGGTCGATTGCCCGTTCCAAGGCCTCACCGCAGACCAAGTTTCATCTTTTTCATATTAAATTTGAAGGAGATATTAACTGGCAAAGTTTGTTTTTCCTTCCAGATTATCTCCGCCGACTGTTATGCGATCCTGCCCATACAACACAAGCTTCCTCGCTGATTAAAGTAAGTTCTCTTTGCATGATGATAATTTCATCATCAAATGTCCGATTTCAGATTTCTTGAAACTGGTCGATTGCCCTTTCCAAGGCCTCACAGCAGAAAAAGTTTCAGCTTTTTCATAGTAAAATTAATGGAGATATTAACTCGCAAAGTCTGTTTTTCTTTTCAGATTCTCACCGCCGTGTGTAATTTGCTACTGCCCATACAACACAAGCTGCCTCGCTGATTAAAGTAAGTTCTCATTGCATGATGATAGTTTTATTATCAAATGTCCGATTTCAGATTTCTTAATACTGGTCGATTGCCCGTTCCAAGGCCTCACCGCAGACCAAGTTTCATCTTTTTCATATTAAATTTGAAGGAGATATTAACTGGCAAAATTTGTTTTTCCTTCCAGATTATCTCCGCCGACTGTTACGCGATCCTGCCCATACAACACAAGCTTCCTCGCTGATTAAAGTAAGTTCTCTTTGTATGATGATAATTTCATCATCAAATGTCCGATTTCAGATTTCTTAATACTGGTCGATTGCCCGTTCCAAGGCCTCACCGCAGACCAAGTTTCATCTTTTTCATATTAAATTTGAAGGAGATATTAACTGGCAAAGTTTGTTTTTCCTTCCAGATTATCTCCGCCGACTGTTATGCGATCCTGCCCATACAACACAAGCTGCCTCGCTGATTAAAGTAAGTTCTCATTGCATGATGATAGTTTTATCATCAAATGTCCGATTGCAGATTTCTTAATACTGGTCGATTGCCCGTTCCAAGGCCTCACCGCAGACCAAGTTTCATCTTTTTCATATTAAATTTGAAGGAGATATTAACTGGCAAAGTTTGTTTTTCCTTCCAGATTATCTCCGCCGACTGTTATGCGATCCTACCCATACAACACAAGCTTCCTCGCTGATTAAAGTAAGTTCTATTTGCATGATGATAATTTTATTATCAAATGTCCGATTTCAGATTTCTTAATACTGGTCGATTGCCCGTTCCAAGGCCTCACCGCAGACCAAGTTTCATCTTTTTCATATTAAATTTGAAGGAGATATTAACTGGCAAAATTTGTTTTTCCTTCCAGATTATCTCCGCCGACTGTTACGCGATCCTGCCCATACAACACAAGCTTCCTCGCTGATTAAAGTAAGTTCTCATTGCATGATGATAGTTTTATCATCAAATGTCCGATTTCAGATTTCTTGAAACTGGTCGATTGCCCTTTCCAAGGCCTCACAGCAGAAAAAGTTTCAGCTTTTTCATAATAAAATTAATGGAGATATTCACTCGCAAAGTCTGTTTATCTTTTCAGATTCTCTCCGCCGTGTGTAATTTGCTACTGCCCATACAACACAAGCTGCCTCGCTGATTAAAGTAAGTTCTCATTGCATGATGATAGTTTTATTATCAAATGTCCGATTTCAGATTTCTTAATACTGGTCGATTGCCCGTTCCAAGGCCTAACCGCAGACCAAGTTTCATCTTTTTCATATTAAATTTGAAGGAGATATTAACTGGCAAAATTTGTTTTTCTTTCCAGATTATCTCCGCCGACTGTTACGCGATCCTGCCCATACAACACAAGATTCCTCGCTGATTAAAGTAAGTTCTCTTTGCATGATAATAATTTCATCATCAAATGTCCGATTTCAGATTTCTTTAAACTGGTCGATTGCCCTTTCCACGGCCTCACAGCAGAAAAAGTTTCAGCTTTTTCATAATAAAATTAATGGAGATATTAACTCGCAAAGTCTGTTTTTCTTTTCAGATTCTCTCCGCCGTGTGTAATTTGCTACTGCCCATACAACACAAGCTGCCTCGCTGATTAAAGTAAGTTTTCATTGCATGATGATAGTTTTATCATCAAATGTCCGATTTCAGATTTCTTAATACTGGTCGATTGCCCGTTCCAAGGCCTCACCGCAGACCAAGTTTCACCTTTTTCATATTAAATTTGAAGGAGATATTAACTGGCAAAGTTTGTTTTTCCTTCCAGATTATCTCCGCCGACTGTTATGCGATCCTGCCCATACAACACAAGCTTCCTCGCTGATTAAAGTAAGTTCTCTTTGCATGATGATAATTTCATCATCAAATGTCCGATTTCAGATTTCTTGAAACTGGTCGATTGCCCTTTCCAAGGCCTCACAGCAGAAAAAGTTTCAGCTTTTTCATAATAAAATTAATGGAGATATTAACTCGCAAAGTCTGTTTTCCTTTTCAGATTCTCTCCGCCGTGTGTAATTTGCTACTGCCCATACAACACAAGCTGCCTCGCTGATTAAAGTAAGTTCTCATTGCATGATGATAGTTTTATTATCAAATGTCCGATTTCAGATTTCTTAATACTGGTCGATTGCCCGTTCCAAGGCCTCACCGCAGACCAAGTTTCATCTTTTTCATATTAAATTTGAAGGAGATATTAACTGGCAAAATTTGTTTTTCCTTCCAGATTATCTCCGCCGACTGTTACGCGATCCTGCCCATACAACACAAGCTTCCTCGCTGATTAAAGTAAGTTCTCTTTGCATGATAATAATTTCATCATCAAATGTCCGATTTCAGATTTCTTCAAACTGGTCGATTGCCCTTTCCAAGGCCTCACAGCAGAAAAAGTTTCAGCTTTTTCATAATAAAATTAATGGAGATATTAATTCGCAAAGTCTGTTTTTCTTTTCAGATTCTCTCCGCCGTGTGTAATTTGCTACTGCCCATACAACACAAGCTGCCTCGCTGATTAAAGTAAGTTTTCATTGCATGATGATAGTTTTATCATCAAATGTCCGATTTCAGATTTCTTAATACTGGTCGATTGCCCGTTCCAAGGCCTCACAGCAGAAAAAGTTTCAGCTTTTTAATAATAAAATTGAAGGAGATATTATCTCGCAAAGTCTGTTTTTCTTTTCAGATTCTCTCCGCCGACTGTAATTTGCTACTGACCATACAACACAAGCTGCCTCGCTGATTAAAGTAAGTTCTCATTGCATGATGATAGTTTTATCATCAAATGTCCGATTTCTGATTTCTTAATACTGGTCGATTGCCCGTTCCAATGCCTCACCGCAGACCAAGTTTCATCTTTTTCATATTAAATTTGAAGGAGATATTAACTGGCAAAGTTTGTTTTTCCTTCCAGATTATCTCCGCCGACTGTTATGCGATCCTGCCCATACAACACAAGCTGCCTCGCTGATTAAAGTAAGTTCTCATTGCATGATGATAGTTTTATCATCAAATGTCCGATTTCAGATTTCTTAATACTGGTCGATTGCCCGTTCCAAGGCCTCACCGCAGACCAAGTTTCATCTTTTTCATATTAAATTTGAAGGAGACATTAACTGGCAAAGTTTGTTTTTCCTTCCAGATTATCTCCGCCGACTGTTATGCGATCCTGCCCATACAACACAAGCTTCCTCGCTGATTAAAGTAAGTTCTCTTTGCATGATGATAATTTCATCATCAAATGTCCGATTTCAGATTTCTTGAAACTGGTCGATTGCCCTTTCCAAGGCCTCACAGCAGAAAAAGTTTCAGCTTTTTCATAGTAAAATTAATGGAGATATTAACTCGCAAAGTCTGTTTTTCTTTTCAGATTCTCTCCGCCGTGTGTAATTTGCTACTGCCCATACAACACAAGCTGCCTCGCTGATTAAAGTAAGTTCTCATTGCATGATGATAGTTTTATTATCAAATGTCCGATTTCAGATTTCTTAATACTGGTCGATTGCCCGTTCCAAGGCCTCACCGCAGACCAAGTTTCATCTTTTTCATATTAAATTTAAAGGAGATATTAACTGGCAAAATTTGTTTTTCCTTCCAGATTATCTCCGCCGACTGTTACGCGATCCTGCCCATACAACACAAGCTTCCTCGCTGATTAAAGTAAGTTCTCTTTGTATGATAATAATTTCATCATCAAATGTCCGATTTCAGATTTCTTCAAACTGGTCGATTGCCCTTTCCAAGGCCTCACAGCAGAAAAAGTTTCAGCTTTTTCATAATGAAATTAATGGAGATATTAACTCGCAAAGTCTGTTTTTCTTTTCAGATTCTCTCCGCCGTGTGTAATTTGCTACTGCCCATACAACACAAGCTGCCTCGCTGATTAAAGTAAGTTCTCATTGCATGATGATAGTTTTATTATCAAATGTCCGATTTCAGATTTCTTAATACTGGTCGATTGCCCGTTCCAAGGCCTCACCGCAGACCAAGTTTCATCTTTTTCATATTAAATTTGAAGGAGATATTAACTGGCAAAATTTGTTTTTCCTTCCAGATTATCTCCGCCGACTGTTACGCGATCCTGCCCATACAACACAAGCTTCCTCGCTGATTAAAGTAAGTTCTCTTTGCATGATGATAATTTCATCATCAAATGTCCGATTTCTGATTTCTTAATACTGGTCGATTGCCCGTTCCAAGGCCTAACCGCAGACCAAGTTTCATCTTTTTCATATTAAATTTGAAGGAGATATTAACTGGCAAAGTTTGTTTTTCCTTCCAGATTATCTCCGCCGACTGTTATGCGATCCTGCCCATACAACACAAGCTGCCTCGCTGATTAAAGTAAGTTCTCATTGCATGATGATAGTTTTATCATCAAATGTCCGATTGCAGATTTCTTAATACTGGTCGATTGCCCGTTCCAAGGCCTCACCGCAGACCAAGTTTCATCTTTTTCATATTAAATTTGAAGGAGATATTAACTGGCAAAGTTTGTTTTTCCTTCCAGATTATCTCCGCCGACTGTTATGCGATCCTGCCCATACAACACAAGCTTCCTCGCTGATTAAAGTAAGTTCTATTTGCATGATGATAATTTCATTATCAAATGTCCGATTTCAGATTTCTTAATACTGGTCGATTGCCCGTTCCAAGGCCTCACCGCAGACCAAGTTTCATCTTTTTCATATTAAATTTGAAGGAGATATTAACTGGCAAAATTTGTTTTTCCTTCCAGATTATCTCCGCCGACTGTTACGCGATCCTGCCCATACAACACAAGCTTCCTCGCTGATTAAAGTAAGTTCTCATTGCATGATGATAGTTTTATCATCAAATGTCCGATTTCAGATTTCTTGAAACTGGTCGATTGCCCTTTCCAAGGCCTCACAGCAGAAAAAGTTTCAGCTTTTTCATAATAAAATTAATGGAGATATTCACTCGCAAAGTCTGTTTTTCTTTTCAGATTCTTTCCGCCGTGTGTAATTTGCTACTGCCCATACAACACAAGCTGCCTCGCTGATTAAAGTAAGTTCTCATTGCATGATGATAGTTTTATTATCAAATGTCCGATTTCAGATTTCTTAATACTGGTCGATTGCCCGTTCCAAGGCCTCACCGCAGACCAAGTTTCATCTTTTTCATATTAAATTTGAAGGAGATATTAACTGGCAAAATTTGTTTTTCCTTCCAGATTATCTCCGCCGACTGTTACGCGATCCTGCCCATACAACACAAGCTTCCTCGCTGATTAAAGTAAGTTCTCATTGCATGATGATAGTTTTATCATCAAATGTCCGATTTCAGATTTCTTGAAACTGGTCGATTGCCCTTTCCAAGGCCTCACAGCAGAAAAAGTTTCAGCTTTTTCATAATAAAATTAATGGAGATATTCACTCGCAAAGTCTGTTTTTCTTTTCAGATTCTCTCCGCCGTGTGTAATTTGCTACTGCCCATACAACACAAGCTGCCTCGCTGATTAAAGTAAGTTCTCATTGCATGATGATAGTTTTATTATCAAATGTCCGATTTCAGATTTCTTAATACTGGTCGATTGCCCGTTCCAAGGCCTCACCGCAGACCAAGTTTCATCTTTTTCATATTAAATTTGAAGGAGATATTAACTGGCAAAATTTGTTTTTCCTTCCAGATTATCTCCGCCGACTGTTACGCGATCCTGCCCATACAACACAAGCTTCCTCGCTGATTAAAGTAAGTTCTCTTTGCATGATAATAATTTCATCATCAAATGTCCGATTTCAGATTTCTTTAAACTGGTCGATTGCCCTTTCCAAGGCCTCACAGCAGAAAAAGTTTCAGCTTTTTCATAATAAAATTAATGGAGATATTAACTCGCAAAGTCTGTTTTTCTTTTCAGATTCTCTCCGCCGTGTGTAATTTGCTACTGCCCATACAACACAAGCTGCCTCGCTGATTAAAGTAAGTTTTCATTGCATGATGATAGTTTTATCATCAAATGTCCGATTTCAGATTTCTTAATACTGGTCGATTGCCCGTTCCAAGGCCTCACCGCAGACCAAGTTTCACCTTTTTCATATTAAATTTGAAGGAGATATTAACTGGCAAAGTTTGTTTTCCTTCCAGATTATCTCCGCCGACTGTTATGCGATCCTGCCCATACAACACAAGCTTCCTCGCTGATTAAAGTAAGTTCTCTTTGCATGATGATAATTTCATCATCAAATGTCCGATTTCAGATTTCTTGAAAGTGGTCGATTGCCCTTTCCAAGGCCTCACAGCAGAAAAAGTTTCAGCTTTTTCATAATAAAATTAATGGAGATATTAACTCGCAAAGTCTGTTTTCCTTTTCAGATTCTCTCCGCCGTGTGTAATTTGCTACTGCCCATACAACACAAGCTGCCTCGCTGATTAAAGTAAGTTCTCATTGCATGATGATAGTTTTATTATCAAATGTCCGATTTCAGATTTCTTAATACTGGTCGATTGCCCGTTCCAAGGCCTCACCGCAGACCAAGTTTCATCTTTTTCATATTAAATTTGAAGGAGATATTAACTGGCAAAATTGGTTTTTCCTTCCAGATTATCTCCGCCGACTGTTACGCGATCCTGCCCATACAACACAAGCTTCCTCGCTGATTAAAGTAAGTTCTCTTTGCATGATAATAATTTCATCATCAAATGTCCGATTTCAGATTTCTTCAAACTGGTCGATTGCCCTTTCCAAGGCCTCACAGCAGAAAAAGTTTCAGCTTTTTCATAATAAAATTAATGGAGATATTAATTCGCAAAGTCTGTTTTTCTTTTCAGATTCTCTCCGCCGTGTGTAATTTGCTACTGCCCATACAACACAAGCTGCCTCGCTGATTAAAGTAAGTTTTCATTGCATGATGATAGTTTTATCATCAAATGTCCGATTTCAGATTTCTTAATACTGGTCGATTGCCCGTTCCAAGGCCTCACAGCAGAAAAAGTTTCAGCTTTTTAATAATAAAATTGAAGGAGATATTATCTCGCAAAGTCTGTTTTTCTTTTCAGATTCTCTCCGCCGACTGTAATTTGCTACTGACCATACAACACAAGCTGCCTCGCTGATTAAAGTAAGTTCTCATTGCATGATGATAGTTTTATCATCAAATGTCCGATTTCTGATTTCTTAATACTGGTCGATTGCCCGTTCCAATGCCTCACCGCAGACCAAGTTTCATCTTTTTCATATTAAATTTGAAGGAGATATTAACTGGCAAAGTTTGTTTTTCCTTCCAGATTATCTCCGCCGACTGTTATGCGATCCTGCCCATACAACACAAGCTGCCTCGCTGATTAAAGTAAGTTCTCATTGCATGATGATAGTTTTATCATCAAATGTCCGATTTCAGATTTCTTAATACTGGTCGATTGCCCGTTCCAAGGCCTCACCGCAGACCAAGTTTCATCTTTTTCATATTAAATTTGAAGGAGACATTAACTGGCAAAGTTTGTTTTTCCTTCCAGATTATCTCCGCCGACTGTTATGCGATCCTGCCCATACAACACAAGCTTCCTCGCTGATTAAAGTAAGTTCTCTTTGCATGATGATAATTTCATCATCAAATGTCCGATTTCAGATTTCTTGAAACTGGTCGATTGCCCTTTCCAAGGCCTCACAGCAGAAAAAGTTTCAGCTTTTTCATAGTAAAATTAATGGAGATATTAACTCGCAAAGTCTGTTTTTCTTTTCAGATTCTCTCCGCCGTGTGTAATTTGCTACTGCCCATACAACACAAGCTGCCTCGCTGATTAAAGTAAGTTCTCATTGCATGATGATAGTTTTATTATCAAATTTCCGATTTCAGATTTCTTAATACTGGTCGATTGCCCGTTCCAAGGCCTCACCGCAGACCAAGTTTCATCTTTTTCATATTAAATTTGAAGGAGATATTAACTGGCAAAATTTGTTTTTCCTTCCAGATTATCTCCGCCGACTGTTACGCGATCCTGCCCATACAACACAAGCTTCCTCGCTGATTAAAGTAAGTTCTCTTTGTATGATAATAATTTCATCATCAAATGTCCGATTTCAGATTTCTTCAAACTGGTCGATTGCCCTTTCCAAGGCCTCACAGCAGAAAAAGTTTCAGCTTTTTCATAATGAAATTAATGGAGATATTAACTCGCAAAGTCTGTTTTTCTTTTCAGATTCTCTCCGCCGTGTGTAATTTGCTACTGCCCATACAACACAAGCTGCCTCGCTGATTAAAGTAAGTTCTCATTGCATGATGATAGTTTTATCATCAAATGTCCGATTTCAGATTTCTTAATACTGGTCGATTGCCCGTTCCAATGCCTCACCGCAGACCAAGTTTCATCTTTTTCATATTAAATTTGAAGGAGATATTACCTGGCAAAGTTTGTTTTTCCTTCCAGATTATCTCCACCGACTGTTATGCGATCCTGCCCATACAACACAAGCTGCCTCGCTGATTAAAGTAAGTTCTCATTGCATGATGATAGTTTTATCATCAAATGTCCGATTTCAGATTTCTTAATACTGGTCGATTGCCCGTTCCAAGGCCTCACCGCAGACCAAGTTTCATCTTTTTCATATTAAATTTGAAGGAGATATTAACTGGCAAAGTTTGTTTTTCCTTCCAGATTATCTCCGCCGACTGTTATGCGATCCTGCCCATACAACACAAGCTTCCTCGCTGATTAAAGTAAGTTCTCTTTGCATGATGATAATTTCATCATCAAATGTCCGATTTCAGATTTCTTGAAATTGGTCGATTGCCCTTTCCAAGGCCTCACAGCAGAAAAAGTTTCAGCTTTTTCATAGTAAAATTAATGGAG
Source organism: Luidia sarsii (assembly GCA_949987565.1). Taxonomy (NCBI): domain Eukaryota; kingdom Metazoa; phylum Echinodermata; class Asteroidea; order Paxillosida; family Luidiidae; genus Luidia; species Luidia sarsii. Next base: position 13,894,343 of record OX465107.1, read on the forward strand.
ATATTAACTCGCAAAGTCTGTTTTTCTTTTCAGATTCTCTCCGCCGTGTGTAATTTGCTACTGCCCATACAACACAAGCTGCCTCGCTGATTAAAGTAAGTTCTCATTGCATGATGATAGTTTTATTATCAAATGTCCGATTTCAGATTTCTTAATACTGGTCGATTGCCCGTTCCAAGGCCTCACCGCAGACCAAGTTTCATCTTTTTCATATTAAATTTGAAGGAGATATTAACTGGCAAAATTTGTTTTTCCTTCCAGATTATCTCCGCCGACTGTTACGCGATCCTGCCCATACAACACAAGCTTCCTCGCTGATTAAAGTAAGTTCTCTTTGCATGATGATAATTTCATCATCAAATGTCCGATTTCAGATTTCTTAATACTGGTCGATTGCCCGTTCCAAGGCCTCACAGCAGAAAAAGTTTCAGCTTTTTCATAATAAAATTGAAGGAGATATTAATTCGCAAAGTCTGTTTTTCTTTTCAGATTCTCTCCGCCGTGTGTAATTTGCTACTGCCCATACAACACAAGCTGCCTCGCTGATTAAAGTAAGTTTTCATTGCATGATGATAGTTTTATCATCAAATGTCCGATTTCAGATTTCTTAATACTGGTCGATTGCCCGTTCCAAGGCCTCACAGCAGAAAAAGTTTCAGCTTTTTAATAATAAAATTGAAGGAGATATTATCTCGCAAAGTCTGTTTTTCTTTTCAGATTCTCTCCGCCGACTGTAATTTGCTACTGACCATACAACACAAGCTGCCTCGCTGATTAAAGTAAGTTCTCATTGCATGATGATAGTTTTATCATCAAATGTCCGATTTCTGATTTCTTAATACTGGTCGATTGCCCGTTCCAATGCCTCACCGCAGACCAAGTTTCATCTTTTTCATATTAAATTTGAAGGAGATATTAACTGGCAAAGTTTGTTTTTCCTTCCAGATTATCTCCGCCGACTGTTATGCGATCCTGCCCATACAACACAAGCTGCCTCGCTGATTAAAGTAAGTTCTCATTGCATGATGATAGTTTTATCATCAAATGTCCGATTTCAGATTTCTTAATACTGGTCGATTGCCCGTTCCAAGGCCTCACCGCAGACCAAGTTTCATCTTTTTCATATTAAATTTGAAGGAGACATTAACTGGCAAAGTTTGTTTTTCCTTCCAGATTATCTCCGCCGACTGTTATGCGATCCTGCCCATACAACACAAGCTTCCTCGCTGATTAAAGTAAGTTCTCTTTGCATGATGATAATTTCATCATCAAATGTCCGATTTCAGATTTCTTGAAACTGGTCGATTGCCCTTTCCAAGGCCTCACAGCAGAAAAAGTTTCAGCTTTTTCATAGTAAAATTAATGGAGATATTAACTCGCAAAGTCTGTTTTTCTTTTCAGATTCTCTCCGCCGTGTGTAATTTGCTACTGCCCATACAACACAAGCTGCCTCGCTGATTAAAGTAAGTTCTCATTGCATGATGATAGTTTTATTATCAAATTTCCGATTTCAGATTTCTTAATACTGGTCGATTGCCCGTTCCAAGGCCTCACCGCAGACCAAGTTTCATCTTTTTCATATTAAATTTGAAGGAGATATTAACTGGCAAAATTTGTTTTTCCTTCCAGATTATCTCCGCCGACTGTTACGCGATCCTGCCCATACAACACAAGCTTCCTCGCTGATTAAAGTAAGTTCTCTTTGTATGATAATAATTTCATCATCAAATGTCCGATTTCAGATTTCTTCAAACTGGTCGATTGCCCTTTCCAAGGCCTCACAGCAGAAAAAGTTTCAGCTTTTTCATAATGAAATTAATGGAGATATTAACTCGCAAAGTCTGTTTTTCTTTTCAGATTCTCTCCGCCGTGTGTAATTTGCTACTGCCCATACAACACAAGCTGCCTCGCTGATTAAAGTAAGTTCTCATTGCATGATGATAGTTTTATCATCAAATGTCCGATTTCAGATTTCTTAATACTGGTCGATTGCCCGTTCCAATGCCTCACCGCAGACCAAGTTTCATCTTTTTCATATTAAATTTGAAGGAGATATTACCTGGCAAAGTTTGTTTTTCCTTCCAGATTATCTCCACCGACTGTTATGCGATCCTGCCCATACAACACAAGCTGCCTCGCTGATTAAAGTAAGTTCTCATTGCATGATGATAGTTTTATCATCAAATGTCCGATTTCAGATTTCTTAATACTGGTCGATTGCCCGTTCCAAGGCCTCACCGCAGACCAAGTTTCATCTTTTTCATATTAAATTTGAAGGAGATATTAACTGGCAAAGTTTGTTTTTCCTTCCAGATTATCTCCGCCGACTGTTATGCGATCCTGCCCATACAACACAAGCTTCCTCGCTGATTAAAGTAAGTTCTCTTTGCATGATGATAATTTCATCATCAAATGTCCGATTTCAGATTTCTTGAAATTGGTCGATTGCCCTTTCCAAGGCCTCACAGCAGAAAAAGTTTCAGCTTTTTCATAGTAAAATTAATGGAGATATTAACTCGCAAAGTCTGTTTTTCTTTTCAGATTCTCTCCGCCGTGTGTAATTTGCTACTGCCCATACAACACAAGCTGCCTCGCTGATTAAAGTAAGTTCTCATTGCATGATGATAGTTTTATTATCAAATGTCCGATTTCAGATTTCTTAATACTGGTCGATTGCCCGTTCCAAGGCCTCACCGCAGACCAAGTTTCATCTTTTTCATATTAAATTTGAAGGAGATATTAACTGGCAAAATTTGTTTTTCCTTCCAGATTATCTCCGCCGACTGTTACGCGATCCTGCCCATACAACACAAGCTTCCTCGCTGATTAAAGTAAGTTCTCTTTGCATGATGATAATTTCATCATCAAATGTCCGATTTCAGATTTCTTAATACTGGTCGATTGCCCGTTCCAAGGCCTCACAGCAGAAAAAGTTTCAGCTTTTTCATAATAAAATTGAAGGAGATATTATCTCGCAAAGTCTGTTTTTCTTTTCAGATTCTCTCCGCCGACTGTAATTTGCTACTGACCATACAACACAAGCTGCCTCGCTGATTAAAGTAAGTTCTCATTGCATGATGATAGTTTTATCATCAAATGTCCGATTTCTGATTTCTTAATACTGGTCGATTGCCCGTTCCAATGCCTCACCGCAGACCAAGTTTCATCTTTTTCATATTAAATTTGAAGGAGATATTACCTGGCAAAGTTTGTTTTTCCTTCCAGATTATCTCCGCCGACTGTTATGCGATCCTGCCCATACAACACAAGCTGCCTCGCTGATTAAAGTAAGTTCTCATTGCATGATGATAGTTTTATCATCAAATGTCCGATTGCAGATTTCTTAATACTGGTCGATTGCCCGTTCCAAGGCCTCACCGCAGACCAAGTTTCATCTTTTTCATATTAAATTTGAAGGAGATATTAACTGGCAAAGTTTGTTTTTCCTTCCAGATTATCTCCGCCGACTGTTATGCGATCCTGCCCATACAACACAAGCTTCCTCGCTGATTAAAGTAAGTTCTATTTGCATGATGATAATTTCATTATCAAATGTCCGATTTCAGATTTCTTAATACTGGTCGATTGCCCGTTCCAAGGCCTCACCGCAGACCAAGTTTCATCTTTTTCATATTAAATTTGAAGGAGATATTAACTGGCAAAATTTGTTTTTCCTTCCAGATTATCTCCGCCGACTGTTACGCGATCCTGCCCATACAACACAAGCTTCCTCGCTGATTAAAGTAAGTTCTCATTGCATGATGATAGTTTTATCATCAAATGTCCGATTTCAGATTTCTTGAAACTGGTCGATTGCCCTTTCCAAGGCCTCACAGCAGAAAAAGTTTCAGCTTTTTCATAATAAAATTAATGGAGATATTCACTCGCAAAGTCTGTTTTTCTTTTCAGATTCTTTCCGCCGTGTGTAATTTGCTACTGCCCATACAACACAAGCTGCCTCGCTGATTAAAGTAAGTTCTCATTGCATGATGATAGTTTTATTATCAAATGTCCGATTTCAGATTTCTTAATACTGGTCGATTGCCCGTTCCAAGGCCTCACCGCAGACCAAGTTTCATCTTTTTCATATTAAATTTGAAGGAGATATTAACTGGCAAAATTTGTTTTTCCTTCCAGATTATCTCCGCCGACTGTTACGCGATCCTGCCCATACAACACAAGCTTCCTCGCTGATTAAAGTAAGTTCTCATTGCATGATGATAGTTTTATCATCAAATGTCCGATTTCAGATTTCTTGAAACTGGTCGATTGCCCTTTCCAAGGCCTCACAGCAGAAAAAGTTTCAGCTTTTTCATAATAAAATTAATGGAGATATTCACTCGCAAAGTCTGTTTTTCTTTTCAGATTCTCTCCGCCGTGTGTAATTTGCTACTGCCCATACAACACAAGCTGCCTCGCTGATTAAAGTAAGTTCTCATTGCATGATGATAGTTTTATTATCAAATGTCCGATTTCAGATTTCTTAATACTGGTCGATTGCCCGTTCCAAGGCCTCACCGCAGACCAAGTTTCATCTTTTTCATATTAAATTTGAAGGAGATATTAACTGGCAAAATTTGTTTTTCCTTCCAGATTATCTCCGCCGACTGTTACGCGATCCTGCCCATACAACACAAGCTTCCTCGCTGATTAAAGTAAGTTCTCTTTGCATGATAATAATTTCATCATCAAATGTCCGATTTCAGATTTCTTTAAACTGGTCGATTGCCCTTTCCAAGGCCTCACAGCAGAAAAAGTTTCAGCTTTTTCATAATAAAATTAATGGAGATATTAACTCGCAAAGTCTGTTTTTCTTTTCAGATTCTCTCCGCCGTGTGTAATTTGCTACTGCCCATACAACACAAGCTGCCTCGCTGATTAAAGTAAGTTTTCATTGCATGATGATAGTTTTATCATCAAATGTCCGATTTCAGATTTCTTAATACTGGTCGATTGCCCGTTCCAAGGCCTCACCGCAGACCAAGTTTCACCTTTTTCATATTAAATTTGAAGGAGATATTAACTGGCAAAGTTTGTTTTCCTTCCAGATTATCTCCGCCGACTGTTATGCGATCCTGCCCATACAACACAAGCTTCCTCGCTGATTAAAGTAAGTTCTCTTTGCATGATGATAATTTCATCATCAAATGTCCGATTTCAGATTTCTTGAAAGTGGTCGATTGCCCTTTCCAAGGCCTCACAGCAGAAAAAGTTTCAGCTTTTTCATAATAAAATTAATGGAGATATTAACTCGCAAAGTCTGTTTTCCTTTTCAGATTCTCTCCGCCGTGTGTAATTTGCTACTGCCCATACAACACAAGCTGCCTCGCTGATTAAAGTAAGTTCTCATTGCATGATGATAGTTTTATTATCAAATGTCCGATTTCAGATTTCTTAATACTGGTCGATTGCCCGTTCCAAGGCCTCACCGCAGACCAAGTTTCATCTTTTTCATATTAAATTTGAAGGAGATATTAACTGGCAAAATTTGTTTTTCCTTCCAGATTATCTCCGCCGACTGTTACGCGATCCTGCCCATACAACACAAGCTTCCTCGCTGATTAAAGTAAGTTCTCTTTGCATGATAATAATTTCATCATCAAATGTCCGATTTCAGATTTCTTCAAACTGGTCGATTGCCCTTTCCAAGGCCTCACAGCAGAAAAAGTTTCAGCTTTTTCATAATAAAATTAATGGAGATATTAATTCGCAAAGTCTGTTTTTCTTTTCAGATTCTCTCCGCCGTGTGTAATTTGCTACTGCCCATACAACACAAGCTGCCTCGCTGATTAAAGTAAGTTTTCATTGCATGATGATAGTTTTATCATCAAATGTCCGATTTCAGATTTCTTAATACTGGTCGATTGCCCGTTCCAAGGCCTCACAGCAGAAAAAGTTTCAGCTTTTTAATAATAAAATTGAAGGAGATATTATCTCGCAAAGTCTGTTTTTCTTTTCAGATTCTCTCCGCCGACTGTAATTTGCTACTGACCATACAACACAAGCTGCCTCGCTGATTAAAGTAAGTTCTCATTGCATGATGATAGTTTTATCATCAAATGTCCGATTTCTGATTTCTTAATACTGGTCGATTGCCCGTTCCAATGCCTCACCGCAGACCAAGTTTCATCTTTTTCATATTAAATTTGAAGGAGATATTAACTGGCAAAGTTTGTTTTTCCTTCCAGATTATCTCCGCCGACTGTTATGCGATCCTGCCCATACAACACAAGCTGCCTCGCTGATTAAAGTAAGTTCTCATTGCATGATGATAGTTTTATCATCAAATGTCCGATTTCAGATTTCTTAATACTGGTCGATTGCCCGTTCCAAGGCCTCACCGCAGACCAAGTTTCATCTTTTTCATATTAAATTTGAAGGAGACATTAACTGGCAAAGTTTGTTTTTCCTTCCAGATTATCTCCGCCGACTGTTATGCGATCCTGCCCATACAACACAAGCTTCCTCGCTGATTAAAGTAAGTTCTCTTTGCATGATGATAATTTCATCATCAAATGTCCGATTTCAGATTTCTTGAAACTGGTCGATTGCCCTTTCCAAGGCCTCACAGCAGAAAAAGTTTCAGCTTTTTCATAGTAAAATTAATGGAGATATTAACTCGCAAAGTCTGTTTTTCTTTTCAGATTCTCTCCGCCGTGTGTAATTTGCTACTGCCCATACAACACAAGCTGCCTCGCTGATTAAAGTAAGTTCTCATTGCATGATGATAGTTTTATTATCAAATTTCCGATTTCAGATTTCTTAATACTGGTCGATTGCCCGTTCCAAGGCCTCACCGCAGACCAAGTTTCATCTTTTTCATATTAAATTTGAAGGAGATATTAACTGGCAAAATTTGTTTTTCCTTCCAGATTATCTCCGCCGACTGTTACGCGATCCTGCCCATACAACACAAGCTTCCTCGCTGATTAAAGTAAGTTCTCTTTGTATGATAATAATTTCATCATCAAATGTCCGATTTCAGATTTCTTCAAACTGGTCGATTGCCCTTTCCAAGGCCTCACAGCAGAAAAAGTTTCAGCTTTTTCATAATGAAATTAATGGAGATATTAACTCGCAAAGTCTGTTTTTCTTTTCAGATTCTCTCCGCCGTGTGTAATTTGCTACTGCCCATACAACACAAGCTGCCTCGCTGATTAAAGTAAGTTCTCATTGCATGATGATAGTTTTATCATCAAATGTCCGATTTCAGATTTCTTAATACTGGTCGATTGCCCGTTCCAATGCCTCACCGCAGACCAAGTTTCATCTTTTTCATATTAAATTTGAAGGAGATATTACCTGGCAAAGTTTGTTTTTCCTTCCAGATTATCTCCACCGACTGTTATGCGATCCTGCCCATACAACACAAGCTGCCTCGCTGATTAAAGTAAGTTCTCATTGCATGATGATAGTTTTATCATCAAATGTCCGATTTCAGATTTCTTAATACTGGTCGATTGCCCGTTCCAAGGCCTCACCGCAGACCAAGTTTCATCTTTTTCATATTAAATTTGAAGGAGATATTAACTGGCAAAGTTTGTTTTTCCTTCCAGATTATCTCCGCCGACTGTTATGCGATCCTGCCCATACAACACAAGCTTCCTCGCTGATTAAAGTAAGTTCTCTTTGCATGATGATAATTTCATCATCAAATGTCCGATTTCAGATTTCTTGAAATTGGTCGATTGCCCTTTCCAAGGCCTCACAGCAGAAAAAGTTTCAGCTTTTTCATAGTAAAATTAATGGAGATATTAACTCGCAAAGTCTGTTTTTCTTTTCAGATTCTCTCCGCCGTGTGTAATTTGCTACTGCCCATACAACACAAGCTGCCTCGCTGATTAAAGTAAGTTCTCATTGCATGATGATAGTTTTATTATCAAATGTCCGATTTCAGATTTCTTAATACTGGTCGATTGCCCGTTCCAAGGCCTCACCGCAGACCAAGTTTCATCTTTTTCATATTAAATTTGAAGGAGATATTAACTGGCAAAATTTGTTTTTCCTTCCAGATTATCTCCGCCGACTGTTACGCGATCCTGCCCATACAACACAAGCTTCCTCGCTGATTAAAGTAAGTTCTCTTTGCATGATGATAATTTCATCATCAAATGTCCGATTTCAGATTTCTTAATACTGGTCGATTGCCCGTTCCAAGGCCTCACAGCAGAAAAAGTTTCAGCTTTTTCATAATAAAATTGAAGGAGATATTAATTCGCAAAGTCTGTTTTTCTTTTCAGATTCTCTCCGCCGTGTGTAATTTGCTACTGCCCATACAACACAAGCTGCCTCGCTGATTAAAGTAAGTTTTCATTGCATGATGATAGTTTTATCATCAAATGTCCGATTTCAGATTTCTTAATACTGGTCGATTGCCCGTTCCAAGGCCTCACAGCAGAAAAAGTTTCAGCTTTTTAATAATAAAATTGAAGGAGATATTATCTCGCAAAGTCTGTTTTTCTTTTCAGATTCTCTCCGCCGACTGTAATTTGCTACTGACCATACAACACAAGCTGCCTCGCTGATTAAAGTAAGTTCTCATTGCATGATGATAGTTTTATCATCAAATGTCCGATTTCTGATTTCTTAATACTGGTCGATTGCCCGTTCCAATGCCTCACCGCAGACCAAGTTTCATCTTTTTCATATTAAATTTGAAGGAGATATTAACTGGCAAAGTTTGTTTTTCCTTCCAGATTATCTCCGCCGACTGTTATGCGATCCTGCCCATACAACACAAGCTGCCTCGCTGATTAAAGTAAGTTCTCATTGCATGATGATAGTTTTATCATCAAATGTCCGATTTCAGATTTCTTAATACTGGTCGATTGCCCGTTCCAAGGCCTCACCGCAGACCAAGTTTCATCTTTTTCATATTAAATTTGAAGGAGACATTAACTGGCAAAGTTTGTTTTTCCTTCCAGATTATCTCCGCCGACTGTTATGCGATCCTGCCCATACAACACAAGCTTCCTCGCTGATTAAAGTAAGTTCTCTTTGCATGATGATAATTTCATCATCAAATGTCCGATTTCAGATTTCTTGAAACTGGTCGATTGCCCTTTCCAAGGCCTCACAGCAGAAAAAGTTTCAGCTTTTTCATAGTAAAATTAATGGAGATATTAACTCGCAAAGTCTGTTTTTCTTTTCAGATTCTCTCCGCCGTGTGTAATTTGCTACTGCCCATACAACACAAGCTGCCTCGCTGATTAAAGTAAGTTCTCATTGCATGATGATAGTTTTATTATCAAATTTCCGATTTCAGATTTCTTAATACTGGTCGATTGCCCGTTCCAAGGCCTCACCGCAGACCAAGTTTCATCTTTTTCATATTAAATTTGAAGGAGATATTAACTGGCAAAATTTGTTTTTCCTTCCAGATTATCTCCGCCGACTGTTACGCGATCCTGCCCATACAACACAAGCTTCCTCGCTGATTAAAGTAAGTTCTCTTTGTATGATAATAATTTCATCATCAAATGTCCGATTTCAGATTTCTTCAAACTGGTCGATTGCCCTTTCCAAGGCCTCACAGCAGAAAAAGTTTCAGCTTTTTCATAATGAAATTAATGGAGATATTAACTCGCAAAGTCTGTTTTTCTTTTCAGATTCTCTCCGCCGTGTGTAATTTGCTACTGCCCATACAACACAAGCTGCCTCGCTGATTAAAGTAAGTTCTCATTGCATGATGATAGTTTTATCATCAAATGTCCGATTTCAGATTTCTTAATACTGGTCGATTGCCCGTTCCAATGCCTCACCGCAGACCAAGTTTCATCTTTTTCATATTAAATTTGAAGGAGATATTACCTGGCAAAGTTTGTTTTTCCTTCCAGATTATCTCCACCGACTGTTATGCGATCCTGCCCATACAACACAAGCTGCCTCGCTGATTAAAGTAAGTTCTCATTGCATGATGATAGTTTTATCATCAAATGTCCGATTTCAGATTTCTTAATACTGGTCGATTGCCCGTTCCAAGGCCTCACCGCAGACCAAGTTTCATCTTTTTCATATTAAATTTGAAGGAGATATTAACTGGCAAAGTTTGTTTTTCCTTCCAGATTATCTCCGCCGACTGTTATGCGATCCTGCCCATACAACACAAGCTTCCTCGCTGATTAAAGTAAGTTCTCTTTGCATGATGATAATTTCATCATCAAATGTCCGATTTCAGATTTCTTGAAATTGGTCGATTGCCCTTTCCAAGGCCTCACAGCAGAAAAAGTTTCAGCTTTTTCATAGTAAAATTAATGGAGATATTAACTCGCAAAGTCTGTTTTTCTTTTCAGATTCTCTCCGCCGTGTGTAATTTGCTACTGCCCATACAACACAAGCTGCCTCGCTGATTAAAGTAAGTTCTCATTGCATGATGATAGTTTTATTATCAAATGTCCGATTTCAGATTTCTTAATACTGGTCGATTGCCCGTTCCAAGGCCTCACCGCAGACCAAGTTTCATCTTTTTCATATTAAATTTGAAGGAGATATTAACTGGCAAAATTTGTTTTTCCTTCCAGATTATCTCCGCCGACTGTTACGCGATCCTGCCCATACAACACAAGCTTCCTCGCTGATTAAAGTAAGTTCTCTTTGCATGATGATAATTTCATCATCAAATGTCCGATTTCAGATTTCTTAATACTGGTCGATTGCCCGTTCCAAGGCCTCACAGCAGAAAAAGTTTCAGCTTTTTCATAATAAAATTGAAGGAGATATTATCTCGCAAAGTCTGTTTTTCTTTTCAGATTCTCTCCGCCGACTGTAATTTGCTACTGACCATACAACACAAGCTGCCTCGCTGATTAAAGTAAGTTCTCATTGCATGATGATAGTTTTATCATCAAATGTCCGATTTCTGATTTCTTAATACTGGTCGATTGCCCGTTCCAATGCCTCACCGCAGACCAAGTTTCATCTTTTTCATATTAAATTTGAAGGAGATATTACCTGGCAAAGTTTGTTTTTCCTTCCAGATTATCTCCGCCGACTGTTATGCGATCCTGCCCATACAACACAAGCTGCCTCGCTGATTAAAGTAAGTTCTCATTGCATGATGATAGTTTGATCATCAAATGTCCGATTTCAGATTTCTTAATACTGGTCGATTGCCCGTTCCAAGGCCTCACCGCAGACCAAGTTTCATCTTTTTCATATTAAATTTGAAGGAGATATTAACTGGCAAAGTTTGTTTTTCCTTCCAGATTATCTCCGCCGACTGTTATGCGATCCTGCCCATACAACACAAGCTTCCTCGCTGATTAAAGTAAGTTCTCTTTGCATGATGATAATTTCATCATCAAATGTCCGATTTCAGATTTCTTGAAACTGGTCGATTGCCCTTTCCAAGGCCTCACAGCAGAAAAAGTTTCAGCTTTTTCATAGTAAAATTAATGGAGATATTAACTCGCAAAGTCTGTTTTTCTTTTCAGATTCTCTCCGCCGTGTGTAATTTGCTACTGCCCATACAACACAAGCTGCCTCGCTGATTAAAGTCAGTTCTCATTGCATGATGATAGTTTTATTATCAAATGTCCGATTTCAGATTTCTTAATACTGGTCGATTGCCCGTTCCAAGGCCTCACCGCAGACCAAGTTTCATCTTTTTCATATTAAATTTGAAGGAGATATTAACTGGCAAAATTTGTTTTTCCTTCCAGATTATCTCCGCCGACTGTTACGCGATCCTGCCCATACAACACAAGCTTCCTCGCTGATTAAAGTAAGTTCTCTTTGTATGATAATAATTTCATCATCAAATGTCCGATTTCAGATTTCTTCAAACTGGTCGATTGCCCTTTTTAAGGCCTCACAGCAGAAAAAGTTTCAGCTTTTTCATAATAAAATTAATGGAGATATTAACTCGCAAAGTCTGTTTTTCTTTTCAGATTCTCTCCGCCGTGTGTAATTTGCTACTGCCCATACAACACAAGCTGCCTCGCTGATTAAAGTAAGTTCTCATTGCATGATGATAGTTTTATCATCAAATGTCCGATTTCAGATTTCTTAATACTGGTCGATTGCCCGTTCCAAGGCCTCACCGCAGACCAAGTTTCACCTTTTTCATATTAAATTTGAAGGAGATATTAACTGGCAAAGTTTGTTTTTCCTTCCAGATTATCTCCGCCGACTGTTACGCGATCCTGCCCATACAACACAAGCTTCCTCGCTGATTAAAGTAAGTTCTCTTTGCATGATGATAATTTCATCATCAAATGTCCGATTTCAGATTTCTTAATACTGGTCGATTGCCCGTTCCAAGGCCTCACCGCAGACCAAGTTTCATCTTTTTCATATTAAATTTAAAGGAGATATTAACTGGCAAAGTTTGTTTTTCCTTCCAGATTATCTCCGCCGACTGTTATGCGATCCTGGCCATACAACACAAGCTTCCTCGCTGATTAAAGTAAGTTCTCTTTGCATGATGATAGTTTTATCATCAAATGTCCGATTTCAGATTTCTTAATACTGGTCGATTGCCCGTTCCAAGGCCTCACCGCAGACCAAGTTTCACCTTTTTCATATTAAATTTGAAGGAGATATTAACTGGCAAAGTTTGTTTTTCCTTCCAGATTATCTCCGCCGACTGTTACGCGATCCTGCCCATACAACACAAGCTTCCTCGCTGATTAAAGTAAGTTCTCATTGCATGATGATAGTTTTATCATCAAATGTCCGATTTCTGATTTCTTAATACTGGTCGATTGCCCGTTCCAATGCCTCACCGCAGACCAAGTTTCATCTTTTTCATATTAAATTTGAAGGAGATATTAACTGGCAAAGTTTGTTTTTCCTTCCAGATTATCTCCGCCGACTGTTATGCGATCCTGCCCATACAACACAAGCTGCCTCGCTGATTAAAGTAAGTTCTCATTGCATGATGATAGTTTTATCATCAAATGTCCGATTTCAGATTTCTTAATACTGGTCGATTGCCCGTTCCAAGGCCTCACCGCAGACCAAGTTTCATCTTTTTCATATTAAATTTGAAGGAGATATTAACTGGCAAAGTTTGTTTTTCCTTCCAGATTATCTCCGCCGACTGTTATGCGATCCTGCCCATACAACACAAGCTTCCTCGCTGATTAAAGTAAGTTCTCTTTGCATGATGATAATTTCATCATCAAATGTCCGATTTCAGATTTCTTGAAACTGGTCGATTGCCCTTTCCAAGGCCTCACAGCAGAAAAAGTTTCAGCTTTTTCATAGTAAAATTAATGGAGATATTAACTCGCAAAGTCTGTTTTTCTTTTCAGATTCTCTCCGCCGTGTGTAATTTGCTACTGCCCATACAACACAAGCTGCCTCGCTGATTAAAGTAAGTTCTCATTGCATGATGATAGTTTTATCATCAAATGTCCGATTTCAGATTTCTTAATACTGGTCGATTGCCCGTTCCAAGGCCTCACCGCAGACCAAGTTTCACCTTTTTCATATTAAATTTGAAGGAGATATTAACTGGCAAAGTTTGTTTTTCCTTCCAGATTATCTCCGCCGACTGTTACGCGATCCTGCCCATACAACACAAGCTTCCTCGCTGATTAAAGTAAGTTCTCATTGCATGATGATAGTTTTATCATCAAATGTCCGATTTCTGATTTCTTAATACTGGTCGATTGCCCGTTACAATGCCTCACCGCAGACCAAGTTTCATCTTTTTCATATTAAATTTGAAGGAGATATTAACTGGCAAAGTTTGTTTTTCCTTCCAGATTATCTCCGCCGACTGTTACGCGATCCTGCCCATACAACACAAGCTGCCTCGCTGATTAAAGTAAGTTCTCATTGCATGATGATAGTTTTATCATCAAATGTCCGATTGCAGATTTCTTAATACTGGTCGATTGCCCGTTCCAAGGCCTCACCGCAGACCAAGTTTTACCTTTTTCATATTAAATTTGAAGGAGATATTAACTGGCAAAGTTTGTTTTTCCTTCCAGATTATCTCCGCCGACTGTTACGCGATCCTGCCCATACAACACAAGCTTCCTCGCTGATTAAAGTAAGTTCTCTTTGCATGATGATAATTTCATCATCAAATGTCTGATTTCAGATTTCTTGAAACTGGTCGATTGCCCTTTCCAAGGCCTCACAGCAGAAAAAGTTTCAGCTTTTTCATAGTAAAATTAATGGAGATATTAACTCGCAAAGTCTGTTTTTCTTTTCAGATTCTCTCCGCCGTGTGTAATTTGCTACTGCCCATACAACACAAGCTGCCTCGCTGATTAAAGTAAGTTCTCATTGCATGATGATAGTTTTATTATCAAATGTCCGATTTCAGATTTCTTAATACTGGTCGATTGCCCGTTCCAAGGCCTCACCGCAGACCAAGTTTCATCTTTTTCATATTAAATTTGAAGGAGATATTAACTGGCAAAATTGGTTTTTCCTTCCAGATTATCTCCGCCGACTGTTACGCGATCCTGCCCATACAACACAAGCTTCCTCGCTGATTAAAGTAAGTTCTCTTTGTATGATGATAATTTCATCATCAAATGTCCGATTTCAGATTTCTTCAAACTGGTCGATTGCCCTTTCCAAGGCCTCACAGCAGAAAAAGTTTCAGCTTTTTCATAATAAAATTAATGGAGATATTAACTCGCAAAGTCTGTTTTTCTTTTCAGATTCTCTCCGCCGTGTGTAATTTGCTACTGCCCATACAACACAAGCTGCCTCGCTGATTAAAGTAAGTTCTCATTGCATGATGATAGTTTTATCATCAAATGTCCGATTTCAGATTTCTTAATACTGGTCGATTGCCCGTTCCAAGGCCTCACCGCAGACCAAGTTTCACCTTTTTCATATTAAATTTGAAGGAGATATTAACTGGCAAAGTTTGTTTTTCCTTCCAGATTATCTCCGCCGACTGTTACGCGATCCTGCCCATACAACACAAGCTTCCTCGCTGATTAAAGTAAGTTCTCTTTGCATGATGATAATTTCATCATCAAATGTCCGATTTCAGATTTCTTAATACTGGTCGATTGCCCGTTCCAAGGCCTCACCGCAGACCAAGTTTTACCTTTTTCATATTAAATTTGAAGGAGATATTAACTGGCAAAGTTTGTTTTTCCTTCCAGATTATCTCCGCCGACTGTTATGCGATCCTGCCCATACAACACAAGCTTCCTCGCTGATTAAAGTAAGTTCTCTTTGCATGATGATAATTTCATCATCAAATGTCCGATTTCAGATTTCTTGAAACTGGTCGATTGCCCTTTCCAAGGCCTCACAGCAGAAAAAGTTTCAGCTTTTTCATAGTAAAATTATTGGAGATATTAACTCGCAAAGTCTGTTTTTCTTTTCAGATTCTCTCCGCCGTGTGTAATTTGCTACTGCCCATACAACACAAGCTGCCTCGCTGATTAAAGTAAGTTCTTATTGCATGATGATAGTTTTATCATCAAATGTCCGATTGCAGATTTCTTAATACTGGTCGATTGCCCGTTCCAAGGCCTCACCGCAGACCAAGTTTCATCTTTTTCAAATTAAATTTGAAGGAGATATTAACTGGCAAAGTTTGTTTTTCCTTCCAGATTATCTCCGCCGACTGTTATGCGATCCTGCCCATAAAACACAAGCTTCCTCGCTGATTAAAGTAAGTTCTATTTGCATGATGATAATTTCATTATCAAATGTCCGATTTCAGATTTCTTAATACTGGTCGATTGCCCGTTCCAAGGCCTCACGGCAGACCAAGTTTCATCTTTTTCATATTAAATTTGAAGGAGATATTAACTGGCAAAATTTGTTTTTCCTTCCAGATTATCTCCGCCGACTGTTACGCGATCCTGCCCATACAACACAAGCTTCCTCGCTGATTAAAGTAAGTTCTCATTGCATGATGATAGTTTTATCATCAAATGTCCGATTTCAGATTTCTTGAAACTGGTCGATTGCCCTTTCCAAGGCCTCACAGCAGAAAAAGTTTCAGCTTTTTCATAGTAAAATTAATGGAGATATTAACTCGCAAAGTCTGTTTTTCTTTTCAGATTCTCTCCGCCGTGTGTAATTTGCTACTGCCCATACAACACAAGCTGCCTCGCTGATTAAAGTAAGTTCTCATTGCATGATGATAGTTTTATTATCAAATGTCCGATTTCAGATTTCTTAATACTGGTCGATTGCCCGTTCCAAGGCCTCACCGCAGACCAAGTTTCATCTTTTTCATATTAAATTTGAAGGAGATATTAACTGGCAAAATTGGTTTTTCCTTCCAGATTATCTCCGCCGACTGTTACGCGATCCTGCCCATACAACACAAGCTTCCTCGCTGATTAAAGTAAGTTCTCTTTGTATGATAATAATTTCATCATCAAATGTCCGATTTCAGATTTCTTCAAACTGGTCGATTGCCCTTTTCAAGGCCTCACAGCAGAAAAAGTTTCAGCTTTTTCATAATAAAATTAATGGAGATATTAACTCGCAAAGTCTGTTTTTCTTTTCAGATTCTCTCCGCCGTGTGTAATTTGCTACTGCCCATACAACACAAGCTGCCTCGCTGATTAAAGTAAGTTCTCATTGCATGATGATAGTTTTATCATCAAATGTCCGATTTCAGATTTCTTAATACTGGTCGATTGCCCGTTCCAAGGCCTCACCGCAGACCAAGTTTCACCTTTTTCATATTAAATTTGAAGGAGATATTAACTGGCAAAGTTTGTTTTTCCTTCCAGATTATCTCCGCCGACTGTTACGCGATCCTGCCCATACAACACAAGCTTCCTCGCTGATTAAAGTAAGTTCTCTTTGCATGATGATAATTTCATCATCAAATGTCCGATTTCAGATTTCTTAATACTGGTCGATTGCCCGTTCCAAGGCCTCACCGCAGACCAAGTTTCATCTTTTTCATATTAAATTTAAAGGAGATATTAACTGGCAAAGTTTGTTTTTCCTTCCAGATTATCTCCGCCGACTGTTATGCGATCCTGGCCATACAACACAAGCTTCCTCGCTGATTAAAGTAAGTTCTCTTTGCATGATGATAGTTTTATCATCAAATGTCCGATTTCAGATTTCTTAATACTGGTCGATTGCCCGTTCCAAGGCCTCACCGCAGACCAAGTTTCACCTTTTTCATATTAAATTTGAAGGAGATATTAACTGGCAAAGTTTGTTTTTCCTTCCAGATTATCTCCGCCGACTGTTACGCGATCCTGCCCATACAACACAAGCTTCCTCGCTGATTAAAGTAAGTTCTCATTGCATGATGATAGTTTTATCATCAAATGTCCGATTTCTGATTTCTTAATACTGGTCGATTGCCCGTTCCAATGCCTCACCGCAGACCAAGTTTCATCTTTTTCATATTAAATTTGAAGGAGATATTAACTGGCAAAGTTTGTTTTTCCTTCCAGATTATCTCCGCCGACTGTTATGCGATCCTGCCCATACAACACAAGCTGCCTCGCTGATTAAAGTAAGTTCTCATTGCATGATGATAGTTTTATCATCAAATGTCCGATTTCAGATTTCTTAATACTGGTCGATTGCCCGTTCCAAGGCCTCACCGCAGACCAAGTTTCATCTTTTTCATATTAAATTTGAAGGAGATATTAACTGGCAAAGTTTGTTTTTCCTTCCAGATTATCTCCGCCGACTGTTATGCGATCCTGCCCATACAACACAAGCTTCCTCGCTGATTAAAGTAAGTTCTCTTTGCATGATGATAATTTCATCATCAAATGTCCGATTTCAGATTTCTTGAAACTGGTCGATTGCCCTTTCCAAGGCCTCACAGCAGAAAAAGTTTCAGCTTTTTCATAGTAAAATTAATGGAGATATTAACTCGCAAAGTCTGTTTTTCTTTTCAGATTCTCTCCGCCGTGTGTAATTTGCTACTGCCCATACAACACAAGCTGCCTCGCTGATTAAAGTAAGTTCTCATTGCATGATGATAGTTTTATCATCAAATGTCCGATTTCAGATTTCTTAATACTGGTCGATTGCCCGTTCCAAGGCCTCACCGCAGACCAAGTTTCACCTTTTTCATATTAAATTTGAAGGAGATATTAACTGGCAAAGTTTGTTTTTCCTTCCAGATTATCTCCGCCGACTGTTACGCGATCCTGCCCATACAACACAAGCTTCCTCGCTGATTAAAGTAAGTTCTCATTGCATGATGATAGTTTTATCATCAAATGTCCGATTTCTGATTTCTTAATACTGGTCGATTGCCCGTTACAATGCCTCACCGCAGACCAAGTTTCATCTTTTTCATATTAAATTTGAAGGAGATATTAACTGGCAAAGTTTGTTTTTCCTTCCAGATTATCTCCGCCGACTGTTATGCGATCCTGCCCATACAACACAAGCTGCCTCGCTGATTAAAGTAAGTTCTCATTGCATGATGATAGTTTTATCATCAAATGTCCGATTGCAGATTTCTTAATACTGGTCGATTGCCCGTTCCAAGGCCTCACCGCAGACCAAGTTTTACCTTTTTCATATTAAATTTGAAGGAGATATTAACTGGCAAAGTTTGTTTTTCCTTCCAGATTATCTCCGCCGACTGTTACGCGATCCTGCCCATACAACACAAGCTTCCTCGCTGATTAAAGTAAGTTCTCTTTGCATGATGATAATTTCATCATCAAATGTCTGATTTCAGATTTCTTGAAACTGGTCGATTGCCCTTTCCAAGGCCTCACAGCAGAAAAAGTTTCAGCTTTTTCATAGTAAAATTAATGGAGATATTAACTCGCAAAGTCTGTTTTTCTTTTCAGATTCTCTCCGCCGTGTGTAATTTGCTACTGCCCATACAACACAAGCTGCCTCGCTGATTAAAGTAAGTTCTCATTGCATGATGATAGTTTTATTATCAAATGTCCGATTTCAGATTTCTTAATACTGGTCGATTGCCCGTTCCAAGGCCTCACCGCAGACCAAGTTTCATCTTTTTCATATTAAATTTGAAGGAGATATTAACTGGCAAAATTGGTTTTTCCTTCCAGATTATCTCCGCCGACTGTTACGCGATCCTGCCCATACAACACAAGCTTCCTCGCTGATTAAAGTAAGTTCTCTTTGTATGATGATAATTTCATCATCAAATGTCCGATTTCAGATTTCTTCAAACTGGTCGATTGCCCTTTCCAAGGCCTCACAGCAGAAAAAGTTTCAGCTTTTTCATAATAAAATTAATGGAGATATTAACTCGCAAAGTCTGTTTTTCTTTTCAGATTCTCTCCGCCGTGTGTAATTTGCTACTGCCCATACAACACAAGCTGCCTCGCTGATTAAAGTAAGTTCTCATTGCATGATGATAGTTTTATCATCAAATGTCCGATTTCAGATTTCTTAATACTGGTCGATTGCCCGTTCCAAGGCCTCACCGCAGACCAAGTTTCACCTTTTTCATATTAAATTTGAAGGAGATATTAACTGGCAAAGTTTGTTTTTCCTTCCAGATTATCTCCGCCGACTGTTACGTGATCCTGCCCATACAACACAAGCTTCCTCGCTGATTAAAGTAAGTTCTCTTTGCATGATGATAATTTCATCATCAAATGTCCGATTTCAGATTTCTTAATACTGGTCGATTGCCCGTTCCAAGGCCTCACCGCAGACCAAGTTTCATCTTTTTCATATTAAATTTGAAGGAGATATTAACTGGCAAAGTTTGTTTTTCCTTCCAGATTATCTCCGCCGACTGTTATGCGATCCTGCCCATACAACACAAGCTTCCTCGCTGATTAAAGTAAGTTCTCTTTGCATGATGATAATTTCATCATCAAATGTCCGATTTCAGATTTCTTGAAACTGGTCGATTGCCCTTCCCAAGGCCTCACAGCAGAAAAAGTTTCAGCTTTTTCATAGTAAAATTAATGGAGATATTAACTCGCAAAGTCTGTTTTTCTTTTCAGATTCTCTCCGCCGTGTGTAATTTGCTACTGCCCATACAACACAAGCTGCCTCGCTGATTAAAGTAAGTTCTTATTGCATGATGATAGTTTTATCATCAAATGTCCGATTGCAGATTTCTTAATACTGGTCGATTGCCCGTTCCAAGGCCTCACCGCAGACCAAGTTTCATCTTTTTCAAATTAAATTTGAAGGAGATATTAACTGGCAAAGTTTGTTTTTCCTTCCAGATTATCTCCGCCGACTGTTATGCGATCCTGCCCATAAAACACAAGCTTCCTCGCTGATTAAAGTAAGTTCTATTTGCATGATGATAATTTCATTATCAAATGTCCGATTTCAGATTTCTTAATACTGGTCGATTGCCCGTTCCAAGGCCTCACGGCAGACCAAGTTTCATCTTTTTCATATTAAATTTGAAGGAGATATTAACTGGCAAAATTTGTTTTTCCTTCCAGATTATCTCCGCCGACTGTTACGCGATCCTGCCCATACAACACAAGCTTCCTCGCTGATTAAAGTAAGTTCTCATTGCATGATGATAGTTTTATCATCAAATGTCCGATTTCAGATTTCTTGAAACTGGTCGATTGCCCTTTCCAAGGCCTCACAGCAGAAAAAGTTTCAGCTTTTTCATAGTAAAATTAATGGAGATATTAACTCGCAAAGTCTGTTTTTCTTTTCAGATTCTCTCCGCCGTGTGTAATTTGCTACTGCCCATACAACACAAGCTGCCTCGCTGATTAAAGTAAGTTCTCATTGCATGATGATAGTTTTATTATCAAATGTCCGATTTCAGATTTCTTAATACTGGTCGATTGCCCGTTCCAAGGCCTCACCGCAGACCAAGTTTCATCTTTTTCATATTAAATTTGAAGGAGATATTAACTGGCAAAATTGGTTTTTCCTTCCAGATTATCTCCGCCGACTGTTACGCGATCCTGCCCATACAACACAAGCTTCCTCGCTGATTAAAGTAAGTTCTCTTTGTATGATGATAATTTCATCATCAAATGTCCGATTTCAGATTTCTTCAAACTGGTCGATTGCCCTTTCCAAGGCCTCACAGCAGAAAAAGTTTCAGCTTTTTCATAATAAAATTAATGGAGATATTAACTCGCAAAGTCTGTTTTTCTTTTCAGATTCTCTCCGCCGTGTGTAATTTGCTACTGCCCATACAACACAAGCTGCCTCGCTGATTAAAGTAAGTTCTCATTGCATGATGATAGTTTTATCATCAAATGTCCGATTTCAGATTTCTTAATACTGGTCGATTGCCCGTTCCAAGGCCTCACCGCAGACCAAGTTTCACCTTTTTCATATTAAATTTGAAGGAGATATTAACTGGCAAAGTTTGTTTTTCCTTCCAGATTATCTCCGCCGACTGTTACGCGATCCTGCCCATACAACACAAGCTTCCTCGCTGATTAAAGTAAGTTCTATTTGCATGATGATAATTTCATTATCAAATGTCCGATTTCAGATTTCTTAATACTGGTCGATTGCCCGTTCCAAGGCCTCACCGCAGACCAAGTTTCATCTTTTTCATATTAAATTTGAAGGAGATATTAACTGGCAAAATTTGTTTTTCCTTCCAGATTATCTCCGCCGACTGTTACTCGATCCTGCCCATACAACACAAGCTTCCTCGCTGATTAAAGTAAGTTCTCATTGCATGATGATAGTTTTATCATCAAATGTCCGATTTCAGATTTCTTAAAACTGGTCGATTGCCCTTTCCAAGGCCTCACAGCAGAAAAAGTTTCAGCTTTTTCATAATAAAATTAATGGAGATATTCACTCGCAAAGTCTGTTTTTCTTTTCAGATTCTCTCCGCCGTGTGTAATTTGCTACTGCCCATACAACACAAGCTGCCTCGCTGATTAAAGTAAGTTCTCATTGCATGATGATAGTTTTATTATCAAATGTCCGATTTCAGATTTCTTAATACTGGTCGATTGCCCGTTCCAAGGCCTCACCGCAGACCAAGTTTCATCTTTTTCATATTAAATTTGAAGGAGATATTAACTGGCAAAATTTGTTTTTCCTTCCAGATTATCTCCGCCGACTGCTACGCGATCCTGCCCATACAACACAAGCTTCCTCGCTGATTAAAGTAAGTTCTCTTTGCATGATAATAATTTCATCATCAAATGTCCGATTTCAGATTTCTTCAAACTGGTCGATTGCCCTTTCCAAGGCCTCACAGCAGAAAAAGTTTCAGCTTTTTCATAATAAAATTAATGGAGATATTAACTCGCAAAGTCTGTTTTTCTTTTCAGATTCTCTCCGCCGTGTGTAATTTGCTACTGCCCATACAACACAAGCTGCCTCGCTGATTAAAGTAAGTTTTCATTGCATGATGATAGTTTTATCATCAAATGTCCGATTTCAGATTTCTTAATACTGGTCGATTGCCCGTTCCAAGGCCTCACCGCAACCAAGTTTCACCTTTTTCATGTTTAAGTTGAAGGAGATATTAACTGGCAAAGTTTGTTTTTCCTTCCAGATTATCTCCGCCGACTGTTACGCGATCCTGCCAATACAACACAAGCTTCCTCGCTGATTAAAGTAAGTTCTCTTTGCATGATGATAATTTCATCATCAAATGTCCGATTTCAGATTTCTTAATACTGGTCGATTGCCCGTTCCAATGCCTCACCGCAGACCAAGTTTCATCTTTTTCATATTAAATTTGAAGGAGATATTAACTGGCAAAGTTTGTTTTTCCTTCCAGATTATCTCCGCCGACTGTTATGCGATCCTGCCCATACAACACAAGCTGCCTCGCTGATTAAAGTAAGTTCTCATTGCATGATGATAGTTTTGTCATCAAATGTCCGATTTCAGATTTCTTAATACTGGTCGATTGCCCGTTCCAAGGCCTCACCGCAGACCAAGTTTCACCTTTTTCATATTAAATTTGAAGGAGATATTAACTGGCAAAGTTTGTTTTTCCTTCCAGATTATCTCCGCCGACTGTTACGCGATCCTGCCCATACAACACAAGCTTCCTCGCTGATTAAAGTAAGTTCTCTTTGCATGATGATAATTTCATCATCAAATGTCCGATTTCAGATTTCTTAATACTGGTCGATTGCCCGTTCCAAGGCCTCACCGCAGACCAAGTTTCATCTTTTTCATATTAAATTTGAAGGAGATATTAACTGGCAAAGTTTGTTTTTCCTTCCAGATTATCTCCGCCGACTGTTATGCGATCCTGCCCATACAACACAAGCTTCCTCGCTGATTAAAGTAAGTTCTATTTGCATGATGATAATTTCATTATCAAATGTCCGATTTCAGATTTCTTAATACTGGTCGATTGCCCATTCCAAGGCCTCACCGCAGACCAAGTTTCATCTTTTTCATATTAAATTTGAAGGAGATATTAACTGGCAAAGTTTGTTTTTCCTTCCAGATTATCTCCGCCGACTGTTATGCGATCCTGCCCATACAACACAAGCTTCCTCGCTGATTAAAGTAAGTTCTATTTGCATGATGATAATTTCATTATCAAATGTCCGATTTCAGATTTCTTAATACTGGTCGATTGCCCGTTCCAAGGCCTCACCGCAGACCAAGTTTCATCTTTTTCATATTAAATTTGAAGGAGATATTAACTGGCAAAATTTGTTTTTCCTTCCAGATTATCTCCGCCGACTGTTACGCGATCCTGCCCATACAACACAAGCTTCCTCGCTGATTAAAGTAAGTTCTCATTGCATGATGATAGTTTTATCATCAAATGTCCGATTTCAGATTTCTTGAAAATGGTCGATTGCCCTTTCCAAGGCCTCACAGCAGAAAAAGTTTCAGCTTTTTCATAGTAAAATTAATGGAGATATTCACTCGCAAAGTCTGTTTTTCTTTTCAGATTCTCTCCGCCGTGTGTAATTTGCTACTGCCCATACAACACAAGCTGCCTCGCTGATTAAAGTAAGTTCTCATTGCATGATGATAGTTTTATTATCAAATGTCCGATTTCAGATTTCTTAATACTGGTCGATTGCCCGTTCCAAGGCCTCACCGCAGACCAAGTTTCACCTTTTTCATATTAAATTTGAAGGAGATATTAACTGGCAAAGTTTGTTTTTCCTTCCAGATTATCTCCGCCGACTGTTACGCGATCCTGCCCATACAACACAAGCTTCCTCGCTGATTAAAGTAAGTTCTCTTTGCATGATGATAATTTCATCATCAAATGTCCGATTTCAGATTTCTTGAAACTGGTCGATTGCCCTTTCCAAGGCCTCACAGCAGAAAAAGTTTCAGCTTTTTCATAGTAAAATTAATGGAGATATTAACTCGCAAAGTCTGTTTTTCTTTTCAGATTCTCTCCGCCGTGTGTAATTTGCTACTGCCCATACAACACAAGCTGCCTCGCTGATTAAAGTAAGTTCTCATTGCATGATGATAGTTTTATCATCAAATGTCCGATTGCAGATTTCTTAATACTGGTCGATTGCCCGTTCCAAGGCCTCACCGCAGACCAAGTTTCATCTTTTTCAAATTAAATTTGAAGGAGATATTAACTGGCAAAGTTTGTTTTTCCTTCCAGATTATCTCCGCCGACTGTTATGCGATCCTGCCCATACAACACAAGCTTCCTCGCTGATTAAAGTAAGTTCTCATTGCATGATGATAATTTCATTATCAAATGTCCGATTTCAGATTTCTTAATACTGGTCGATTGCCCGTTCCAAGGCCTCACCGCAGACCAAGTTTCATCTTTTTCATATTAAATTTGAAGGAGATATTAACTGGCAAAATTTGTTTTTCCTTCCAGATTATCTCCGCCGACTGTTACGCGATCCTGCCCATACAACACAAGCTTCCTCGCTGATTAAAGTAAGTTCTCATTGCATGATGATAGTTTTATCATCAAATGTCCGATTTCAGATTTCTTGAAACTGGTCGATTGCCCTTTCCAAGGCCTCACAGCAGAAAAAGTTTCAGCTTTTTCATAGTAAAATTAATGGAGATATTAACTCGCAAAGTCTGTTTTTCTTTTCAGATTCTCTCCGCCGTGTGTAATTTGCTACTGCCCATACAACACAAGCTGCCTCGCTGATTAAAGTAAGTTCTCATTGCATGATGATAGTTTTATTATCAAATGTCCGATTTCAGATTTCTTAATACTGGTCGATTGCCCGTTCCAAGGCCTCACCGCAGACCAAGTTTCATCTTTTTCATATTAAATTTGAAGGAGATATTAACTGGCAAAATTTGTTTTTCCTTCCAGATTATCTCCGCCGACTGTTACGCGATCCTGCCCATACAACACAAGCTTCCTCGCTGATTAAAGTAAGTTCTCATTGCATGATGATAGTTTTATCATCAAATGTCCGATTTCAGATTTCTTGAAACTGGTCGATTGCCCTTTCCAAGGCCTCACAGCAGAAAAAGTTTCAGCTTTTTCATAGTAAAATTAATGGAGATATTAACTCGCAAAGTCTGTTTTTCTTTTCAGATTCTCTCCGCCGTGTGTAATTTGCTACTGCCCATACAACACAAGCTGCCTCGCTGATTAAAGTAAGTTCTCATTGCATGATGATAGTTTTATTATCAAATGTCCGATTTCAGATTTCTTAATACTGGTCGATTGCCCGTTCCAAGGCCTCACCGCAGACCAAGTTTCATCTTTTTCATATTAAATTTGAAGGAGATATTAACTGGCAAAATTGGTTTTTCCTTCCAGATTATCTCCGCCGACTGTTACGCGATCCTGCCCATACAACACAAGCTTCCTCGCTGATTAAAGTAAGTTCTCTTTGCATGATGATAATTTCATCATCAAATGTCCGATTTCAGATTTCTTGAAACTGGTCGATTGCCCTTTCCAAGGCCTCACAGCAGAAAAAGTTTCAGCTTTTTCATAGTAAAATTAATGGAGATATTAACTCGCAAAGTCTGTTTTTCTTTTCAGATTCTCTCCGCCGTGTGTAATTTGCTACTGCCCATACAACACAAGCTGCCTCGCTGATTAAAGTAAGTTCTCATTGCATGATGATAGTTTTATCATCAAATGTCCGATTGCAGATTTCTTAATACTGGTCGATTGCCCGTTCCAAGGCCTCACCGCAGACCAAGTTTCATCTTTTTCAAATTAAATTTGAAGGAGATATTAACTGGCAAAGTTTGTTTTTCCTTCCAGATTATCTCCGCCGACTGTTATGCGATCCTGCCCATACAACACAAGCTTCCTCGCTGATTAAAGTAAGTTCTCATTGCATGATGATAATTTCATTATCAAATGTCCGATTTCAGATTTCTTAATACTGGTCGATTGCCCGTTCCAAGGCCTCACCGCAGACCAAGTTTCATCTTTTTCATATTAAATTTGAAGGAGATATTAACTGGCAAAATTTGTTTTTCCTTCCAGATTATCTCCGCCGACTGTTACGCGATCCTGCCCATACAACACAAGCTTCCTCGCTGATTAAAGTAAGTTCTCATTGCATGATGATAGTTTTATCATCAAATGTCCGATTTCAGATTTCTTGAAACTGGTCGATTGCCCTTTCCAAGGCCTCACAGCAGAAAAAGTTTCAGCTTTTTCATAGTAAAATTAATGGAGATATTAACTCGCAAAGTCTGTTTTTCTTTTCAGATTCTCTCCGCCGTGTGTAATTTGCTACTGCCCATACAACACAAGCTGCCTCGCTGATTAAAGTAAGTTCTCATTGCATGATGATAGTTTTATTATCAAATGTCCGATTTCAGATTTCTTAATACTGGTCGATTGCCCGTTCCAAGGCCTCACCGCAGACCAAGTTTCATCTTTTTCATATTAAATTTGAAGGAGATATTAACTGGCAAAATTTGTTTTTCCTTCCAGATTATCTCCGCCGACTGTTACGCGATCCTGCCCATACAACACAAGCTTCCTCGCTGATTAAAGTAAGTTCTCATTGCATGATGATAGTTTTATCATCAAATGTCCGATTTCAGATTTCTTGAAACTGGTCGATTGCCCTTTCCAAGGCCTCACAGCAGAAAAAGTTTCAGCTTTTTCATAGTAAAATTAATGGAGATATTAACTCGCAAAGTCTGTTTTTCTTTTCAGATTCTCTCCGCCGTGTGTAATTTGCTACTGCCCATACAACACAAGCTGCCTCGCTGATTAAAGTAAGTTCTCATTGCATGATGATAGTTTTATTATCAAATGTCCGATTTCAGATTTCTTAATACTGGTCGATTGCCCGTTCCAAGGCCTCACCGCAGACCAAGTTTCATCTTTTTCATATTAAATTTGAAGGAGATATTAACTGGCAAAATTGGTTTTTCCTTCCAGATTATCTCCGCCGACTGTTACGCGATCCTGCCCATACAACACAAGCTTCCTCGCTGATTAAAGTAAGTTCTCTTTGTATGATGATAATTTCATCATCAAATGTCCGATTTCAGATTTCTTCAAACTGGTCGATTGCCCTTTCCAAGGCCTCACAGCAGAAAAAGTTTCAGCTTTTTCATAATAAAATTAATGGAGATATTAACTCGCAAAGTCTGTTTTTCTTTTCAGATTCTCTCCGCCGTGTGTAATTTGCTACTGCCCATACAACACAAGCTGCCTCGCTGATTAAAGTAAGTTCTCATTGCATGATGATAGTTTTATCATCAAATGTCCGATTTCAGATTTCTTAATACTGGTCGATTGCCCGTTCCAAGGCCTCACCGCAGACCAAGTTTCACCTTTTTCATATTAAATTTGAAGGAGATATTAACTGGCAAAGTTTGTTTTTCCTTCCAGATTATCTCCGCCGACTGTTACGCGATCCTGCCCATACAACACAAGCTTCCTCGCTGATTAAAGTAAGTTCTATTTGCATGATGATAATTTCATTATCAAATGTCCGATTTCAGATTTCTCAATACTGGTCGATTGCCCGTTCCAAGGCCTCACCGCAGACCAAGTTTCATCTTTTTCATATTAAATTTGAAGGAGATATTAACTGGCAAAATTTGTTTTTCCTTCCAGATTATCTCCGCCGACTGTTACGCGATCCTGCCCATACAACACAAGCTTCCTCGCTGATTAAAGTAAGTTCTCATTGCATGATGATAGTTTTATCATCAAATGTCCGATTTCAGATTTCTTAAAACTGGTCGATTGCCCTTTCCAAGGCCTCACAGCAGAAAAAGTTTCAGCTTTTTCATAATAAAATTAATGGAGATATTCACTCGCAAAGTCTGTTTTTCTTTTCAGATTCTCTCCGCCGTGTGTAATTTGCTACTGCCCATACAACACAAGCTGCCTCGCTGATTAAAGTAAGTTCTCATTGCATGATGATAGTTTTATTATCAAATGTCCGATTTCAGATTTCTTAATACTGGTCGATTGCCCGTTCCAAGGCCTCACCGCAGACCAAGTTTCATCTTTTTCATATTAAATTTGAAGGAGATATTAACTGGCAAAATTTGTTTTTCCTTCCAGATTATCTCCGCCGACTGTTACGCGATCCTGCCCATACAACACAAGCTTCCTCGCTGATTAAAGTAAGTTCTCTTTGCATGATAATAATTTCATCATCAAATGTCTGATTTCAGATTTCTTCAAACTGGTCGATTGCCCTTTCCAAGGCCTCACAGCAGAAAAAGTTTCAGCTTTTTCATAATAAAATTAATGGAGATATTAACTCGCAAAGTCTGTTTTTCTTTTCAGATTCTCTCCGCCGTGTGTAATTTGCTACTGCCCATACAACACAAGCTGCCTCGCTGATTAAAGTAAGTTTTCATTGCATGATGATAGTTTTATCATCAAATGTCCGATTTCAGATTTCTTAATACTGGTCGATTGCCCGTTCCAAGGCCTCACCGCAACCAAGTTTCACCTTTTTCATGTTTAAGTTGAAGGAGATATTAACTGGCAAAGTTTGTTTTTCCTTCCAGATTATCTCCGCCGACTGTTACGCGATCCTGCCAATACAACACAAGCTTCCTCGCTGATTAAAGTAAGTTCTCTTTGCATGATGATAATTTCATCATCAAATGTCCGATTTCAGATTTCTTAATACTGGTCGATTGCCCGTTCCAATGCCTCACCGCAGACCAAGTTTCATCTTTTTCATATTAAATTTGAAGGAGATATTAACTGGCAAAGTTTGTTTTTCCTTCCAGATTATCTCCGCCGACTGTTATGCGATCCTGCCCATACAACACAAGCTGCCTCGCTGATTAAAGTAAGTTCTCATTGCATGATGATAGTTTTGTCATCAAATGTCCGATTTCAGATTTCTTAATACTGGTCGATTGCCCGTTCCAAGGCCTCACCGCAGACCAAGTTTCACCTTTTTCATATTAAATTTGAAGGAGATATTAACTGGCAAAGTTTGTTTTTCCTTCCAGATTATCTCCGCCGACTGTTACGCGATCCTGCCCATACAACACAAGCTTCCTCGCTGATTAAAGTAAGTTCTCTTTGCATGATGATAATTTCATCATCAAATGTCCGATTTCAGATTTCTTAATACTGGTCGATTGCCCGTTCCAAGGCCTCACCGCAGACCAAGTTTCATCTTTTTCATATTAAATTTGAAGGAGATATTAACTGGCAAAGTTTGTTTTTCCTTCCAGATTATCTCCGCCGACTGTTATGCGATCCTGCCCATACAACACAAGCTTCCTCGCTGATTAAAGTAAGTTCTATTTGCATGATGATAATTTCATTATCAAATGTCCGATTTCAGATTTCTTAATACTGGTCGATTGCCCGTTCCAAGGCCTCACCGCAGACCAAGTTTCATCTTTTTCATATTAAATTTGAAGGAGATATTAACTGGCAAAATTTGTTTTTCCTTCCAGATTATCTCCGCCGACTGTTACGCGATCCTGCCCATACAACACAAGCTTCCTCGCTGATTAAAGTAAGTTCTCATTGCATGATGATAGTTTTATCATCAAATGTCCGATTTCAGATTTCTTGAAAATGGTCGATTGCCCTTTCCAAGGCCTCACAGCTGAAAAAGTTTCAGCTTTTTCATAGTAAAATTAATGGAGATATTCACTCGCAAAGTCTGTTTTTCTTTTCAGATTCTCTCCGCCGTGTGTAATTTGCTACTGCCCATACAACACAAGCTGCCTCGCTGATTAAAGTAAGTTCTCATTGCATGATGATAGTTTTATTATCAAATGTCCGATTTCAGATTTCTTAATACTGGTCGATTGCCCGTTCCAAGGCCTCACCGCAGACCAAGTTTCACCTTTTTCATATTAAATTTGAAGGAGATATTAACTGGCAAAGTTTGTTTTTCCTTCCAGATTATCTCCGCCGACTGTTACGCGATCCTGCCCATACAACACAAGCTTCCTCGCTGATTAAAGTAAGTTCTCTTTGCATGATGATAATTTCATCATCAAATGTCCGATTTCAGATTTCTTGAAACTGGTCGATTGCCCTTTCCAAGGCCTCACAGCAGAAAAAGTTTCAGCTTTTTCATAGTAAAATTAATGGAGATATTAACTCGCAAAGTCTGTTTTTCTTTTCAGATTCTCTCCGCCGTGTGTAATTTGCTACTGCCCATACAACACAAGCTGCCTCGCTGATTAAAGTAAGTTCTCATTGCATGATGATAGTTTTATCATCAAATGTCCGATTGCAGATTTCTTAATACTGGTCGATTGCCCGTTCCAAGGCCTCACCGCAGACCAAGTTTCATCTTTTTCAAATTAAATTTGAAGGAGATATTAACTGGCAAAGTTTGTTTTTCCTTCCAGATTATCTCCGCCGACTGTTATGCGATCCTGCCCATACAGCACAAGCTTCCTCGCTGATTAAAGTAAGTTCTATTTGCATGATGATAATTTCATTATCAAATGTCCGATTTCAGATTTCTTAATACTGGTCGATTGCCCGTTCCAAGGCCTCACCGCAGACCAAGTTTCATCTTTTTCATATTAAATTTGAAGGAGATATTAACTGGCAAAATTTGTTTTTCCTTCCAGATTATCTCCGCCGACTGTTACGTGATCCTGCCCATACAACACAAGCTTCCTCGCTGATTAAAGTAAGTTCTCATTGCATGATGATAGTTTTATCATCAAATGTCCGATTTCAGATTTCTTGAAACTGGTCGATTGCCCTTTCCAAGGCCTCACAGCAGAAAAAGTTTCAGCTTTTTCATAGTAAAATTAATGGAGATATTAACTCACAAAGTCTGTTTTTCTTTTCAGATTCTCTCCGCCGTGTGTAATTTGCTACTGCCCATACAACACAAGCTGCCTCGCTGATTAAAGTAAGTTCTCATTGCATGATGATAGTTTTATTATCAAATGTCCGATTTCAGATTTCTTAATACTGGTCGATTGCCCGTTCCAAGGCCTCACCGCAGACCAAGTTTCATCTTTTTCATATTAAATTTGAAGGAGATATTAACTGGCAAAATTGGTTTTTCCTTCCAGATTATCTCCGCCGACTGTTACGCGATCCTGCCCATACAACACAAGCTTCCTCGCTGATTAAAGTAAGTTCTCTTTGTATGATGATAATTTCATCATCAAATGTCCGATTTCAGATTTCTTCAAACTGGTCGATTGCCCTTTCCAAGGCCTCACAGCAGAAAAAGTTTCAGCTTTTTCATAATAAAATTAATGGAGATATTAACTCGCAAAGTCTGTTTTTCTTTTCAGATTCTCTCCGCCGTGTGTAATTTGCTACTGCCCATACAACACAAGCTGCCTCGCTGATTAAAGTAAGTTCTCATTGCATGATGATAGTTTTATCATCAAATGTCCGATTTCAGATTTCTTAATACTGGTCGATTGCCCGTTCCAAGGCCTCACCGCAGACCAAGTTTCACCTTTTTCATATTAAATTTGAAGGAGATATTAACTGGCAAAGTTTGTTTTTCCTTCCAGATTATCTCCGCCGACTGTTACGCGATCCTGCCCATACAACACAAGCTTCCTCGCTGATTAAAGTAAGTTCTATTTGCATGATGATAATTTCATTATCAAATGTCTGATTTCAGATTTCTTAATACTGGTCGATTGCCCGTTCCAAGGCCTCACCGCAGACCAAGTTTCATCTTTTTCATATTAAATTTGAAGGAGATATTAACTGGCAAAATTTGTTTTTCCTTCCAGATTATCTCCGCCGACTGTTACGCGATCCTGCCCATACAACACAAGCTTCCTCGCTGATTAAAGTAAGTTCTCATTGCATGATGATAGTTTTATCATCAAATGTCCGATTTCAGATTTCTTAAAACTGGTCGATTGCCCTTTCCAAGGCCTCACAGCAGAAAAAGTTTCAGCTTTTTCATAATAAAATTAATGGAGATATTCACTCGCAAAGTCTGTTTTTCTTTTCAGATTCTCTCCGCCGTGTGTAATTTGCTACTGCCCATACAACACAAGCTGCCTCGCTGATTAAAGTAAGTTTTCATTGCATGATGATAGTTTTATCATCAAATGTCCGATTTCAGATTTCTTAATACTGGTCGATTGCCCGTTCCAAGGCCTCACCGCAACCAAGTTTCACCTTTTTCATGTTTAAGTTGAAGGAGATATTAACTGGCAAAGTTTGTTTTTCCTTCCAGATTATCTCCGCCGACTGTTACGCGATCCTGCCAATACAACACAAGCTTCCTCGCTGATTAAAGTAAGTTCTCTTTGCATGATGATAATTTCATCATCAAATGTCCGATTTCAGATTTCTTAATACTGGTCGATTGCCCGTTCCAATGCCTCACCGCAGACCAAGTTTCATCTTTTTCATATTAAATTTGAAGGAGATATTAACTGGCAAAGTTTGTTTTTCCTTCCAGATTATCTCCGCCGACTGTTATGCGATCCTGCCCATACAACACAAGCTGCCTCGCTGATTAAAGTAAGTTCTCATTGCATGATGATAGTTTTGTCATCAAATGTCCGATTTCAGATTTCTTAATACTGGTCGATTGCCCGTTCCAAGGCCTCACCGCAGACCAAGTTTCACCTTTTTCATATTAAATTTGAAGGAGATATTAACTGGCAAAGTTTGTTTTTCCTTCCAGATTATCTCCGCCGACTGTTACGCGATCCTGCCCATACAACACAAGCTTCCTCGCTGATTAAAGTAAGTTCTCTTTGCATGATGATAATTTCATCATCAAATGTCCGATTTCAGATTTCTTAATACTGGTCGATTGCCCGTTCCAAGGCCTCACCGCAGACCAAGTTTCATCTTTTTCATATTAGATTTGAAGGAGATATTAACTGGCAAAGTTTGTTTTTCCTTCCAGATTATCTCCGCCGACTGTTATGCGATCCTGCCCATACAACACAAGCTTCCTCGCTGATTAAAGTAAGTTCTATTTGCATGATGATAATTTCATTATCAAATGTCCGATTTCAGATTTCTTAATACTGGTCGATTGCCCATTCCAAGGCCTCACCGCAGACCAAGTTTCATCTTTTTCATATTAAATTTGAAGGAGATATTAACTGGCAAAGTTTGTTTTTCCTTCCAGATTATCTCCGCCGACTGTTATGCGATCCTGCCCATACAACACAAGCTTCCTCGCTGATTAAAGTAAGTTCTATTTGCATGATGATAATTTCATTATCAAATGTCCGATTTCAGATTTCTTAATACTGGTCGATTGCCCGTTCCAAGGCCTCACCGCAGACCAAGTTTCATCTTTTTCATATTAAATTTGAAGGAGATATTAACTGGCAAAATTTGTTTTTCCTTCCAGATTATCTCCGCCGACTGTTACGCGATCCTGCCCATACAACACAAGCTTCCTCGCTGATTAAAGTAAGTTCTCATTGCATGATGATAGTTTTATCATCAAATGTCCGATTTCAGATTTCTTGAAAATGGTCGATTGCCCTTTCCAAGGCCTCACAGCAGAAAAAGTTTCAGCTTTTTCATAGTAAAATTAATGGAGATATTCACTCGCAAAGTCTGTTTTTCTTTTCAGATTCTCTCCGCCGTGTGTAATTTGCTACTGCCCATACAACACAAGCTGCCTCGCTGATTAAAGTAAGTTCTCATTGCATGATGATAGTTTTATTATCAAATGTCCGATTTCAGATTTCTTAATACTGGTCGATTGCCCGTTCCAAGGCCTCACCGCAGACCAAGTTTCATCTTTTTCATATTAAATTTGAAGGAGATATTAACTGGCAAAATTTGTTTTTCCTTCCAGATTATCTCCGCCGACTGTTACGCGATCCTGCCCATACAACACAAGCTTCCTCGCTGATTAAAGTAAGTTCTCTTTGCATGATAATAATTTCATCATCAAATGTCCGATTTCAGATTTCTTTAAACTGGTCGATTGCCCTTTCCAAGGCCTCACAGCAGAAAAAGTTTCAGCTTTTTCATAATAAAATTATTGGAGATATTAACTCGCAAAGTCTGTTTTTCTTTTCAGATTCTCTCCGCCGTGGGTAATTTGCTACTGCCCATACAACACAAGCTGCCTCGCTGATTAAAGTAAGTTTTCATTGCATGATGATAGTTTTATCATCAAATGTCCGATTTCAGATTTCTTAATACTGGTCGATTGCCCGTTCCAAGGCCTCACCGCAGACCAAGTTTCACCTTTTTCATGTTAAAGTTGAAGGAGATATTAACTGGCAAAGTTTGTTTTTCCTTCCAGATTATCTCCGCCGACTGTTACGCGATCCTGCCAATACAACACAAGCTTCCTCGCTGATTAAAGTAAGTTCTCTTTGCATGATGATAATTTCATCATCAAATGTCCGATTTCAGATTTCTTAATACTGGTCGATTGCCAGTTCCAAGGCCTCACAGCAGAAAAAGTTTCAGCTTTTTCATAATAAAATTGAAGGAGATATTATCTCGCAAAGTCTGTTTTTCTGTTCAGATTCTCTCCGCCGACTGTAATTTGCTACTGACCATACAACACAAGCTGCCTCGCTGATTAAAGTAAGTTCTCATTGCATGATGATAGTTTTATCATCAAATGTCCGATTTCTGATTTCTTAATACTGGTCGATTGCCCGTTCCAATGCCTCACCGCAGACCAAGTTTCATCTTTTTCATATTAAATTTGAAGGAGATATTAACTGGCAAAGTTTGTTTTTCCTTCCAGATTATCTCCGCCGACTGTTATGCGATCCTGCCCATACAACACAAGCTGCCGCGCTGATTAAAGTAAGTTCTCATTGCATGATGATAGTTTTATCATCAAATGTCCGATTTCAGATTTCTTAATACTGGTCGATTGCCCGTTCCAAGGCCTCACCGCAGACCAAGTTTCATCTTTTTCATATTAAATTTGAAGGAGATATTAACTGGCAAAGTTTGTTTTTCCTTCCAGATTATCTCCGCCGACTGTTATGCGATCCTGCCCATACAACACAAGCTTCCTCGCTGATTAAAGTAAGTTCTCTTTGCATGATGATAATTTCATCATCAAATGTCCGATTTAAGATTTCTTGAAACTGGTCGATTGCCCTTTCCAAGGCCTCACAGCAGAAAAAGTTTCAGCTTTTTCATAGGAAAATTAATGGAGATATTAACTCGCAAAGTCTGTTTTTCTTTTCAGATTCTCTCCGCCGTGTGTAATTTGCTACTGCCCATACAACACAAGCTGCCTCGCTGATTAAAGTAAGTTCTCATTGCATGATGATAGTTTTATTATCAAATGTCCGATTTCAGATTTCTTAATACTGGTCGATTGCCCGTTCCAAGGCCTCACCGCAGACCAAGTTTCACCTTTTTCATATTAAATTTGAAGGAGATATTAACTGGCAAAGTTTGTTTTTCCTTCAAGATTATCTCCGCCGACAGTTACGCGATCCTGCCCATACAACACAAGCTTCCTCGCTGATTAAAGTAAGTTCTCTTTGCATGATGATAATTTCATCATCAAATGTCCGATTTCAGATTTCTTAATACTGGTCGATTGCCCGTTCCAAGGCCTCACCGCAGACCAAGTTTCATTTTTTTCATATTAAATTTGAAGGAGATATTAACTGGCAAAGTTTGTTTTTCCTTCCAGATTATCTCCGCCGACTGTTATGCGATCCTGCCCATACAACACAAGCTTCCTCGCTGATTAAAGTAAGTTCTATTTGCATGATGATAATTTCATTATCAAATGTCCGATTTCAGATTTCTTAATACTGGTCGATTGCCCGTTCCAAGGCCTCACCGCAGACCAAGTTTCATCTTTTTCATATTAAATTTGAAGGAGATATTAACTGGCAAAATTTGTTTTTCCTTCCAGATTATCTCCGCCGACTGTTACGCGATCCTGCCCATACAACACAAGCTTCCTTGCTGATTAAAGTAAGTTCTCATTGCATGATGATAGTTTTATTATCGAATGTCCGATTTCAGATTTTTTAATACTGGTCGATTGCCCGTTCCAAGGCCTCACCGCAGACCAAGTTTCATCTTTTTCATATTAAATTTGAAGGAGATATTAACTGGCAAAATTTGTTTTTCCTTCCAGATTATCTCCGCCGACTGTTACGCGATCCTGCCCATACAACACAAGCTTCCTCGCTGATTAAAGTAAGTTCTCTTTGCATGATAATAATTTCATCATCAAATGTCCGATTTCAGATTTCTTCAAACTGGTCGATTGCCCTTTACAAGGCCTCACAGCAGAAAAAGTTTCAGCTTTTTCATGATAAAATTAATGGAGATATTAACTCGCAAAGTCTGTTTTTCTTTTCAGATTCTCTCCGCCGTGTGTAATTTGCTACTGCCCATACAACACAAGCTGCCTCGCTGATTAAAGTAAGTTCTCATTGCATGATGATAGTTTTATCATCAAATGTCCGATTTCAGATTTCTTAATACTGGTCGATTGCCCGTTCCAAGGCCTCACCGCAGACCAAGTTTCACCTTTTTCATATTAAATTTGAAGGAGATATTAACTGGCAAAGTTTGTTTTTCCTTCCAGATTATCTCCGCCGACTGTTACGCGATCCTGCCAATACAACACAAGCTTCCTCGCTGATTAAAGTAAGTTCTCATTGCATGATGATAGTTTTATCATCAAATGTCCGATTTCAGATTTCTTAATACTGGTCGATTGCCCTTTCCAATGCCTCACCGCAGACCAAGTTTCATCTTTTTCATATTAAATTTGAAGGAGATATTAACTGGCAAAGTTTGTTTTTCCTTCCAGATTATCTCCGCCGACTGTTATGCGATCCTGCCCATACAACACAAGCTGCCTCGCTGATTAAAGTAAGTTCTCATTGCATGATGATAGTTTTATCATCAAATGTCCGATTTCAGATTTCTTAATACTGGTCGATCGCCCGTTCCAAGGCCTCACCGCAGACCAAGTTTCATCTTTTTCATATTAAATTTGAAGGAGATATTAACTGGCAAAGTTTGTTTTTCCTTCCAGATTATCTCCGCCGACTGTTATGCGATCCTGCCCATACAACACAAGCTTCCTCGCTGATTAAAGTAAGTTCTATTTGCATGATGATAATTTCATTATCAAATGTCCGATTTCAGATTTCTTAATACTGGTCGATTGCCCGTTCCAAGGCCTCACCGCAGACCAAGTTTCATCTTTTTCATATTAAATTTGAAGGAGATATTAACTGGCAAAGTTTGTTTTTCCTTCCAGATTATCTCCGCCGACTGTTATGCGATCCTGCCCATATAACACAAGCTTCCTCGCTGATTAAAGTAAGTTCTATTTGCATGATGATAATTTCATTATCAAATGTCCGATTTCAGATTTCTTAATACTGGTCGATTGCCCGTTCCAAGGCCTCACCGCAGACCAAGTTTCATCTTTTTCATATTAAATTTGAAGGAGATATTAACTGGCAAAATTTGTTTTTCCTTCCAGATTATCTCCGCCGACTGTTACGCGATCCTGCCCATACAACACAAGCTTCCTCGCTGATTAAAGTAAGTTCTCATTGCATGATGATAGTTTTATTATCGAATGTCCGATTTCAGATTTTTTAATACTGGTCGATTGCCCGTTCCAAGGCCTCACCGCAGACCAAGTTTCACCTTTTTCATATTAAATTTGAAGGAGATATTAACTGGCAAAGTTTGTTTTTCCTTCTAGATTATCTCCGCCGACTGTTACGCGATCCTGCCCATACAACACAAGCTTCCTCGCTGATTAAAGTAAGTTCTCTTTGCATGATGATAATTTCATCATCAAATGTCCGATTTCAGATTTCTTAATACTGGTCGATTGCCCGTTCCAAGGCCTCACAGCAGAAAAAGTTTCAGCTTTATCATAATAAAATTTAAGGAGATATTATCTCGCAAAGTCTGTTTTTCTTTTCAGATTCTCTCCGCCGACTGTAATTTGCTACTGACCATACAACACAAGCTGCCTCGCTGATTAAAGTAAGTTCTCATTGCATGATGATAGTTTTATCATCAAATGTCCGATTTCAGATTTCTTAATACTGGTCGATTGCCCGTTCCAAGGCCTCACCGCAGACCAAGTTTCACATTTTTCATATTAAATTTGAAGGAGATATTAACTGGCAAAATTTGTTTTTCCTTCCAGATTATCTCCGCCGACTGTTACGCGATCCTGCCCATACAACACAAGCTTCCTCGCTGATTAAAGTAAGTTCTCTTTGCATGATAATAATTTCATCATCAAATGTCCGATTTCAGATTTCTTCAAATTGGTCGATTGCCCTTTCCAAGGCCTCACAGCAGAAAAAGTTTCAGCTTTTTCATAATAAAATTAATGGCGATATTAACTCGCAAAGTCTGTTTTTCTTTTCAGATTCTCTCCGCCGTGTGTAATTTGCTACTGCCCATACAACACAAGCTGCCTCGCTGATTAAAGTAAGTTCTCATTGCATGATGATAGTTTTATCATCAAATGTCCGATTTCAGATTTCTTAATACTGGTCGATTGCCCGTTCCAAGGCCTCACCGCAGACCAAGTTTCACCTTTTTCATATTAAATTTGAAGGAGATATTAACTGGCAAAGTTTGTTTTTCCTTCCAGATTATCTCCGCCGACTGTTACGCGATCCTGCCCATACAACACAAGCTTCCTCGCTGATTAAAGTAAGTTCTCTTTGCATGATGATAATTTCATCATCAAATGTCCGATTTCAGATTTCTTAATACTGGTCGATTGCCCGTTCCAAGGCCTCACAGCAGAAAAAGTTTCAGCTTTTTCATAATAAAATTTAAGGAGATATTATCTCGCAAAGTCTGTTTTTCTTTTCAGATTCTCTCCGCCGACTGTAATTTGCTACTGACCATACAACACAAGCTGCCTCGCTGATTAAAGTAAGTTCTCATTGCATGATGATAGTTTTATCATCAAATGTCCGATTTCAGATTTCTTAATACTGGTCGATTGCCCGTTCCAAGGCCTCACCGCAGACCAAGTTTCACCTTTTTCATATTAAATTTGAAGGAGATATTAACTGGCAAAGTTTGTTTTTCCTTCCAGATTATCTCCGCAGACTGTTACGCGATCCTGCCCATACAACACAAGCTTCCTGGCTGATTAAAGTAAGTTCTCTTTGCATGATAATAATTTCATCATCAAATATCCGATTTCAGATTTCTTCAAACTGGTCGATTGCCCTTTCCAAGGCCTCACAGCAGAAAAAGTTTCAGCTTTTTCATAATAAAATTAATGGAGATATTAACTCGCAAAGTCTGTTTTTCTTTTCAGATTCTCTCCGCCGTGTGTAATTTGCTACTGCCCATACAACACAAGCTGCCTCGCTGATTAAAGTAAGTTCTCATTGCATGATGATAGTTTTATCATCAAATGTCCGATTTCAGATTTCGTAATACTGGTCGATTGCCCGTTCCAAGGCCTCACCGCAGACCAAGTTTCACATTTTTCATATTAAATTTGAAGGAGATATTAACTGGCAAAATTTGTTTTTCCTTCCAGATTATCTCCGCCGACTGTTACGCGATCCTGCCCATACAACACAAGCTTCCTCGCTGATTAAAGTAAGTTCTCTTTGCATGATAATAATTTCATCATCAAATGTCCGATTTCAGATTTCTTCAAACTGGTCGATTGCCCTTTCCAAGGCCTCACAGCAGAAAAAGTTTCAGCTTTTTCATAATAAAATTAATGGAGATATTAACTCGCAAAGTCTGTTTTTCTTTTCAGATTATCTCCGCCGTGTGTAATTTGCTACTGCCCATACAACACAAGCTGCCTCGCTGATTAAAGTAAGTTCTCATTGCATGATGATAGTTTTATCATCAAATGTCCGATTTCAGATTTCTTAATACTGGTCGATTGCCCGTTCCAAGGCCTCACCGCAGACCAAGTTTCATCTTTTTCATATTAAATTTGAAGGAGATATTAACTGGCAAAGTTTGTTTTTCCTTCCAGATTATCTCCGCCGACTGTTATGCGATCCTGCCCATACAACACAAGCTTCCTCGCTGATTAAAGTAAGTTCTCTTTGCATGATAATAATTTCATCATCAAATGTCCGATTTCAGATTTCTTCAAACTGGTCGATTGCCCTTTCCAAGGCCTCACAGCAGAAAAAGTTTCAGCTTTTTCATAATAAAATTAATGGAGATATTAACTCGCAAAGTCTGTTTTTCTTTTCAGATTATCTCCGCCGTGTGTAATTTGCTACTGCCCATACAACACAAGCTGCCTCGCTGATTAAAGTAAGTTCTCATTGCATGATGATAGTTTTATCATCAAATGTCCGATTTCAGATTTCTTAATACTGGTCGATTGCCCGTTCCAAGGCCTCACCGCAGACCAAGTTTCATCTTTTTCATATTAAATTTGAAGGAGATATTAACTGGCAAAGTTTGTTTTTCCTTCCAGATTATCTCCGCCGACTGTTATGCGATCCTGCCCATACAACACAAGCTTCCTCGCTGATTAAAGTAAGTTCTCTTTGCATGATGATAATTTCATTATCAAATGTCCGATTTCAGATTTCTTAATACTGGTCGATTGCCCGTTCCAAGGCCTCACCGCAGACCAAGTTTCATCTTTTTCATATTAAATTTGAAGGAGATATTAACTGGCAAAGTTTGTTTTTCCTTCCAGATTATCTCCGCCGACTGTTATGCGATCCTGCCCATACAACACAAGCTTCCTCGCTGATTAAAGTAAGTTCTATTTGCATGATGATAATTTCATTATCAAATGTCCGATTTCAGATTTCTTAATACTGGTCGATTGCCCGTTCCAAGGCCTCACCGCAGACCAAGTTTCATCTTTTTCATATTAAATTTGAAGGAGATATTAACTGGCAAAATTTGTTTTTCCTTCCAGATTATCTCCGCCGACTGTTACGCGATCCTGCCCATACAACACAAGCTTCCTTGCTGATTAAAGTAAGTTCTCATTGCATGATGATAGTTTTATTATCGAATGTCCGATTTCAGATTTTTTAATACTGGTCGATTGCCCGTTCCAAGGCCTCACCGCAGACCAAGTTTCATCTTTTTCATATTAAATTTGAAGGAGATATTAACTGGCAAAATTTGTTTTTCCTTCCAGATTATCTCCGCCGACTGTTACGCGATCCTGCCCATACAACACAAGCTTCCTCGCTGATTAAAGTAAGTTCTCTTTGCATGATAATAATTTCATCATCAAATGTCCGATTTCAGATTTCTTCAAACTGGTCGATTGCCCTTTACAAGGCCTCACAGCAGAAAAAGTTTCAGCTTTTTCATGATAAAATTAATGGAGATATTAACTCGCAAAGTCTGTTTTTCTTTTCAGATTCTCTCCGCCGTGTGTAATTTGCTACTGCCCATACAACACAAGCTGCCTCGCTGATTAAAGTAAGTTCTCATTGCATGATGATAGTTTTATCATCAAATGTCCGATTTCAGATTTCTTAATACTGGTCGATTGCCCGTTCCAAGGCCTCACCGCAGACCAAGTTTCACCTTTTTCATATTAAATTTGAAGGAGATATTAACTGGCAAAGTTTGTTTTTCCTTCCAGATTATCTCCGCCGACTGTTACGCGATCCTGCCAATACAACACAAGCTTCCTCGCTGATTAAAGTAAGTTCTCATTGCATGATGATAGTTTTATCATCAAATGTCCGATTTCAGATTTCTTAATACTGGTCGATTGCCCTTTCCAATGCCTCACCGCAGACCAAGTTTCATCTTTTTCATATTAAATTTGAAGGAGATATTAACTGGCAAAGTTTGTTTTTCCTTCCAGATTATCTCCGCCGACTGTTATGCGATCCTGCCCATACAACACAAGCTGCCTCGCTGATTAAAGTAAGTTCTCATTGCATGATGATAGTTTTATCATCAAATGTCCGATTTCAGATTTCTTAATACTGGTCGATCGCCCGTTCCAAGGCCTCACCGCAGACCAAGTTTCATCTTTTTCATATTAAATTTGAAGGAGATATTAACTGGCAAAGTTTGTTTTTCCTTCCAGATTATCTCCGCCGACTGTTATGCGATCCTGCCCATACAACACAAGCTTCCTCGCTGATTAAAGTAAGTTCTATTTGCATGATGATAATTTCATTATCAAATGTCCGATTTCAGATTTCTTAATACTGGTCGATTGCCCGTTCCAAGGCCTCACCGCAGACCAAGTTTCATCTTTTTCATATTAAATTTGAAGGAGATATTAACTGGCAAAGTTTGTTTTTCCTTCCAGATTATCTCCGCCGACTGTTATGCGATCCTGCCCATATAACACAAGCTTCCTCGCTGATTAAAGTAAGTTCTATTTGCATGATGATAATTTCATTATCAAATGTCCGATTTCAGATTTCTTAATACTGGTCGATTGCCCGTTCCAAGGCCTCACCGCAGACCAAGTTTCATCTTTTTCAT
Source organism: Luidia sarsii (assembly GCA_949987565.1). Lineage (NCBI taxonomy): Eukaryota > Metazoa > Echinodermata > Asteroidea > Paxillosida > Luidiidae > Luidia > Luidia sarsii. The sequence continues at coordinate 13,936,959 of OX465107.1, forward strand.
ATTAAATTTGAAGGAGATATTAACTGGCAAAATTTGTTTTTCCTTCCAGATTATCTCCGCCGACTGTTACGCGATCCTGCCCATACAACACAAGCTTCCTCGCTGATTAAAGTAAGTTCTCATTGCATGATGATAGTTTTATTATCGAATGTCCGATTTCAGATTTTTTAATACTGGTCGATTGCCCGTTCCAAGGCCTCACCGCAGACCAAGTTTCACCTTTTTCATATTAAATTTGAAGGAGATATTAACTGGCAAAGTTTGTTTTTCCTTCTAGATTATCTCCGCCGACTGTTACGCGATCCTGCCCATACAACACAAGCTTCCTCGCTGATTAAAGTAAGTTCTCTTTGCATGATGATAATTTCATCATCAAATGTCCGATTTCAGATTTCTTAATACTGGTCGATTGCCCGTTCCAAGGCCTCACAGCAGAAAAAGTTTCAGCTTTATCATAATAAAATTTAAGGAGATATTATCTCGCAAAGTCTGTTTTTCTTTTCAGATTCTCTCCGCCGACTGTAATTTGCTACTGACCATACAACACAAGCTGCCTCGCTGATTAAAGTAAGTTCTCATTGCATGATGATAGTTTTATCATCAAATGTCCGATTTCAGATTTCTTAATACTGGTCGATTGCCCGTTCCAAGGCCTCACCGCAGACCAAGTTTCACATTTTTCATATTAAATTTGAAGGAGATATTAACTGGCAAAATTTGTTTTTCCTTCCAGATTATCTCCGCCGACTGTTACGCGATCCTGCCCATACAACACAAGCTTCCTCGCTGATTAAAGTAAGTTCTCTTTGCATGATAATAATTTCATCATCAAATGTCCGATTTCAGATTTCTTCAAATTGGTCGATTGCCCTTTCCAAGGCCTCACAGCAGAAAAAGTTTCAGCTTTTTCATAATAAAATTAATGGCGATATTAACTCGCAAAGTCTGTTTTTCTTTTCAGATTCTCTCCGCCGTGTGTAATTTGCTACTGCCCATACAACACAAGCTGCCTCGCTGATTAAAGTAAGTTCTCATTGCATGATGATAGTTTTATCATCAAATGTCCGATTTCAGATTTCTTAATACTGGTCGATTGCCCGTTCCAAGGCCTCACCGCAGACCAAGTTTCACCTTTTTCATATTAAATTTGAAGGAGATATTAACTGGCAAAGTTTGTTTTTCCTTCCAGATTATCTCCGCCGACTGTTACGCGATCCTGCCCATACAACACAAGCTTCCTCGCTGATTAAAGTAAGTTCTCTTTGCATGATGATAATTTCATCATCAAATGTCCGATTTCAGATTTCTTAATACTGGTCGATTGCCCGTTCCAAGGCCTCACAGCAGAAAAAGTTTCAGCTTTTTCATAATAAAATTTAAGGAGATATTATCTCGCAAAGTCTGTTTTTCTTTTCAGATTCTCTCCGCCGACTGTAATTTGCTACTGACCATACAACACAAGCTGCCTCGCTGATTAAAGTAAGTTCTCATTGCATGATGATAGTTTTATCATCAAATGTCCGATTTCAGATTTCTTAATACTGGTCGATTGCCCGTTCCAAGGCCTCACCGCAGACCAAGTTTCACCTTTTTCATATTAAATTTGAAGGAGATATTAACTGGCAAAGTTTGTTTTTCCTTCCAGATTATCTCCGCAGACTGTTACGCGATCCTGCCCATACAACACAAGCTTCCTGGCTGATTAAAGTAAGTTCTCTTTGCATGATAATAATTTCATCATCAAATATCCGATTTCAGATTTCTTCAAACTGGTCGATTGCCCTTTCCAAGGCCTCACAGCAGAAAAAGTTTCAGCTTTTTCATAATAAAATTAATGGAGATATTAACTCGCAAAGTCTGTTTTTCTTTTCAGATTCTCTCCGCCGTGTGTAATTTGCTACTGCCCATACAACACAAGCTGCCTCGCTGATTAAAGTAAGTTCTCATTGCATGATGATAGTTTTATCATCAAATGTCCGATTTCAGATTTCGTAATACTGGTCGATTGCCCGTTCCAAGGCCTCACCGCAGACCAAGTTTCACATTTTTCATATTAAATTTGAAGGAGATATTAACTGGCAAAATTTGTTTTTCCTTCCAGATTATCTCCGCCGACTGTTACGCGATCCTGCCCATACAACACAAGCTTCCTCGCTGATTAAAGTAAGTTCTCTTTGCATGATAATAATTTCATCATCAAATGTCCGATTTCAGATTTCTTCAAACTGGTCGATTGCCCTTTCCAAGGCCTCACAGCAGAAAAAGTTTCAGCTTTTTCATAATAAAATTAATGGAGATATTAACTCGCAAAGTCTGTTTTTCTTTTCAGATTATCTCCGCCGTGTGTAATTTGCTACTGCCCATACAACACAAGCTGCCTCGCTGATTAAAGTAAGTTCTCATTGCATGATGATAGTTTTATCATCAAATGTCCGATTTCAGATTTCTTAATACTGGTCGATTGCCCGTTCCAAGGCCTCACCGCAGACCAAGTTTCATCTTTTTCATATTAAATTTGAAGGAGATATTAACTGGCAAAGTTTGTTTTTCCTTCCAGATTATCTCCGCCGACTGTTATGCGATCCTGCCCATACAACACAAGCTTCCTCGCTGATTAAAGTAAGTTCTCTTTGCATGATAATAATTTCATCATCAAATGTCCGATTTCAGATTTCTTCAAACTGGTCGATTGCCCTTTCCAAGGCCTCACAGCAGAAAAAGTTTCAGCTTTTTCATAATAAAATTAATGGAGATATTAACTCGCAAAGTCTGTTTTTCTTTTCAGATTATCTCCGCCGTGTGTAATTTGCTACTGCCCATACAACACAAGCTGCCTCGCTGATTAAAGTAAGTTCTCATTGCATGATGATAGTTTTATCATCAAATGTCCGATTTCAGATTTCTTAATACTGGTCGATTGCCCGTTCCAAGGCCTCACCGCAGACCAAGTTTCATCTTTTTCATATTAAATTTGAAGGAGATATTAACTGGCAAAGTTTGTTTTTCCTTCCAGATTATCTCCGCCGACTGTTATGCGATCCTGCCCATACAACACAAGCTTCCTCGCTGATTAAAGTAAGTTCTCTTTGCATGATGATAATTTCATTATCAAATGTCCGATTTCAGATTTCTTAATACTGGTCGATTGCCCGTTCCAAGGCCTCACCGCAGACCAAGTTTCATCTTTTTCATATTAAATTTGAAGGAGATATTAACTGGCAAAATTTGTTTTTCCTTCCAGATTATCTCCGCCGACTGTTACGCGATCCTGCCCATACAACACAAGCTTCCTTGCTGATTAAAGTAAGTTCTCATTGCATGATGATAGTTTTATTATCGAATGTCCGATTTCAGATTTTTTAATACTGGTCGATTGCCCGTTCCAAGGCCTCACCGCAGACCAAGTTTCATCTTTTTCATATTAAATTTGAAGGAGATATTAACTGGCAAAATTTGTTTTTCCTTCCAGATTATCTCCGCCGACTGTTACGCGATCCTGCCCATACAACACAAGCTTCCTCGCTGATTAAAGTAAGTTCTCTTTGCATGATAATAATTTCATCATCAAATGTCCGATTTCAGATTTCTTCAAACTGGTCGATGGCCCTTTCCAAGGCCTCACAGCAGAAAAAGTTTCAGCTTTTTCATGATAAAATTAATGGAGATATTAACTCGCAAAGTCTGTTTTTCTTTTCAGATTCTCTCCGCCGTGTGTAATTTGCTACTGCCCATACAACACAAGCTGCCTCGCTGATTAAAGTAAGTTCTCATTGCATGATGATAGTTTTATCATCAAATGTCCGATTTCAGATTTCTTAATACTGGTCGATTGCCCGTTCCAAGGCCTCACCGCAGACCAAGTTTCACCTTTTTCATATTAAATTTGAAGGAGATATTAACTGGCAAAGTTTGTTTTTCCTTCCAGATTATCTCCGCCGACTGTTACGCGATCCTGCCAATACAACACAAGCTTCCTCGCTGATTAAAGTAAGTTCTCTTTGCATGATGATAATTTCATCATCAAATGTCCGATTTCAGATTTCTTAATACTGGTCGATTGCCCGTTCCAAGGCCTCACAGCAGAAAAAGTTTCAGCTTTTTCATAATAAAATTGAAGGAGATATTATCTCGCAAAGTCTGTTTTTCTGTTCAGATTCTCTCCGCCGACTGTAATTTGCTACTGACCATACAACACAAGCTGCCTCGCTGATTAAAGTAAGTTCTCATTGCATGATGATAGTTTTATCATCAAATGTCCGATTTCAGATTTCTTAATACTGGTCGATTGCCCGTTCCAATGCCTCACCGCAGACCAAGTTTCATCTTTTTCATATTAAATTTGAAGGAGATATTAACTGGCAAAGTTTGTTTTTCCTTCCAGATTATCTCCGCCGACTGTTATGCGATCCTGCCCATACAACACAAGCTGCCTCGCTGATTAAAGTAAGTTCTCATTGCATGATGATAGTTTTATCATCAAATGTCCGATTTCAGATTTCTTAATACTGGTCGATCGCCCGTTCCAAGGCCTCACCGCAGACCAAGTTTCATCTTTTTCATATTAAATTTGAAGGAGATATTAACTGGCAAAGTTTGTTTTTCCTTCCAGATTATCTCCGCCGACTGTTATGCTATCCTGCCCATACAACACAAGCTTCCTAGCTGATTAAAGTAAGTTCTCTTTGCATGATGATAATTTCATCATCAAATGTCCGATTTAAGATTTCTTGAAACTGGTCGATTGCCCTTTCCAAGGCCTCACAGCAGAAAAAGTTTCAGCTTTTTCATAGTAAAATTAATGGAGATATTAACTCGCAAAGTCTGTTTTTCTTTTCAGATTCTCTCCGCCGTGTGTAATTTGCTACTGCCCATACAACACAAGCTGCCTCGCTGATTAAAGTAAGTTCTCATTGCATGATGATAGTTTTATTATCAAATGTCCGATTTCAGATTTCTTAATACTGGTCGATTGCCCGTTCCAAGGCCTCACCGCAGACCAAGTTTCACCTTTTTCATATTAAATTTGAAGGAGATATTAACTGGCAAAGTTTGTTTTTCCTTCCAGATTATCTCCGCCGACTGTTACGCGATCCTGCCCATACAACACAAGCTTCCTCGCTGATTAAAGTAAGTTCTCTTTGCATGATGATAATTTCATCATCAAATGTCCGATTTCAGATTTCTTAATACTGGTCGATTGCCCGTTCCAAGGCCTCACCGCAGACCAAGTTTCATTTTTTTCATATTAAATTTGAAGGAGATATTAACTGGCAAAGTTTGTTTTTCCTTCCAGATTATCTCCGCCGACTGTTATGCGATCCTGCCCATACAACACAAGCTTCCTCGCTGATTAAAGTAAGTTCTATTTGCATGATGATAATTTCATTATCAAATGTCCGATTTCAGATTTCTTAATACTGGTCGATTGCCCGTTCCAAGGCCTCACCGCAGACCAAGTTTCATCTTTTTCATATTAAATTTGAAGGAGATATTAACTGGCAAAGTTTGTTTTTCCTTCCAGATTATCTCCGCCGACTGTTATGCGATCCTGCCCATACAACACAAGCTTCCTCGCTGATTAAAGTAAGTTCTATTTGCATGATGATAATTTCATTATCAAATGTCCGATTTCAGATTTCTTAATACTGGTCGATTGCCCGTTCCAAGGCCTCACCGCAGACCAAGTTTCATCTTTTTCATATTAAATTTGAAGGAGATTTTAACTGGCAAAATTTGTTTTTCCTTCCAGATTATCTCCGCCGACTGTTACGCGATCCTGCCCATACAACACAAGCTTCCTCGCTGATTAAAGTAAGTTCTCATTGCATGATGATAGTTTTATCATCAAATGTCCGATTTCAGATTTCTTGAAACTGGTCGATTGCCCTTTCCAAGGCCTCACAGCAGAAAAAGTTTCAGCTTTTTCATAGTAAAATTAATGGAGATATTCACTCGCAAAGTCTGTTTTTCTTTTCAGATTCTCTCCGCCGTGTGTAATTTGCTACTGCCCATACAACACAAGCTGCCTCGCTGATTAAAGTAAGTTCTCAGTGCATGATGATAGTTTTATTATCAAATGTCCGATTTCAGATTTCTTAATACTGGTCGATTGCCCGTTCCAAGGCCTCACCGCAGACCAAGTTTCATCTTTTTCATATTAAATTTGAAGGAGATATTAACTGGCAAAATTTGTTTTTCCTTCCAGATTATCTCCGCCGACTGTTACGCGATCCTGCCCATACAACACAAGCTTCCTCGCTGATTAAAGTAAGTTCTCTTTGCATGATAATAATTTCATCATCAAATGTCCGATTTCAGATTTCTTTAAACTGGTCGATTGCCCTTTCCAAGGCCTCACAGCAGAAAAAGTTTCAGCTTTTTCATAATAAAATTAATGGAGATATTAACTCGCAAAGTCTGTTTTTCTTTTCAGATTCTCTCCGCCGTGTGTAATTTGCTACTGCCCATACAACACAAGCTGCCTCGCTGATTAAAGTAAGTTTTCATTGCATGATGATAGTTTTATCATCAAATGTCCGATTTCAGATTTCTTAATACTGGTCGATTGCCCGTTCCAAGGCCTCACCGCAGACCAAGTTTCACCTTTTTCATGTTAAAGTTGAAGGAGATATTAACTGGCAAAGTTTGTTTTGCCTTCCAGATTATCTCCGCCGACTGTTACGCGATCCTGCCAATACAACACAAGCTTCCTCGCTGATTAAAGTAAGTTCTCTTTGCATGATGATAATTTCATCATCAAATGTCCGATTTCAGATTTCTTAATACTGGTCGATTGCCCGTTCCAAGGCCTCACAGCAGAAAAAGTTTCAGCTTTTTCATAATAAAATTGAAGGAGATATTATCTCGCAAAGTCTGTTTTTCTTTTCAGATTCTCTCCGCCGACTGTAATTTGCTACTGACCATACAACACAAGCTGCCTCGCTGATTAAAGTAAGTTCTCATTGCATGATGATAGTTTTATCATCAAATGTCCGATTTCAGATTTCTTAATACTGGTCGATTGCCCGTTCCAAGGCCTCACCGCAGACCAAGTTTCACCTTTTTCATATTAAATTTGAAGGAGATATTAACTGGCAAAGTTTGTTTTTCCTTCCAGATTATCTCCGCAGACTGTTACGCGATCCTGCCCATACAACACAAGCTTCCTCGCTGATTAAAGTAAGTTCTCTTTGCATGATAATAATTTCATCATCAAATATCCGATTTCAGATTTCTTCAAACTGGTCGATTGCCCTTTCCAAGGCCTCACAGCAGAAAAAGTTTCAGCTTTTTCATAATAAAATTAATGGAGATATTAACTCGCAAAGTCTGTTTTTCTTTTCAGATTCTCTCCGCCGTGTGTAATTTGCTACTGCCCATACAACACAAGCTGCCTCGCTGATTAAAGTAAGTTCTCATTGCATGATGATAGTTTTATCATCAAATGTCCGATTTCAGATTTCGTAATACTGGTCGATTGCCCGTTCCAAGGCCTCACCGCAGACCAAGTTTCACATTTTTCATATTAAATTTGAAGGAGATATTAACTGGCAAAATTTGTTTTTCCTTCCAGATTATCTCCGCCGACTGTTACGCGATCCTGCCCATACAACACAAGCTTCCTCGCTGATTAAAGTAAGTTCTCTTTGCATGATAATAATTTCATCATCAAATGTCCGATTTCAGATTTCTTCAAACTGGTCGATTGCCCTTTCCAAGGCCTCACAGCAGAAAAAGTTTCAGCTTTTTCATAATAAAATTAATGGAGATATTAACTCGCAAAGTCTGTTTTTCTTTTCAGATTATCTCCGCCGTGTGTAATTTGCTACTGCCCATACAACACAAGCTGCCTCGCTGATTAAAGTAAGTTCTCATTGCATGATGATAGTTTTATCATCAAATGTCCGATTTCAGATTTCTTAATACTGGTCGATTGCCCGTTCCAAGGCCTCACCGCAGACCAAGTTTCATCTTTTTCATATTAAATTTGAAGGAGATATTAACTGGCAAAGTTTGTTTTTCCTTCCAGATTATCTCCGCCGACTGTTATGCGATCCTGCCCATACAACACAAGCTTCCTCGCTGATTAAAGTAAGTTCTCTTTGCATGATGATAATTTCATTATCAAATGTCCGATTTCAGATTTCTTAATACTGGTCGATTGCCCGTTCCAAGGCCTCACCGCAGACCAAGTTTCATCTTTTTCATATTAAATTTGAAGGAGATATTAACTGGCAAAATTTGTTTTTCCTTCCAGATTATCTCCGCCGACTGTTACGCGATCCTGCCCATACAACACAAGCTTCCTCGCTGATTAAAGTAAGTTCTCTTTGCATGATAATAATTTCATCATCAAATGTCCGATTTCAGATTTCTTCAAACTGGTCGATGGCCCTTTCCAAGGCCTCACAGCAGAAAAAGTTTCAGCTTTTTCATGATAAAATTAATGGAGATATTAACTCGCAAAGTCTGTTTTTCTTTTCAGATTCTCTCCGCCGTGTGTAATTTGCTACTGCCCATACAACACAAGCTGCCTCGCTGATTAAAGTAAGTTCTCATTGCATGATGATAGTTTTATCATCAAATGTCCGATTTCAGATTTCTTAATACTGGTCGATTGCCCGTTCCAAGGCCTCACCGCAGACCAAGTTTCACCTTTTTCATATTAAATTTGAAGGAGATATTAACTGGCAAAGTTTGTTTTTCCTTCCAGATTATCTCCGCCGACTGTTACGCGATCCTGCCAATACAACACAAGCTTCCTCGCTGATTAAAGTAAGTTCTCTTTGCATGATGATAATTTCATCATCAAATGTCCGATTTCAGATTTCTTAATACTGGTCGATTGCCCGTTCCAAGGCCTCACAGCAGAAAAAGTTTCAGCTTTTTCATAATAAAATTGAAGGAGATATTATCTCGCAAAGTCTGTTTTTCTGTTCAGATTCTCTCCGCCGACTGTAATTTGCTACTGACCATACAACACAAGCTGCCTCGCTGATTAAAGTAAGTTCTCATTGCATGATGATAGTTTTATCATCAAATGTCCGATTTCAGATTTCTTAATACTGGTCGATTGCCCGTTCCAATGCCTCACCGCAGACCAAGTTTCATCTTTTTCATATTAAATTTGAAGGAGATATTAACTGGCAAAGTTTGTTTTTCCTTCCAGATTATCTCCGCCGACTGTTATGCGATCCTGCCCATACAACACAAGCTGCCTCGCTGATTAAAGTAAGTTCTCATTGCATGATGATAGTTTTATCATCAAATGTCCGATTTCAGATTTCTTAATACTGGTCGATCGCCCGTTCCAAGGCCTCACCGCAGACCAAGTTTCATCTTTTTCATATTAAATTTGAAGGAGATATTAACTGGCAAAGTTTGTTTTTCCTTCCAGATTATCTCCGCCGACTGTTATGCTATCCTGCCCATACAACACAAGCTTCCTAGCTGATTAAAGTAAGTTCTCTTTGCATGATGATAATTTCATCATCAAATGTCCGATTTAAGATTTCTTGAAACTGGTCGATTGCCCTTTCCAAGGCCTCACAGCAGAAAAAGTTTCAGCTTTTTCATAGTAAAATTAATGGAGATATTAACTCGCAAAGTCTGTTTTTCTTTTCAGATTCTCTCCGCCGTGTGTAATTTGCTACTGCCCATACAACACAAGCTGCCTCGCTGATTAAAGTAAGTTCTCATTGCATGATGATAGTTTTATTATCAAATGTCCGATTTCAGATTTCTTAATACTGGTCGATTGCCCGTTCCAAGGCCTCACCGCAGACCAAGTTTCACCTTTTTCATATTAAATTTGAAGGAGATATTAACTGGCAAAGTTTGTTTTTCCTTCCAGATTATCTCCGCCGACTGTTACGCGATCCTGCCCATACAACACAAGCTTCCTCGCTGATTAAAGTAAGTTCTCTTTGCATGATGATAATTTCATCATCAAATGTCCGATTTCAGATTTCTTAATACTGGTCGATTGCCCGTTCCAAGGCCTCACCGCAGACCAAGTTTCATTTTTTTCATATTAAATTTGAAGGAGATATTAACTGGCAAAGTTTGTTTTTCCTTCCAGATTATCTCCGCCGACTGTTATGCGATCCTGCCCATACAACACAAGCTTCCTCGCTGATTAAAGTAAGTTCTATTTGCATGATGATAATTTCATTATCAAATGTCCGATTTCAGATTTCTTAATACTGGTCGATTGCCCGTTCCAAGGCCTCACCGCAGACCAAGTTTCATCTTTTTCATATTAAATTTGAAGGAGATATTAACTGGCAAAGTTTGTTTTTCCTTCCAGATTATCTCCGCCGACTGTTATGCGATCCTGCCCATACAACACAAGCTTCCTCGCTGATTAAAGTAAGTTCTATTTGCATGATGATAATTTCATTATCAAATGTCCGATTTCAGATTTCTTAATACTGGTCGATTGCCCGTTCCAAGGCCTCACCGCAGACCAAGTTTCATCTTTTTCATATTAAATTTGAAGGAGATTTTAACTGGCAAAATTTGTTTTTCCTTCCAGATTATCTCCGCCGACTGTTACGCGATCCTGCCCATACAACACAAGCTTCCTCGCTGATTAAAGTAAGTTCTCATTGCATGATGATAGTTTTATCATCAAATGTCCGATTTCAGATTTCTTGAAACTGGTCGATTGCCCTTTCCAAGGCCTCACAGCAGAAAAAGTTTCAGCTTTTTCATAGTAAAATTAATGGAGATATTCACTCGCAAAGTCTGTTTTTCTTTTCAGATTCTCTCCGCCGTGTGTAATTTGCTACTGCCCATACAACACAAGCTGCCTCGCTGATTAAAGTAAGTTCTCAGTGCATGATGATAGTTTTATTATCAAATGTCCGATTTCAGATTTCTTAATACTGGTCGATTGCCCGTTCCAAGGCCTCACCGCAGACCAAGTTTCATCTTTTTCATATTAAATTTGAAGGAGATATTAACTGGCAAAATTTGTTTTTCCTTCCAGATTATCTCCGCCGACTGTTACGCGATCCTGCCCATACAACACAAGCTTCCTCGCTGATTAAAGTAAGTTCTCTTTGCATGATAATAATTTCATCATCAAATGTCCGATTTCAGATTTCTTTAAACTGGTCGATTGCCCTTTCCAAGGCCTCACAGCAGAAAAAGTTTCAGCTTTTTCATAATAAAATTAATGGAGATATTAACTCGCAAAGTCTGTTTTTCTTTTCAGATTCTCTCCGCCGTGTGTAATTTGCTACTGCCCATACAACACAAGCTGCCTCGCTGATTAAAGTAAGTTTTCATTGCATGATGATAGTTTTATCATCAAATGTCCGATTTCAGATTTCTTAATACTGGTCGATTGCCCGTTCCAAGGCCTCACCGCAGACCAAGTTTCACCTTTTTCATGTTAAAGTTGAAGGAGATATTAACTGGCAAAGTTTGTTTTTCCTTCCAGATTATCTCCGCCGACTGTTACGCGATCCTGCCAATACAACACAAGCTTCCTCGCTGATTAAAGTAAGTTCTCTTTGCATGATGATAATTTCATCATCAAATGTCCGATTTCAGATTTCTTAATACTGGTCGATTGCCCGTTCCAAGGCCTCACAGCAGAAAAAGTTTCAGCTTTTTCATAATAAAATTGAAGGAGATATTATCTCGCAAAGTCTGTTTTTCTGTTCAGATTCTCTCCGCCGATTGTAATTTGCTACTGACCATACAACACAAGCTGCCTCGCTGATTAAAGTAAGTTCTCATTGCATGATGATAGTTTTATCATCAAATGTCCGATTTCAGATTTCTTAATACTGGTCGATTGCCCGTTCCAATGCCTCACCGCAGACCAAGTTTCATCTTTTTCATATTAAATTTGAAGGAGATATTAACTGGCAAAGTTTGTTTTTCCTTCCAGATTATCTCCGCCGACTGTTATGCGATCCTGCCCATACGACACAAGCTGCCTCGCTGATTAAAGTAAGTTCTCATTGCATGATGATAGTTTTATCATCAAATGTCCGATTTCAGATTTCTTAATACTGGTCGATCGCCCGTTCCAAGGCCTCACCGCAGACCAAGTTTCATCTTTTTCATATTAAATTTGAAGGAGATATTAACTGGCAAAGTTTGTTTTTCCTTCCAGATTATCTCCGCCGACTGTTATGCTATCCTGCCCATACAACACAAGCTTCCTAGCTGATTAAAGTAAGTTCTCTTTGCATGATGATAATTTCATCATCAAATGTCCGATTTAAGATTTCTTGAAACTGGTCGATTGCCCTTTCCAAGGCCTCACAGCAGAAAAAGTTTCAGCTTTTTCATAGTAAAATTAATGGAGATATTAACTCGCAAAGTCTGTTTTTCTTTTCAGATTCTCTCCGCCGTGTGTAATTTGCTACTGCCCATACAACACAAGCTGCCTCGCTGATTAAAGTAAGTTCTCATTGCATGATGATAGTTTTATTATCAAATGTCCGATTTCAGATTTCTTAATACTGGTCGATTGCCCGTTCCAAGGCCTCACCGCAGACCAAGTTTCACCTTTTTCATATTAAATTTGAAGGAGATATTAACTGGCAAAGTTTGTTTTTCCTTCTAGATTATCTCCGCCGACTGTTACGCGATCCTGCCCATACAACACAAGCTTCCTCGCTGATTAAAGTAAGTTCTCTTTGCATGATGATAATTTCATCATCAAATGTCCGATTTCAGATTTCTTAATACTGGTCGATTGCCCGTTCCAAGGCCTCACCGCAGACCAAGTTTCATTTTTTTCATATTAAATTTGAAGGAGATATTAACTGGCAAAGTTTGTTTTTCCTTCCAGATTATCTCCGCCGACTGTTATGCGATCCTGCCCATACAACACAAGCTTCCTCGCTGATTAAAGTAAGTTCTATTTGCATGATGATAATTTCATTATCAAATGTCCGATTTCAGATTTCTTAATACTGGTCGATTGCCCGTTCCAAGGCCTCACCGCAGACCAAGTTTCATCTTTTTCATATTAAATTTGAAGGAGATATTAACTGGCAAAGTTTGTTTTTCCTTCCAGATTATCTCCGCCGACTGTTATGCGATCCTGCCCATACAACACAAGCTTCCTCGCTGATTAAAGTAAGTTCTATTTGCATGATGATAATTTCATTATCAAATGTCCGATTTCAGATTTCTTAATACTGGTCGATTGCCCGTTCCAAGGCCTCACCGCAGACCAAGTTTCATCTTTTTCATATTAAATTTGAAGGAGATATTAACTGGCAAAATTTGTTTTTCCTTCCAGATTATCTCCGCCGACTGTTACGCGATCCTGCCCATACAACACAAGCTTCCTCGCTGATTAAAGTAAGTTCTCATTGCATGATGATAGTTTTATCATCAAATGTCCGATTTCAGATTTCTTGAAACTGGTCGATTGCCCTTTCCAAGGCCTCACAGCAGAAAAAGTTTCAGCTTTTTCATAGTAAAATTAATGGAGATATTCACTCGCAAAGTCTGTTTTTCTTTTCAGATTCTCTCCGCCGTGTGTAATTTGCTACTGCCCATACAACACAAGCTGCCTCGCTGATTAAAGTAAGTTCTCAGTGCATGATGATAGTTTTATTATCAAATGTCCGATTTCAGATTTCTTAATACTGGTCGATTGCCCGTTCCAAGGCCTCACCGCAGACCAAGTTTCATCTTTTTCATATTAAATTTGAAGGAGATATTAACTGGCAAAATTTGTTTTTCCTTCCAGATTATCTCCGCCGACTGTTACGCGATCCTGCCCATACAACACAAGCTTCCTCGCTGATTAAAGTAAGTTCTCTTTGCATGATAATAATTTCATCATCAAATGTCCGATTTCAGATTTCTTTAAACTGGTCGATTGCCCTTTCCAAGGCCTCACAGCAGAAAAAGTTTCAGCTTTTTCATAATAAAAATAATGGAGATATTAACTCGCAAAGTCTGTTTTTCTTTTCAGATTCTCTCCGCCGTGTGTAATTTGCTACTGCCCATACAACACAAGCTGCCTCGCTGATTAAAGTAAGTTTTCATTGCATGATGATAGTTTTATCATCAAATGTCCGATTTCAGATTTCTTAATACTGGTCGATTGCCCGTTCCAAGGCCTCACCGCAGACCAAGTTTCACCTTTTTCATGTTAAAGTTGAAGGAGATATTAACTGGCAAAGTTTGTTTTTCCTTCCAGATTATCTCCGCCGACTGTTACGCGATCCTGCCAATACAACACAAGCTTCCTCGCTGATTAAAGTAAGTTCTCTTTGCATGATGATAATTTCATCATCAAATGTCCGATTTCATATTTCTTAATACTGGTCGATTGCCCGTTCCAAGGCCTCACAGCAGAAAAAGTTTCAGCTTTTTCATAATAAAATTGAAGGAGATATTATCTCGCAAAGTCTGTTTTTCTGTTCAGATTCTCTCCGCCGACTGTAATTTGCTACTGACCATACAACACAAGCTGCCTCGCTGATTAAAGTAAGTTCTCATTGCATGATGATAGTTTTATCATCAAATGTCCGATTTCAGATTTCTTAATACTGGTCGATTGCCCGTTCCAATGCCTCACCGCAGACCAAGTTTCATATTTTTCATATTAAATTTGAAGGAGATATTAACTGGCAAAGTTTGTTTTTCCTTCCAGATTATCTCCGCCGACTGTTATGCGATCCTGCCCATACAACACAAGCTGCCTCGCTGATTAAAGTAAGTTCTCATTGCATGATGATAGTTTTATCATCAAATGTCCGATTTCAGATTTCTTAATACTGGTCGATCGCCCGTTCCAAGGCCTCACCGCAGACCAAGTTTCATCTTTTTCATATTAAATTTGAAGGAGATATTAACTGGCAAAGTTTGTTTTTCCTTCCAGATTATCTCCGCCGACTGTTATGCGATCCTGCCCATACAACACAAGCTTCCTCGCTGATTAAAGTAAGTTCTCTTTGCATGATGATAATTTCATCATCAAATGTCCGATTTCAGATTTCTTGAAACTGGTCGATTGCCCTTTCCAAGGCCTCACAGCAGAAAAAGTTTCAGCTTTTTCATAGTAAAATTAATGGAGATATTAACTCGCAAAGTCTGTTTTTCTTTTCAGATTCTCTCCGCCGTGTGTAATTTGCTACTGCCCATACAACACAAGCTGCCTCGCTGATTAAAGTAAGTTCTCATTGCATGATGATAGTTTTATTATCAAATGTCCGATTTCAGATTTCTTAATACTGGTCGATTGCCCGTTCCAAGGCCTCACCGCAGACCAAGTTTCATCTTTTTCATATTAAATTTGAAGGAGATATTAACTGGCAAAATTTGTTTTTCCTTCCAGATTATCTCCGCCGACTGTTACGCGATCCTGCCCATACAACACAAGCTTCCTCGCTGATTAAAGTAAGTTCTCTTTGTATGATAATAATTTCATCATCAAATGTCCGATTTCAGATTTCTTCAAACTGGTCGATTGCCCTTTCCAAGGCCTCACAGCAGAAAAAGTTTCAGCTTTTTCATAATAAAATTAATGGAGATATTAACTCGCAAAGTCTGTTTTTCTTTTCAGATTCTCTCCGCCGTGTGTAATTTGCTACTGCCCATACAACACAAGCTGCCTCGCTGATTAAAGTAAGTTCTCATTGCATGATGATAGTTTTATCATCAAATGTCCGATTTCAGATTTCTTAATACTGGTCGATTGCCCGTTCCAAGGCCTCACCGCAGACCAAGTTTCACCTTTTTCATATTAAATTTGAAGGAGATATTAACTGGCAAAGTTTGTTTTTCCTTCCAGATTATCTCCGCCGACTGTTACGCGATCCTGCCCATACAACACAAGCTTCCTCGCTGATTAAAGTAAGTTCTCTTTGCATGATGATAATTTCATCATCAAATGTCCGATTTCAGATTTCTTAATACTGGTCGATTGCCCGTTCCAAGGCCTCACCGCAGACCAAGTTTCATCTTTTTCATATTAAAGTTGAAGGAGATATTAACTGGCAAAATTGGTTTTTCCTTCCAGATTATCTCCGCCGACTGTTACGCGATCCTGCCCATACAACACAAGCTTCCTCGCTGATTAAAGTAAGTTCTCTTTGCATGATAATAATTTCATCATCAAATGTCCGATTTCAGATTTCTTCAAACTGATCGATTGCCCTTTCCAAGGCCTCACAGCAGAAAAAGTTTCAGCTTTTTCATAATAAAATTAATGGAGATATTAACTCGCAAAGTCTGTTTTTCTTTTCAGATTCTCTCCGCCGTGTGTAATTTGCTACTGCCCATACAACACAAGCTGCCTCGCTGATTAAAGTAAGTTTTCATTGCATGATGATAGTTTTATCATCAAATGTCCGATTTCAGGTTTCTTAATACTGGTCGATTGCCCGTTCCAAGGCCTCACCGCAGACCAAGTTTCACCTTTTTCATGTTAAATTTGAAGGAGATATTAACTGGCAAAGTTTGTTTTTCCTTCCAGATTATCTCCGCCGACTGTTACGCGATCCTGCGAATACAACACAAGCTTCCTCGCTGATTAAAGTAAGTTCTCTTTGCATGATGATAATTTCATCATCAAATGTCCGATTTCAGATTTCTTAATACTGGTCGATTGCCCGTTCCAAGGCCTCACAGCAGAAAAAGTTTCAGCTTTTTCATAATAAAATTGAAGGAGATATTATCTCGCAAAGTCTGTTTTTCTGTTCAGATTCTCTCCGCCGACTGTAATTTGCTACTGACCATACAACACAAGCTGCCTCGCTGATTAAAGTAAGTTCTCATTGCATGATGATAGTTTTATCATCAAATGTCCGATTTCAGATTTCTTAATACTGGTCGATTGCCCGTTCCAAGGCCTCACCGCAGACCAAGTTTCACCTTTTTCATATTAAATTTGAAGGAGATATTAACTGGCAAAGTTTGTTTTTCCTTCCAGATTATCTCCGCCGACTGTTACGCGATCCTGCCCATACAACACAAGCTTCCTCGCTGATTAAAGTAAGTTCTCTTTGCATGATGATAATTTCATCATCAAATGTCCGATTTCAGATTTCTTAATACTGGTCGATTGCCCGTTCCAAGGCCTCACCGCAGACCAAGTTTCACCTTTTTCATGTTAAATTTGAAGGAGATATTAACTGGCAAAGTTTGTTTTTCCTTCCAGATTATCTCCGCCGACTGTTACGCGATCCTGCGAATACAACACAAGCTTCCTCGCTGATTAAAGTAAGTTCTCTTTGCATGATGATAATTTCATCATCAAATGTCCGATTTCAGATTTCTTAATACTGGTCGATTGCCCGTTCCAAGGCCTCACAGCAGAAAAAGTTTCAGCTTTTTCATAATAAAATTGAAGGAGATATTATCTCGCAAAGTCTGTTTTTCTGTTCAGATTCTCTCCGCCGACTGTAATTTGCTACTGACCATACAACACAAGCTGCCTCGCTGATTAAAGTAAGTTCTCATTGCATGATGATAGTTTTATCATCAAATGTCCGATTTCTGATTTCTTAATACTGGTCGATTGCCCGTTCCAATGCCTCACCGCAGACCAAGTTTCATCTTTTTCATTTTAAATTTGAAGGAGATATTAACTGGCAAAGTTTGTTTTTCCTTCCAGATTATCTCCGCCGACTGTTATGCGATCCTGCCCATACAACACAAGCTTCCTCGCTGATTAAAGTAAGTTCTATTTGCATGATGATAATTTCATTATCAAATGTCCGATTTCAGATTTCTTAATACTGGTCGATTGCCCGTTCCAAGGCCTCACCGCAGACCAAGTTTCATCTTTTTCATATTAAATTTGAAGGAGATATTAACTGGCAAAATTTGTTTTTCCTTCCAGATTATCTCCGCCGACTGTTACGCGATCCTGCCCATACAACACAAGCTTCCTCGCTGATTAAAGTAAGTTCTCTTTGCATGATAATAATTTCATCATCAAATGTCCGATTTCAGATTTCTTTAAACTGGTCGATTGCCCTTTCCAAGGCCTCACAGCAGAAAAAGTTTCAGCTTTTTCATAATAAAATTAATGGAGATATTAACTCGCAAAGTCTGTTTTTCTTTTCAGATTCTCTCCGCCGTGTGTAATTTGCTACTGCCCATACAACACAAGCTGCCTCGCTGATTAAAGTAAGTTTTCATTGCATGATGATAGTTTTATCATCAAATGTCCGATTTCAGATTTCTTAATACTGGTCGATTGCCCGTTCCAAGGCCTCACCGCAGACCAAGTTTCACCTTTTTCATGTTAAATTTGAAGGAGATATTAACTGGCAAAGTTTGTTTTTCCTTCCAGATTATCTCCGCCGACTGTTACGCGATCCTGCCAATACAACACAAGCTTCCTCGCTGATTAAAGTAAGTTCTCTTTGCATGATGATAATTTCATCATCAAATGTCCGATTTCAGATTTCTTAATACTGGTCGATTGCCCGTTCCAAGGCCTCACAGCAGAAAAAGTTTCAGCTTTTTCATAATAAAATTGAAGGAGATATTATCTCGCAAAGTCTGTTTTTCTGTTCAGATTCTCTCCGCCGACTGTAATTTGCTACTGACCATACAACACAAGCTGCCTCGCTGATTAAAGTAAGTTCTCATTGCATGATGATAGTTTTATCATCAAATGTCCGATTTCTGATTTCTTAATACTGGTCGATTGCCCGTTCCAATGCCTCACCGCAGACCAAGTTTCATCTTTTTCATTTTAAATTTGAAGGAGATATTAACTGGCAAAGTTTGTTTTTCCTTCCAGATTATCTCCGCCGACTGTTATGCGATCCTGCCCATACAACACAAGCTGCCTCGCTGATTAAAGTAAGTTCTCATTGCATGATGATAGTTTTATCATCAAATGTCCGATTTCAGATTTCTTAATACTGGTCGATTGCCCGTTCCAAGGCCTCACCGCAGACCAAGTTTAATCTTTTTCATATTAAATTTAAAGGAGATATTAACTGGCAAAGTTTGTTTTTCCTTCCAGATTATCTCCGCCGACTGTTATGCGATCCTGCCCATACAACACAAGCTTCCTCGCTGATTAAAGTAAGTTCTCTTTGCATGATGATAATTTCATCATCAAATGTCCGATTTAAGATTTCTTGAAACTGGTCGATTGCCCTTTCCAAGGCCTCACAGCAGAAAAAGTTTCAGCTTTTTCATAGTAAAATTAATGGACATATTAACTCGCAAAGTCTGTTTTTCTTTTCAGATTCTCTCCGCCGTGTGTAATTTGCTACTGCCCATACAACACAAGCTGCCTCGCTGATTAAAGTAAGTTCTCATTGCATGATGATAGTTTTATCATCAAATGTCCGATTTCAGATTTCTTAATACTGGTCGATTGCCCGTTCCAAGGCCTCACCGCAGACCAAGTTTCATCTTTTTCATGTTAAAGTTGAAGGAGATATTAACTGGCAAAGTTTGTTTTTCCTTCCAGATTATCTCCGCCGACTGTTACGCGATCCTGCCCATACAACACAAGCTTCCTAGCTGATTAAAGTAAGTTCTCTTTGCATGATAATAATTTCATCATCAAATGTCCGATTTAAGATTTCTTTAAACTGGTCGATTGCCCTTTCCAAGGCCTCACAGCAGAAAAAGTTTCAGCTTTTTCATAATAAAATTGAAGGAGATATTATCTCGCAAAGTCTGTTTTTCTGTTCAGATTCTCTCCGCCGACTGTAATTTGCTACTGACCATACAACACAAGCTGCCTCGCTGATTAAAGTAAGTTCTCATTGCATGATGATAGTTTTATCATCAAATGTCCGATTTCTGATTTCTTAATACTGGTCGATTGCCCGTTCCAATGCCTCACCGCAGACCAAGTTTCATCTTTTTCATATTAAATTTGAAGGAGATATTAACTGGCAAAGTTTGTTTTTCCTTCCAGATTATCTCCGCCGACTGTTATGCGATCCTGCCCATACAACACAAGCTGCCTCGCTGATTAAAGTAAGTTCTCATTGCATGATGATAGTTTTATCATCAAATGTCCGATTTCAGATTTCTTAATACTGGTCGATTGCCCGTTCCAAGGCCTCACCGCAGACCAAGTTTCATCTTTTTCATATTAAATTTGAAGGAGATATTAACTGGCAAAGTTTGTTTTTCCTTCCAGATTATCTCCGCCGACTGTTATGCGATCCTGCCCATACAACACAAGCTTCCTCGCTGATTAAAGTAAGTTCTCTTTGCATGATGATAATTTCATCATCAAATGTCCGATTTAAGATTTCTTGAAACTGGTCGATTGCCCTTTCCAAGGCCTCACAGCAGAAAAAGTTTCAGCTTTTTCATAGGAAAATTAATGGAGATATTAACTCGCAAAGTCTGTTTTTCTTTTCAGATTCTCTCCGCCGTGTGTAATTTGCTACTGCCCATACAACACAAGCTGCCTCGCTGATTAAAGTAAGTTCTCATTGCATGATGATAGTTTTATTATCGAATGTCCGATTTCAGATTTTTTAATACTGGTCGATTGCCCGTTCCAAGGCCTCACCGCAGACCAAGTTTCATCTTTTTCATATTAAATTTGAAGGAGATATTAACTGGCAAAGTTTGTTTTTCCTTCCAGATTATCTCCGCCGACTGTTATGCGATCCTGCCCATACAACACAAGCTTCCTCGCTGATTAAAGTAAGTTCTATTTGCATGATGATAATTTCATTATCAAATGTCCGATTTCAGATTTCTTAATACTGGTCGATTGCCCGTTCCAAGGCCTCACCGCAGACCAAGTTTCATCTTTTTCATATTAAATTTGAAGGAGATATTAACTGGCAAAATTTGTTTTTCCTTCCAGATTATCTCCGCCGACTGTTACGCGATCCTGCCCATACAACACAAGCTTCCTCGCTGATTAAAGTAAGTTCTCATTGCATGATGATAGTTTTATTATCGAATGTCCGATTTCAGATTTTTTAATACTGGTCGATTGCCCGTTCCAAGGCCTCACCGCAGACCAAGTTTCACCTTTTTCATATTAAATTTGAAGGAGATATTAACTGGCAAAGTTTGTTTTTCCTTCCAGATTATCTCCGCCGACTGTTACGCGATCCTGCCCATACAACACAAGCTTCCTCGCTGATTAAAGTAAGTTCTCTTTGCATGATGATAATTTCATCATCAAATGTCCGATTTCAGATTTCTTAATACTGGTCGATTGCCCGTTCCAAGGCCTCACAGCAGAAAAAGTTTCAGCTTTTTCATAGTAAAATTTAAGGAGATATTATCTCGCAAAGTCTGTTTTTCTTTTCAGATTCTCTCCGCCGACTGTAATTTGCTACTGACCATACAACACAAGCTGCCTCGCTGATTAAAGTAAGTTCTCATTGCATGATGATAGTTTTATCATCAAATGTCCGATTTCAGATTTCTTAATACTGGTCGATTGCCCGTTCCCAGGCCTCACCGCAGACCAAGTTTCACCTTTTTCATATTAAATTTGAAGGAGATATTAACTGGCAAAGTTTGTTTTTCCTTCCAGATTATCTCCGCCGACTGTTACGCGATCCTGCCCATACAACACAAGCTTCCTCGCTGATTAAAGTAAGTTCTCTTTGCATGATGATAATTTCATTATCAAATGTCCGATTTCAGATTTCTTAATACTGGTCGATTGCCCGTTCCAAGGCCTCACCGCAGACCAAGTTTCATCTTTTTCATATTAAATTTGAAGGAGATATTAACTGGCAAAGTTTGTTTTTCCTTCCAGATTATCTCCGCCGACTGTTATGCGATCCTGCCCATACAACACAAGCTGCCTCGCTGATTAAAGTAAGTTCTCATTGCATGATGATAGTTTTATCATCAAATGTCCGATTGCAGATTTCTTAATACTGGTCGATTGCCCGTTCCAAGGCCTCACCGCAGACCAAGTTTCATCTTTTTCATATTAAATTTGAAGGAGATATTAACTGGCAAAGTTTGTTTTTCCTTCCAGATTATCGCCGCCGACTGTTATGCGATCCTGCCCATACAACACAAGCTTCCTCGCTGATTAAAGTAAGTTCTCTTTGCATGATGATAATTTCATTATCAAATGTCCGATTTCAGATTTCTTAATACTGGTCGATTGCCCATTCCAAGGCCTCACAGCAGAAAAAGTTTCAGCTTTTTCATGATAAAATTAATGGAGATATTAACTCGCAAAGTCTGTTTTTCTTTTCAGATTCTCTCCGCCGTGTGTAATTTGCTACTGCCCATACAACACAAGCTGCCTCGCTGATTAAAGTAAGTTCTCATTGCATGATGATAGTTTTATCATCAAATGTCCGATTTCAGATTTCTTAATACTGGTCGATTGCCCGTTCCAAGGCCTCACCGCAGACCAAGTTTCACCTTTTTCATATTAAATTTAAAGGAGATATTAACTGGCAAAGTTTGTTTTTCTTCCAGATTATCTCCGCAGACTGTTACGCGATCCTGCCCATACAACACAAGCTTCCTCGCTGATTAAAGTAAGTTCTCTTCGCATGATAATAATTTCGTCATCAAATATCCGATTTCAGATTTCTTCAAACTGGTCGATTGCCCTTTCCAAGGCCTCACAGCAGAAAAAGTTTCAGCTTTTTCATAATAAAATTAATGGAGATATTAACTCGCAAAGTCTGTTTTTCTTTTCAGATTCTCTCCGCCGTGTGTAATTTGCTACAGCCCATACAACACAAGCTGCCTCGCTGATTAAAGTAAGTTCTCATTGCATGATGATAGTTTTACCATCAAATGTCCGATTTCAGATTTCGTAATACTGGTCGATTGCCCGTTCCAAGGCCTCACCGCAGACCAAGTTTCACATTTTTCATATTAAATTTGAAGGAGATATTAACTGGCAAAATTTGTTTTTCCTTCCAGATTATCTCCGCCGACTGTTACGCGATCCTGCCCATACAACACAAGCTTCCTCGCTGATTAAAGTAAGTTCTCTTTGCATGATAATAATTTCATCATCAAATGTCCGATTTCAGATTTCTTCAAACTGGTCGATTGCCCGTTCCAAGGCCTCACAGCAGAAAAAGTTTCAGCTTTTTCATAATAAAATTTAAGGAGATATTATCTCGCAAAGTCTGTTTTTCTTTTCAGATTCTCTCCGCCGACTGTAATTTGCTACTGACCATACAACACAAGCTGCCTCGCTGATTAAAGTAAGTTCTCATTGCATGATGATAGTTTTATCATCAAATGTCCGATTGCAGATTTCTTAATACTGGTCGATTGCCCGTTCCAAGGCCTCACCGCAGACCAAGTTTCATCTTTTTCATATTAAATTTGAAGGAGATATTAACTGGCAAAGTTTGTTTTTCCTTCCAGATTATCGCCGCCGACTGTTATGCGATCCTGCCCATACAACACAAGCTTCCTCGCTGATTAAAGTAAGTTCTCTTTGCATGATGATAATTTCATTATCAAATGTCCGATTTCAGATTTCTTAATACTGGTCGATTGCCCATTCCAAGGCCTCACAGCAGAAAAAGTTTCAGCTTTTTCATGATAAAATTAATGGAGATATTAACTCGCAAAGTCTGTTTTTCTTTTCAGATTCTCTCCGCCGTGTGTAATTTGCTACTGCCCATACAACACAAGCTGCCTCGCTGATTAAAGTAAGTTCTCATTGCATGATGATAGTTTTATCATCAAATGTCCGATTTCAGATTTCTTAATACTGGTCGATTGCCCGTTCCAAGGCCTCACCGCAGACCAAGTTTCACCTTTTTCATATTAAATTTGAAGGAGATATTAACTGGCAAAGTTTGTTTTTCCTTCCAGATTATCTCCGCCGACTGTTACGCGATCCTGCCCATACAACACAAGCTTCCTCGCTGATTAAAGTAAGTTCTCTTTGCATGAAAATAATTTCATCATCAAATATCCGATTTCAGATTTCTTCAAACTGGTCGATTGCCCTTTCCAAGGCCTCACAGCAGAAAAAGTTTCAGCTTTTTCATAATAAAATTAATGGAGATATTAACTCGCAAAGTCTGTTTTTCTTTTCAGATTCTCTCCGCCGTGTGTAATTTGCTACTGCCCATACAACACAAGCTGCCTCGCTGATTAAAGTAAGTTCTCATTGCATGATGATAGTTTTATCATCAAATGTCCGATTTCAGATTTCGTAATACTGGTCGATTGCCCGTTCCAAGGCCTCACCGCAGACCAAGTTTCACATTTTTCATATTAAATTTGAAGGAGATATTAACTGGCAAAATTTGTTTTTCCTTCCAGATTATCTCCGCCGACTGTTACGCGATCCTGCCCATACAACACAAGCTTCCTCGCTGATTAAAGTAAGTTCTCTTTGCATGATGATAATTTCATCATCAAATGTCCGATTTCAGATTTCTTCAAACTGGTCGATTGCCCTTTCCAAGGCCTCACAGCAGAAAAAGTTTCAGCTTTTTCATAATAAAATTAATGGCGATATTAACTCGCAAAGTCTGTTTTTCTTTTCAGATTCTCTCCGCCGTGTGTAATTTGCTACTGCCCATACAACACAAGCTGCCTCGCTGATTAAAGTAAGTTCTCATTGCATGATGATAGTTTTATCATCAAATGTCCGATTTCAGATTTCTTAATACTGGTCGATTGCCCGTTCCAAGGCCTCACCGCAGACCAAGTTTCACTTTTTTCATATTAAATTTGAAGGAGATATTAACTGGCAAAGTTTGTTTTTCCTTCCAGATTATCTCCGCCGACTGTTACGCGATCCTGCCCATACAACACAAGCTTCCTCGCTGATTAAAGTAAGTTCTCTTTGCATGATGATAATTTCATCATCAAATGTCCGATTTCAGATTTCCTAATACTCGTCGATTGCCCGTTCCAAGGCCTCACAGCAGAAAAAGTTTCAGCTTTTTCATAATAAAATTAATGGAGATATTAACTCGCAAAGTCTGTTTTTCTTTTCAGATTCTCTCCGCCGTGTGTAATTTGCTACTGCCCATACAACACAAGCTGCCTCGCTGATTAAAGTAAGTTCTCATTGCATGATGATAGTTTTATCATCAAATGTCCGATTTCAGATTTCGTAATACTGGTCGATTGCCCGTTCCAAGGCCTCACCGCAGACCAAGTTTCATCTTTTTCATATTAAATTTGAAGGAGATATTAACTGGCAAAGTTTGTTTTTCCTTCCAGATTATCTCCGCCGACTGTTACGCGATCCTGCCAATACAACACAAGCTTCCTCGCTGATTAAAGTAAGTTCTCTTTGCATGATGATAATTTCATCATCAAATGTCCGATTTCAGATTTCTTAATACTGGTCGATTGCCCGTTCCAAGGCCTCACAGCAGAAAAAGTTTCAGCTTTTTCATAATAAAATTGAAGGAGATATTATCTCGCAAAGTCTGTTTTTCTGTTCAGATTCTCTCCGCCGACTGTAATTTGCTACTGACCATACAACACAAGCTGCCTCGCTGATTAAAGTAAGTTCTCATTGCATGATGATAGTTTTATCATCAAATGTCCGATTTCTGATTTCTTAATACTGGTCGATTGCCCGTTCCAATGCCTCACCGCAGACCAAGTTTCATCTTTTTCATTTTAAATTTGAAGGAGATATTAACTGGCAAAGTTTGTTTTTCCTTCCAGATTATCTCCGCCGACTGTTATGCGATCCTGCCCATACAACACAAGCTGCCTCGCTGATTAAAGTAAGTTCTCATTGCATGATGATAGTTTTATCATCAAATGTCCGATTTCAGATTTCTTAATACTGGTCGATTGCCCGTTCCAAGGCCTCACCGCAGACCAAGTTTAATCTTTTTCATATTAAATTTAAAGGAGATATTAACTGGCAAAGTTTGTTTTTCCTTCCAGATTATCTCCGCCGACTGTTATGCGATCCTGCCCATACAACACAAGCTTCCTCGCTGATTAAAGTAAGTTCTCTTTGCATGATGATAATTTCATCATCAAATGTCCGATTTAAGATTTCTTGAAACTGGTCGATTGCCCTTTCCAAGGCCTCACAGCAGAAAAAGTTTCAGCTTTTTCATAGTAAAATTAATGGACATATTAACTCGCAAAGTCTGTTTTTCTTTTCAGATTCTCTCCGCCGTGTGTAATTTGCTACTGCCCATACAACACAAGCTGCCTCGCTGATTAAAGTAAGTTCTCATTGCATGATGATAGTTTTATCATCAAATGTCCGATTTCAGATTTCTTAATACTGGTCGATTGCCCGTTCCAAGGCCTCACCGCAGACCAAGTTTCATCTTTTTCATGTTAAAGTTGAAGGAGATATTAACTGGCAAAGTTTGTTTTTCCTTCCAGATTATCTCCGCCGACTGTTACGCGATCCTGCCCATACAACACAAGCTTCCTAGCTGATTAAAGTAAGTTCTCTTTGCATGATAATAATTTCATCATCAAATGTCCGATTTAAGATTTCTTTAAACTGGTCGATTGCCCTTTCCAAGGCCTCACAGCAGAAAAAGTTTCAGCTTTTTCATAATAAAATTGAAGGAGATATTATCTCGCAAAGTCTGTTTTTCTGTTCAGATTCTCTCCGCCGACTGTAATTTGCTACTGACCATACAACACAAGCTGCCTCGCTGATTAAAGTAAGTTCTCATTGCATGATGATAGTTTTATCATCAAATGTCCGATTTCTGATTTCTTAATACTGGTCGATTGCCCGTTCCAATGCCTCACCGCAGACCAAGTTTCATCTTTTTCATATTAAATTTGAAGGAGATATTAACTGGCAAAGTTTGTTTTTCCTTCCAGATTATCTCCGCCGACTGTTATGCGATCCTGCCCATACAACACAAGCTGCCTCGCTGATTAAAGTAAGTTCTCATTGCATGATGATAGTTTTATCATCAAATGTCCGATTTCAGATTTCTTAATACTGGTCGATTGCCCGTTCCAAGGCCTCACCGCAGACCAAGTTTCATCTTTTTCATATTAAATTTGAAGGAGATATTAACTGGCAAAGTTTGTTTTTCCTTCCAGATTATCTCCGCCGACTGTTATGCGATCCTGCCCATACAACACAAGCTTCCTCGCTGATTAAAGTAAGTTCTCTTTGCATGATGATAATTTCATCATCAAATGTCCGATTTAAGATTTCTTGAAACTGGTCGATTGCCCTTTCCAAGGCCTCACAGCAGAAAAAGTTTCAGCTTTTTCATAGGAAAATTAATGGAGATATTAACTCGCAAAGTCTGTTTTTCTTTTCAGATTCTCTCCGCCGTGTGTAATTTGCTACTGCCCATACAACACAAGCTGCCTCGCTGATTAAAGTAAGTTCTCATTGCATGATGATAGTTTTATTATCGAATGTCCGATTTCAGATTTTTTAATACTGGTCGATTGCCCGTTCCAAGGCCTCACCGCAGACCAAGTTTCATCTTTTTCATATTAAATTTGAAGGAGATATTAACTGGCAAAGTTTGTTTTTCCTTCCAGATTATCTCCGCCGACTGTTATGCGATCCTGCCCATACAACACAAGCTTCCTCGCTGATTAAAGTAAGTTCTATTTGCATGATGATAATTTCATTATCAAATGTCCGATTTCAGATTTCTTAATACTGGTCGATTGCCCGTTCCAAGGCCTCACCGCAGACCAAGTTTCATCTTTTTCATATTAAATTTGAAGGAGATATTAACTGGCAAAATTTGTTTTTCCTTCCAGATTATCTCCGCCGACTGTTACGCGATCCTGCCCATACAACACAAGCTTCCTCGCTGATTAAAGTAAGTTCTCATTGCATGATGATAGTTTTATTATCGAATGTCCGATTTCAGATTTTTTAATACTGGTCGATTGCCCGTTCCAAGGCCTCACCGCAGACCAAGTTTCACCTTTTTCATATTAAATTTGAAGGAGATATTAACTGGCAAAGTTTGTTTTTCCTTCCAGATTATCTCCGCCGACTGTTACGCGATCCTGCCCATACAACACAAGCTTCCTCGCTGATTAAAGTAAGTTCTCTTTGCATGATGATAATTTCATCATCAAATGTCCGATTTCAGATTTCTTAATACTGGTCGATTGCCCGTTCCAAGGCCTCACAGCAGAAAAAGTTTCAGCTTTTTCATAGTAAAATTTAAGGAGATATTATCTCGCAAAGTCTGTTTTTCTTTTCAGATTCTCTCCGCCGACTGTAATTTGCTACTGACCATACAACACAAGCTGCCTCGCTGATTAAAGTAAGTTCTCATTGCATGATGATAGTTTTATCATCAAATGTCCGATTTCAGATTTCTTAATACTGGTCGATTGCCCGTTCCCAGGCCTCACCGCAGACCAAGTTTCACCTTTTTCATATTAAATTTGAAGGAGATATTAACTGGCAAAGTTTGTTTTTCCTTCCAGATTATCTCCGCCGACTGTTACGCGATCCTGCCCATACAACACAAGCTTCCTCGCTGATTAAAGTAAGTTCTCTTTGCATGATGATAATTTCATTATCAAATGTCCGATTTCAGATTTCTTAATACTGGTCGATTGCCCGTTCCAAGGCCTCACCGCAGACCAAGTTTCATCTTTTTCATATTAAATTTGAAGGAGATATTAACTGGCAAAGTTTGTTTTTCCTTCCAGATTATCTCCGCCGACTGTTATGCGATCCTGCCCATACAACACAAGCTGCCTCGCTGATTAAAGTAAGTTCTCATTGCATGATGATAGTTTTATCATCAAATGTCCGATTGCAGATTTCTTAATACTGGTCGATTGCCCGTTCCAAGGCCTCACCGCAGACCAAGTTTCATCTTTTTCATATTAAATTTGAAGGAGATATTAACTGGCAAAGTTTGTTTTTCCTTCCAGATTATCGCCGCCGACTGTTATGCGATCCTGCCCATACAACACAAGCTTCCTCGCTGATTAAAGTAAGTTCTCTTTGCATGATGATAATTTCATTATCAAATGTCCGATTTCAGATTTCTTAATACTGGTCGATTGCCCATTCCAAGGCCTCACAGCAGAAAAAGTTTCAGCTTTTTCATGATAAAATTAATGGAGATATTAACTCGCAAAGTCTGTTTTTCTTTTCAGATTCTCTCCGCCGTGTGTAATTTGCTACTGCCCATACAACACAAGCTGCCTCGCTGATTAAAGTAAGTTCTCATTGCATGATGATAGTTTTATCATCAAATGTCCGATTTCAGATTTCTTAATACTGGTCGATTGCCCGTTCCAAGGCCTCACCGCAGACCAAGTTTCACCTTTTTCATATTAAATTTAAAGGAGATATTAACTGGCAAAGTTTGTTTTTCTTCCAGATTATCTCCGCAGACTGTTACGCGATCCTGCCCATACAACACAAGCTTCCTCGCTGATTAAAGTAAGTTCTCTTCGCATGATAATAATTTCGTCATCAAATATCCGATTTCAGATTTCTTCAAACTGGTCGATTGCCCTTTCCAAGGCCTCACAGCAGAAAAAGTTTCAGCTTTTTCATAATAAAATTAATGGAGATATTAACTCGCAAAGTCTGTTTTTCTTTTCAGATTCTCTCCGCCGTGTGTAATTTGCTACAGCCCATACAACACAAGCTGCCTCGCTGATTAAAGTAAGTTCTCATTGCATGATGATAGTTTTACCATCAAATGTCCGATTTCAGATTTCGTAATACTGGTCGATTGCCCGTTCCAAGGCCTCACCGCAGACCAAGTTTCACATTTTTCATATTAAATTTGAAGGAGATATTAACTGGCAAAATTTGTTTTTCCTTCCAGATTATCTCCGCCGACTGTTACGCGATCCTGCCCATACAACACAAGCTTCCTCGCTGATTAAAGTAAGTTCTCTTTGCATGATAATAATTTCATCATCAAATGTCCGATTTCAGATTTCTTCAAACTGGTCGATTGCCCGTTCCAAGGCCTCACAGCAGAAAAAGTTTCAGCTTTTTCATAATAAAATTTAAGGAGATATTATCTCGCAAAGTCTGTTTTTCTTTTCAGATTCTCTCCGCCGACTGTAATTTGCTACTGACCATACAACACAAGCTGCCTCGCTGATTAAAGTAAGTTCTCATTGCATGATGATAGTTTTATCATCAAATGTCCGATTGCAGATTTCTTAATACTGGTCGATTGCCCGTTCCAAGGCCTCACCGCAGACCAAGTTTCATCTTTTTCATATTAAATTTGAAGGAGATATTAACTGGCAAAGTTTGTTTTTCCTTCCAGATTATCGCCGCCGACTGTTATGCGATCCTGCCCATACAACACAAGCTTCCTCGCTGATTAAAGTAAGTTCTCTTTGCATGATGATAATTTCATTATCAAATGTCCGATTTCAGATTTCTTAATACTGGTCGATTGCCCATTCCAAGGCCTCACAGCAGAAAAAGTTTCAGCTTTTTCATGATAAAATTAATGGAGATATTAACTCGCAAAGTCTGTTTTTCTTTTCAGATTCTCTCCGCCGTGTGTAATTTGCTACTGCCCATACAACACAAGCTGCCTCGCTGATTAAAGTAAGTTCTCATTGCATGATGATAGTTTTATCATCAAATGTCCGATTTCAGATTTCTTAATACTGGTCGATTGCCCGTTCCAAGGCCTCACCGCAGACCAAGTTTCACCTTTTTCATATTAAATTTGAAGGAGATATTAACTGGCAAAGTTTGTTTTTCCTTCCAGATTATCTCCGCCGACTGTTACGCGATCCTGCCCATACAACACAAGCTTCCTCGCTGATTAAAGTAAGTTCTCTTTGCATGAAAATAATTTCATCATCAAATATCCGATTTCAGATTTCTTCAAACTGGTCGATTGCCCTTTCCAAGGCCTCACAGCAGAAAAAGTTTCAGCTTTTTCATAATAAAATTAATGGAGATATTAACTCGCAAAGTCTGTTTTTCTTTTCAGATTCTCTCCGCCGTGTGTAATTTGCTACTGCCCATACAACACAAGCTGCCTCGCTGATTAAAGTAAGTTCTCATTGCATGATGATAGTTTTATCATCAAATGTCCGATTTCAGATTTCGTAATACTGGTCGATTGCCCGTTCCAAGGCCTCACCGCAGACCAAGTTTCACATTTTTCATATTAAATTTGAAGGAGATATTAACTGGCAAAATTTGTTTTTCCTTCCAGATTATCTCCGCCGACTGTTACGCGATCCTGCCCATACAACACAAGCTTCCTCGCTGATTAAAGTAAGTTCTCTTTGCATGATGATAATTTCATCATCAAATGTCCGATTTCAGATTTCTTCAAACTGGTCGATTGCCCTTTCCAAGGCCTCACAGCAGAAAAAGTTTCAGCTTTTTCATAATAAAATTAATGGCGATATTAACTCGCAAAGTCTGTTTTTCTTTTCAGATTCTCTCCGCCGTGTGTAATTTGCTACTGCCCATACAACACAAGCTGCCTCGCTGATTAAAGTAAGTTCTCATTGCATGATGATAGTTTTATCATCAAATGTCCGATTTCAGATTTCTTAATACTGGTCGATTGCCCGTTCCAAGGCCTCACCGCAGACCAAGTTTCACTTTTTTCATATTAAATTTGAAGGAGATATTAACTGGCAAAGTTTGTTTTTCCTTCCAGATTATCTCCGCCGACTGTTACGCGATCCTGCCCATACAACACAAGCTTCCTCGCTGATTAAAGTAAGTTCTCTTTGCATGATGATAATTTCATCATCAAATGTCCGATTTCAGATTTCCTAATACTCGTCGATTGCCCGTTCCAAGGCCTCACAGCAGAAAAAGTTTCAGCTTTTTCATAATAAAATTAATGGAGATATTAACTCGCAAAGTCTGTTTTTCTTTTCAGATTCTCTCCGCCGTGTGTAATTTGCTACTGCCCATACAACACAAGCTGCCTCGCTGATTAAAGTAAGTTCTCATTGCATGATGATAGTTTTATCATCAAATGTCCGATTTCAGATTTCGTAATACTG
This sequence comes from Luidia sarsii, assembly GCA_949987565.1. Lineage (NCBI taxonomy): Eukaryota > Metazoa > Echinodermata > Asteroidea > Paxillosida > Luidiidae > Luidia > Luidia sarsii. The sequence goes on from OX465107.1 coordinate 13,968,825, forward strand.
GTCGATTGCCCGTTCCAAGGCCTCACCGCAGACCAAGTTTCATCTTTTTCATATTAAATTTGAAGGAGATATTAACTGGCAAAGTTTGTTTTTCCTTCCAGATTATCTCCGCCGACTGTTATGCGATCCTGCCCATACAACACAAGCTTCCTCGCTGATTAAAGTAAGTTCTCTTTGCATGATGATAATTTCATCATTAAATGTCCGATTTAAGATTTCTTGAAACTGGTCGATTGCCCTTTCCAAGGCCTCACAGCAGAAAAAGTTTCAGCTTTTTCATAGGAAAATTAATGGAGATATTAACTCGCAAAGTCTGTTTTTCTTTTCAGATTCTCTCCGCCGTGTGTAATTTGCTACTGCCCATACAACACAAGCTGCCTCGCTGATTAAAGTAAGTTCTCATTGCATGATGATAGTTTTATTATCGAATGTCCGATTTCAGATTTTTTAATACTGGTCGATTGCCCGTTCCAAGGCCTCACCGCAGACCAAGTTTCATCTTTTTCATATTAAATTTGAAGGAGATATTAACTGGCAAAGTTTGTTTTTCCTTCCAGATTATCTCCGCCGACTGTTATGCGATCCTGCCCATACAACACAAGCTTCCTCGCTGATTAAAGTAAGTTCTATTTGCATGATGATAATTTCATTATCAAATGTCCGATTTCAGATTTCTTAATACTGGTCGATTGCCCGTTCCAAGGCCTCACCGCAGACCAAGTTTCATCTTTTTCATATTAAATTTGAAGGAGATATTAACTGGCAAAATTTGTTTTTCCTTCCAGATTATCTCCGCCGACTGTTACGCGATCCTGCCCATACAACACAAGCTTCCTCGCTGATTAAAGTAAGTTCTCATTGCATGATGATAGTTTTATTATCGAATGTCCGATTTCAGATTTTTTAATACTGGTCGATTGCCCGTTCCAAGGCCTCACCGCAGACCAAGTTTCACCTTTTTCATATTAAATTTGAAGGAGATATTAACTGGCAAAGTTTGTTTTTCCTTCCAGATTATCTCCGCCGACTGTTACGCGATCCTGCCCATACAACACAAGCTTCCTCGCTGATTAAAGTAAGTTCTCTTTGCATGATGATAATTTCATCATCAAATGTCCGATTTCAGATTTCTTAATACTGGTCGATTGCCCGTTCCAAGGCCTCACAGCAGAAAAAGTTTCAGCTTTTTCATAGTAAAATTTAAGGAGATATTATCTCGCAAAGTCTGTTTTTCTTTTCAGATTCTCTCCGCCGACTGTAATTTGCTACTGACCATACAACACAAGCTGCCTCGCTGATTAAAGTAAGTTCTCATTGCATGATGATAGTTTTATCATCAAATGTCCGATTTCAGATTTCTTAATACTGGTCGATTGCCCGTTCCCAGGCCTCACCGCAGACCAAGTTTCACCTTTTTCATATTAAATTTGAAGGAGATATTAACTGGCAAAGTTTGTTTTTCCTTCCAGATTATCTCCGCCGACTGTTACGCGATCCTGCCCATACAACACAAGCTTCCTCGCTGATTAAAGTAAGTTCTCTTTGCATGATGATAATTTCATTATCAAATGTCCGATTTCAGATTTCTTAATACTGGTCGATTGCCCGTTCCAAGGCCTCACCGCAGACCAAGTTTCATCTTTTTCATATTAAATTTGAAGGAGATATTAACTGGCAAAGTTTGTTTTTCCTTCCAGATTATCTCCGCCGACTGTAATTTGCTACTGACCATACAACACAAGCTGCCTCGCTGATTAAAGTAAGTTCTCATTGCATGATGATAGTTTTATCATCAAATGTCCGATTTCAGATTTCTTAATACTGGTCGATTGCCCGTTCCAAGGCCTCACCGCAGACCAAGTTTCACCTTTTTCATATTAAATTTGAAGGAGATATTAACTGGCAAAGTTTGTTTTTCCTTCCAGATTATCTCCGCCGACTGTTATGCGATCCTGCCCATACAACACAAGCTTCCTCGCTGATTAAAGTAAGTTCTCTTTGCATGATGATAATTTCATTATCAAATGTCCGATTTCAGATTTCTTAATACTGGTCGATTGCCCATTCCAAGGCCTCACAGCAGAAAAAGTTTCAGCTTTTTCATGATAAAATTAATGGAGATATTAACTCGCAAAGTCTGTTTTTCTTTTCAGATTCTCTCCGCCGTGTGTAATTTGCTACTGCCCATACAACACAAGCTGCCTCGCTGATTAAAGTAAGTTCTCATTGCATGATGATAGTTTTATCATCAAATGTCCGATTTCAGATTTCTTAATACTGGTCGATTGCCCGTTCCAAGGCCTCACCGCAGACCAAGTTTCACCTTTTTCATATTAAATTTAAAGGAGATATTAACTGGCAAAGTTTGTTTTTCTTCCAGATTATCTCCGCAGACTGTTACGCGATCCTGCCCATACAACACAAGCTTCCTCGCTGATTAAAGTAAGTTCTCTTCGCATGATAATAATTTCGTCATCAAATATCCGATTTCAGATTTCTTCAAACTGGTCGATTGCCCTTTCCAAGGCCTCACAGCAGAAAAAGTTTCAGCTTTTTCATAATAAAATTAATGGAGATATTAACTCGCAAAGTCTGTTTTTCTTTTCAGATTCTCTCCGCCGTGTGTAATTTGCTACAGCCCATACAACACAAGCTGCCTCGCTGATTAAAGTAAGTTCTCATTGCATGATGATAGTTTTACCATCAAATGTCCGATTTCAGATTTCGTAATACTGGTCGATTGCCCGTTCCAAGGCCTCACCGCAGACCAAGTTTCACATTTTTCATATTAAATTTGAAGGAGATATTAACTGGCAAAATTTGTTTTTCCTTCCAGATTATCTCCGCCGACTGTTACGCGATCCTGCCCATACAACACAAGCTTCCTCGCTGATTAAAGTAAGTTCTCTTTGCATGATAATAATTTCATCATCAAATGTCCGATTTCAGATTTCTTCAAACTGGTCGATTGCCCGTTCCAAGGCCTCACAGCAGAAAAAGTTTCAGCTTTTTCATAATAAAATTTAAGGAGATATTATCTCGCAAAGTCTGTTTTTCTTTTCAGATTCTCTCCGCCGACTGTAATTTGCTACTGACCATACAACACAAGCTGCCTCGCTGATTAAAGTAAGTTCTCATTGCATGATGATAGTTTTATCATCAAATGTCCGATTGCAGATTTCTTAATACTGGTCGATTGCCCGTTCCAAGGCCTCACCGCAGACCAAGTTTCATCTTTTTCATATTAAATTTGAAGGAGATATTAACTGGCAAAGTTTGTTTTTCCTTCCAGATTATCGCCGCCGACTGTTATGCGATCCTGCCCATACAACACAAGCTTCCTCGCTGATTAAAGTAAGTTCTCTTTGCATGATGATAATTTCATTATCAAATGTCCGATTTCAGATTTCTTAATACTGGTCGATTGCCCATTCCAAGGCCTCACAGCAGAAAAAGTTTCAGCTTTTTCATGATAAAATTAATGGAGATATTAACTCGCAAAGTCTGTTTTTCTTTTCAGATTCTCTCCGCCGTGTGTAATTTGCTACTGCCCATACAACACAAGCTGCCTCGCTGATTAAAGTAAGTTCTCATTGCATGATGATAGTTTTATCATCAAATGTCCGATTTCAGATTTCTTAATACTGGTCGATTGCCCGTTCCAAGGCCTCACCGCAGACCAAGTTTCACCTTTTTCATATTAAATTTGAAGGAGATATTAACTGGCAAAGTTTGTTTTTCCTTCCAGATTATCTCCGCCGACTGTTACGCGATCCTGCCCATACAACACAAGCTTCCTCGCTGATTAAAGTAAGTTCTCTTTGCATGAAAATAATTTCATCATCAAATATCCGATTTCAGATTTCTTCAAACTGGTCGATTGCCCTTTCCAAGGCCTCACAGCAGAAAAAGTTTCAGCTTTTTCATAATAAAATTAATGGAGATATTAACTCGCAAAGTCTGTTTTTCTTTTCAGATTCTCTCCGCCGTGTGTAATTTGCTACTGCCCATACAACACAAGCTGCCTCGCTGATTAAAGTAAGTTCTCATTGCATGATGATAGTTTTATCATCAAATGTCCGATTTCAGATTTCGTAATACTGGTCGATTGCCCGTTCCAAGGCCTCACCGCAGACCAAGTTTCACATTTTTCATATTAAATTTGAAGGAGATATTAACTGGCAAAATTTGTTTTTCCTTCCAGATTATCTCCGCCGACTGTTACGCGATCCTGCCCATACAACACAAGCTTCCTCGCTGATTAAAGTAAGTTCTCTTTGCATGATGATAATTTCATCATCAAATGTCCGATTTCAGATTTCTTCAAACTGGTCGATTGCCCTTTCCAAGGCCTCACAGCAGAAAAAGTTTCAGCTTTTTCATAATAAAATTAATGGCGATATTAACTCGCAAAGTCTGTTTTTCTTTTCAGATTCTCTCCGCCGTGTGTAATTTGCTACTGCCCATACAACACAAGCTGCCTCGCTGATTAAAGTAAGTTCTCATTGCATGATGATAGTTTTATCATCAAATGTCCGATTTCAGATTTCTTAATACTGGTCGATTGCCCGTTCCAAGGCCTCACCGCAGACCAAGTTTCACTTTTTTCATATTAAATTTGAAGGAGATATTAACTGGCAAAGTTTGTTTTTCCTTCCAGATTATCTCCGCCGACTGTTACGCGATCCTGCCCATACAACACAAGCTTCCTCGCTGATTAAAGTAAGTTCTCTTTGCATGATGATGATAATTTCATCATCAAATGTCCGATTTCAGATTTCCTAATACTCGTCGATTGCCCGTTCCAAGGCCTCACAGCAGAAAAAGTTTCAGCTTTTTCATAATAAAATTAATGGAGATATTAACTCGCAAAGTCTGTTTTTCTTTTCAGATTCTCTCCGCCGTGTGTAATTTGCTACTGCCCATACAACACAAGCTGCCTCGCTGATTAAAGTAAGTTCTCATTGCATGATGATAGTTTTATCATCAAATGTCCGATTTCAGATTTCGTAATACTGGTCGATTGCCCGTTCCAAGGCCTCACCGCAGACCAAGTTTCACATTTTTCATATTAAATTTGAAGGAGATATTAACTGGCAAAATTTGTTTTTCCTTCCAGATTATCTCCGCCGACTGTTACGCGATCCTGCCCATACAACACAAGCTTCCTCGCTGATTAAAGTAAGTTCTCTTTGCATGATAATAATTTCATCATCAAATGTCCGATTTCAGATTTCTTCAAACTGGTCGATTGCCCTTTCCAAGGCCTCACAGCAGAAAAAGTTTCAGCTTTTTCATAATAAAATTAATGGCGATATTAACTCGCAAAGTCTGTTTTTCTTTTCAGATTCTCTCCGCCGTGTGTAATTTGCTACTGCCCATACAACACAAGCTGCCTCGCTGATTAAAGTAAGTTCTCATTGCATGATGATAGTTTTATCATCAAATGTCCGATTTCAGATTTCTTAATACTGGTCGATTGCCCGTTCCAAGGCCTCACCGCAGACCAAGTTTCACCTTTTTCATATTAAATTTGAAGGAGATATTAAATGGCAAAATTTGTTTTTCCTTCCAGATTATCTCCGCCGACTGTTACGCGATCCTGCCCATACAACACAAGCTTCCTCGCTGATTAAAGTAAGTTCTCTTCGCATGATAATAATTTCGTCATCAAATATCCGATTTCAGATTTCTTCAAACTGGTCGATTGCCCTTTCCAAGGCCTCACAGCAGAAAAAGTTTCAGCTTTTTCATAATAAAATTAATGGAGATATTAACTCGCAAAGTCTGTTTTTCTTTTCAGATTCTCTCCGCCGTGTGTAATTTGCTACAGCCCATACAACACAAGCTGCCTCGCTGATTAAAGTAAGTTCTCATTGCATGATGATAGTTTTACCATCAAATGTCCGATTTCAGATTTCGTAATACTGGTCGATTGCCCGTTCCAAGGCCTCACCGCAGACCAAGTTTCACATTTTTCATATTAAATTTGAAGGAGATATTAACTGGCAAAATTTGTTTTTCCTTCCAGATTATCTCCGCCGACTGTTACGCGATCCTGCCCATACAACACAAGCTTCCTCGCTGATTAAAGTAAGTTCTCTTTGCATGATAATAATTTCATCATCAAATGTCCGATTTCAGATTTCTTCAAACTGGTCGATTGCCCTTTCCAAGGCCTCACAGCAAAAAAAGTTTCAGCTTTTCCATAATAAAATTAATGGAGATATTAACTCGCAAAGTCTGTTTTTCTTTTCAGATTCTCTCCGCCGTGTGTAATTTGCTACTGCCCATACAACACAAGCTGCCTCGCTGATTAAAGTAAGTTCTCATTGCATGATGATAGTTTTATCATCAAATGTCCGATTTCAGATTTCTTAATACTGGTCGATTGCCCGTTCCAAGGCCTCACCGCAGACCAAGTTTCACCTTTTTCATATTAAATTTGAAGGAGATATTAACTGGCAAAGTTTGTTTTTCCTTCCAGATTATCTCCGCCGACTGTTACGCGATCCTGCCCATACAACACAAGCTTCCTCGCTGATTAAAGTAAGTTCTCTTTGCATGATGATAATTTCATCATCAAATGTCCGATTTCAGATTTCTTAATACTGGTCGATTGCCCGTTCCAAGGCCTCACAGCAGAAAAAGTTTCAGCTTTTTCATAATAAAATTTAAGGAGATATTATCTCGCAAAGTCTGTTTTTCTTTTCAGATTCTCTCCGCCGACTGTAATTTGCTACTGACCATACAACACAAGCTGCCTCGCTGATTAACGTAAGTTCTCATTGCATGATGATAGTTTTATCATCAAATGTCCGATTTCAGATTTCTTAATACTGGTCGATTGCCCGTTCCAAGGCCTCACCGCAGACCAAGTTTCACCTTTTTCATATTAAATTTAAAGGAGATATTAACTGGCAAAGTTTGTTTTTCTTCCAGATTATCTCCGCAGACTGTTACGCGATCCTGCCCATACAACACAAGCTTCCTCGCTGATTAAAGTAAGTTCTCTTCGCATGATAATAATTTCGTCATCAAATATCCGATTTCAGATTTCTTCAAACTGGTCGATTGCCCTTTCCAAGGCCTCACAGCAGAAAAAGTTTCAGCTTTTTCATAATAAAATTAATGGAGATATTAACTCGCAAAGTCTGTTTTTCTTTTCAGATTCTCTCCGCCGTGTGTAATTTGCTACAGCCCATACAACACAAGCTGCCTCGCTGATTAAAGTAAGTTCTCATTGCATGATGATAGTTTTACCATCAAATGTCAGATTTCAGATTTCGTAATACTGGTCGATTGCCCGTTCCAAGGCCTCACCGCAGACCAAGTTTCACATTTTTCATATTAAATTTGAAGGAGATATTAACTGGCAAAATTTGTTTTTCCTTCCAGATTATCTCCGCCGACTGTTACGCGATCCTGCCCATACAACACAAGCTTCCTCGCTGATTAAAGTAAGTTCTCTTTGCATGATAATAATTTCATCATCAAATGTCCGATTTCAGATTTCTTCAAACTGGTCGATTGCCCTTTCCAAGGCCTCACAGCAGAAAAAGTTTCAGCTTTTTCATAATAAAATTAATGGAGATATTAACTCGCAAAGTCTGTTTTTCTTTTCAGATTCTCTCCGCCGTGTGTAATTTGCTACTGCCCATACAACACAAGCTGCCTCGCTGATTAAAGTAAGTTCTCATTGCATGATGATAGTTTTATCATCAAATGTCCGATTTCAGATTTCTTAATACTGGTCGATTGCCCGTTCCAAGGCCTCACCGCAGACCAAGTTTCACCTTTTTCATATTAAATTTGAAGGAGATATTAACTGGCAAAGTTTGTTTTTCCTTCCAGATTATCTCCGCCGACTGTTACGCGATCCTGCCCATACAACACAAGCTTCCTCGCTGATTAAAGTAAGTTCTCTTTTCATGATGATAATTTCATCATCAAATGTCCGATTTCAGATTTCTTAATACTGGTCGATTGCCCGTTCCAAGGCCTCACAGCAGAAAAAGTTTCAGCTTTTTCATAATAAAATTTAAGGAGATATTATCTCGCAAAGTCTGTTTTTCTTTTCAGATTCTCTCCGCCGACTGTAATTTGCTACTGACCATACAACACAAGCTGCCTCGCTGATTAAAGTAAGTTCTCATTGCATGATGATAGTTTTATCATCAAATGTCCGATTGCAGATTTCTTAATACTGGTCGATTGCCCGTTCCAAGGCCTCACCGCAGACCAAGTTTCATCTTTTTCATATTAAATTTGAAGGAGATATTAACTGGCAAAGTTTGTTTTTCCTTCCAGATTATCGCCGCCGACTGTTATGCGATCCTGCCCATACAACACAAGCTTCCTCGCTGATTAAAGTAAGTTCTCTTTGCATGATGATAATTTCATTATCAAATGTCCGATTTCAGATTTCTTAATACTGGTCGATTGCCCATTCCAAGGCCTCACAGCAGGAAAAGTTTCAGCTTTTTCATGATAAAATTAATGGAGATATTAACTCGCAAAGTCTGTTTTTCTTTTCAGATTCTCTCCGCCGTGTGTAATTTGCTACTGCCCATACAACACAAGCTGCCTCGCTGATTAAAGTAAGTTTTCATTGCATGATGATAGTTTTATCATCAAATGTCCGATTTCAGGTTTCTTAATACTGGTCGATTGCCCGTTCCAAGGCCTCACCGCAGACCAAGTTTCACCTTTTTCATGTTAAATTTGAAGGAGATATTAACTGGCAAAGTTTGTTTTTCCTTCCAGATTATCTCCGCCGACTGTTACGCGATCCTGCGAATACAACACAAGCTTCCTCGCTGATTAAAGTAAGTTCTCTTTGCATGATGATAATTTCATCATCAAATGTCCGATTTCAGATTTCTTAATACTGGTCGATTGCCCGTTCCAAGGCCTCACAGCAGAAAAAGTTTCAGCTTTTTCATAATAAAATTGAAGGAGATATTATCTCGCAAAGTCTGTTTTTCTGTTCAGATTCTCTCCGCCGACTGTAATTTGCTACTGACCATACAACACAAGCTGCCTCGCTGATTAAAGTAAGTTCTCATTGCATGATGATAGTTTTATCATCAAATGTCCGATTTCAGATTTCTTAATACTGGTCGATTGCCCGTTCCAAGGCCTCACCGCAGACCAAGTTTCACCTTTTTCATATTAAATTTGAAGGAGATATTAACTGGCAAAGTTTGTTTTTCCTTCCAGATTATCTCCGCCGACTGTTACGCGATCCTGCCCATACAACACAAGCTTCCTCGCTGATTAAAGTAAGTTCTCTTTGCATGATGATAATTTCATCATCAAATGTCCGATTTCAGATTTCTTAATACTGGTCGATTGCCCGTTCCAAGGCCTCACCGCAGACCAAGTTTCACCTTTTTCATGTTAAATTTGAAGGAGATATTAACTGGCAAAGTTTGTTTTTCCTTCCAGATTATCTCCGCCGACTGTTACGCGATCCTGCGAATACAACACAAGCTTCCTCGCTGATTAAAGTAAGTTCTCTTTGCATGATGATAATTTCATCATCAAATGTCCGATTTCAGATTTCTTAATACTGGTCGATTGCCCGTTCCAAGGCCTCACAGCAGAAAAAGTTTCAGCTTTTTCATAATAAAATTGAAGGAGATATTATCTCGCAAAGTCTGTTTTTCTGTTCAGATTCTCTCCGCCGACTGTAATTTGCTACTGACCATACAACACAAGCTGCCTCGCTGATTAAAGTAAGTTCTCATTGCATGATGATAGTTTTATCATCAAATGTCCGATTTCTGATTTCTTAATACTGGTCGATTGCCCGTTCCAATGCCTCACCGCAGACCAAGTTTCATCTTTTTCATTTTAAATTTGAAGGAGATATTAACTGGCAAAGTTTGTTTTTCCTTCCAGATTATCTCCGCCGACTGTTATGCGATCCTGCCCATACAACACAAGCTTCCTCGCTGATTAAAGTAAGTTCTATTTGCATGATGATAATTTCATTATCAAATGTCCGATTTCAGATTTCTTAATACTGGTCGATTGCCCGTTCCAAGGCCTCACCGCAGACCAAGTTTCATCTTTTTCATATTAAATTTGAAGGAGATATTAACTGGCAAAATTTGTTTTTCCTTCCAGATTATCTCCGCCGACTGTTACGCGATCCTGCCCATACAACACAAGCTTCCTCGCTGATTAAAGTAAGTTCTCTTTGCATGATAATAATTTCATCATCAAATGTCCGATTTCAGATTTCTTTAAACTGGTCGATTGCCCTTTCCAAGGCCTCACAGCAGAAAAAGTTTCAGCTTTTTCATAATAAAATTAATGGAGATATTAACTCGCAAAGTCTGTTTTTCTTTTCAGATTCTCTCCGCCGTGTGTAATTTGCTACTGCCCATACAACACAAGCTGCCTCGCTGATTAAAGTAAGTTTTCATTGCATGATGATAGTTTTATCATCAAATGTCCGATTTCAGATTTCTTAATACTGGTCGATTGCCCGTTCCAAGGCCTCACCGCAGACCAAGTTTCACCTTTTTCATGTTAAATTTGAAGGAGATATTAACTGGCAAAGTTTGTTTTTCCTTCCAGATTATCTCCGCCGACTGTTACGCGATCCTGCCAATACAACACAAGCTTCCTCGCTGATTAAAGTAAGTTCTCTTTGCATGATGATAATTTCATCATCAAATGTCCGATTTCAGATTTCTTAATACTGGTCGATTGCCCGTTCCAAGGCCTCACAGCAGAAAAAGTTTCAGCTTTTTCATAATAAAATTGAAGGAGATATTATCTCGCAAAGTCTGTTTTTCTGTTCAGATTCTCTCCGCCGACTGTAATTTGCTACTGACCATACAACACAAGCTGCCTCGCTGATTAAAGTAAGTTCTCATTGCATGATGATAGTTTTATCATCAAATGTCCGATTTCTGATTTCTTAATACTGGTCGATTGCCCGTTCCAATGCCTCACCGCAGACCAAGTTTCATCTTTTTCATTTTAAATTTGAAGGAGATATTAACTGGCAAAGTTTGTTTTTCCTTCCAGATTATCTCCGCCGACTGTTATGCGATCCTGCCCATACAACACAAGCTGCCTCGCTGATTAAAGTAAGTTCTCATTGCATGATGATAGTTTTATCATCAAATGTCCGATTTCAGATTTCTTAATACTGGTCGATTGCCCGTTCCAAGGCCTCACCGCAGACCAAGTTTAATCTTTTTCATATTAAATTTAAAGGAGATATTAACTGGCAAAGTTTGTTTTTCCTTCCAGATTATCTCCGCCGACTGTTATGCGATCCTGCCCATACAACACAAGCTTCCTCGCTGATTAAAGTAAGTTCTCTTTGCATGATGATAATTTCATCATCAAATGTCCGATTTAAGATTTCTTGAAACTGGTCGATTGCCCTTTCCAAGGCCTCACAGCAGAAAAAGTTTCAGCTTTTTCATAGTAAAATTAATGGACATATTAACTCGCAAAGTCTGTTTTTCTTTTCAGATTCTCTCCGCCGTGTGTAATTTGCTACTGCCCATACAACACAAGCTGCCTCGCTGATTAAAGTAAGTTCTCATTGCATGATGATAGTTTTATCATCAAATGTCCGATTTCAGATTTCTTAATACTGGTCGATTGCCCGTTCCAAGGCCTCACCGCAGACCAAGTTTCATCTTTTTCATGTTAAAGTTGAAGGAGATATTAACTGGCAAAGTTTGTTTTTCCTTCCAGATTATCTCCGCCGACTGTTACGCGATCCTGCCCATACAACACAAGCTTCCTAGCTGATTAAAGTAAGTTCTCTTTGCATGATAATAATTTCATCATCAAATGTCCGATTTAAGATTTCTTTAAACTGGTCAATTGCCCTTTCCAAGGCCTCACAGCAGAAAAAGTTTCAGCTTTTTCATAATAAAATTGAAGGAGATATTATCTCGCAAAGTCTGTTTTTCTGTTCAGATTCTCTCCGCCGACTGTAATTTGCTACTGACCATACAACACAAGCTGCCTCGCTGATTAAAGTAAGTTCTCATTGCATGATGATAGTTTTATCATCAAATGTCCGATTTCTGATTTCTTAATACTGGTCGATTGCCCGTTCCAATGCCTCACCGCAGACCAAGTTTCATCTTTTTCATATTAAATTTGAAGGAGATATTAACTGGCAAAGTTTGTTTTTCCTTCCAGATTATCTCCGCCGACTGTTATGCGATCCTGCCCATACAACACAAGCTGCCTCGCTGATTAAAGTAAGTTCTCATTGCATGATGATAGTTTTATCATCAAATGTCCGATTTCAGATTTCTTAATACTGGTCGATTGCCCGTTCCAAGGCCTCACCGCAGACCAAGTTTCATCTTTTTCATATTAAATTTGAAGGAGATATTAACTGGCAAAGTTTGTTTTTCCTTCCAGATTATCTCCGCCGACTGTTATGCGATCCTGCCCATACAACACAAGCTTCCTCGCTGATTAAAGTAAGTTCTCTTTGCATGATGATAATTTCATCATCAAATGTCCGATTTAAGATTTCTTGAAACTGGTCGATTGCCCTTTCCAAGGCCTCACAGCAGAAAAAGTTTCAGCTTTTTCATAGGAAAATTAATGGAGATATTAACTCGCAAAGTCTGTTTTTCTTTTCAGATTCTCTCCGCCGTGTGTAATTTGCTACTGCCCATACAACACAAGCTGCCTCGCTGATTAAAGTAAGTTCTCATTGCATGATGATAGTTTTATTATCGAATGTCCGATTTCAGATTTTTTAATACTGGTCGATTGCCCGTTCCAAGGCCTCACCGCAGACCAAGTTTCATCTTTTTCATATTAAATTTGAAGGAGATATTAACTGGCAAAGTTTGTTTTTCCTTCCAGATTATCTCCGCCGACTGTTATGCGATCCTGCCCATACAACACAAGCTTCCTCGCTGATTAAAGTAAGTTCTATTTGCATGATGATAATTTCATTATCAAATGTCCGATTTCAGATTTCTTAATACTGGTCGATTGCCCGTTCCAAGGCCTCACCGCAGACCAAGTTTCATCTTTTTCATATTAAATTTGAAGGAGATATTAACTGGCAAAATTTGTTTTTCCTTCCAGATTATCTCCGCCGACTGTTACGCGATCCTGCCCATACAACACAAGCTTCCTCGCTGATTAAAGTAAGTTCTCATTGCATGATGATAGTTTTATTATCGAATGTCCGATTTCAGATTTTTTAATACTGGTCGATTGCCCGTTCCAAGGCCTCACCGCAGACCAAGTTTCACCTTTTTCATATTAAATTTGAAGGAGATATTAACTGGCAAAGTTTGTTTTTCCTTCCAGATTATCTCCGCCGACTGTTACGCGATCCTGCCCATACAACACAAGCTTCCTCGCTGATTAAAGTAAGTTCTCTTTGCATGATGATAATTTCATCATCAAATGTCCGATTTCAGATTTCTTAATACTGGTCGATTGCCCGTTCCAAGGCCTCACAGCAGAAAAAGTTTCAGCTTTTTCATAGTAAAATTTAAGGAGATATTATCTCGCAAAGTCTGTTTTTCTTTTCAGATTCTCTCCGCCGACTGTAATTTGCTACTGACCATACAACACAAGCTGCCTCGCTGATTAAAGTAAGTTCTCATTGCATGATGATAGTTTTATCATCAAATGTCCGATTTCAGATTTCTTAATACTGGTCGATTGCCCGTTCCCAGGCCTCACCGCAGACCAAGTTTCACCTTTTTCATATTAAATTTGAAGGAGATATTAACTGGCAAAGTTTGTTTTTCCTTCCAGATTATCTCCGCCGACTGTTACGCGATCCTGCCCATACAACACAAGCTTCCTCGCTGATTAAAGTAAGTTCTCTTTGCATGATGATAATTTCATTATCAAATGTCCGATTTCAGATTTCTTAATACTGGTCGATTGCCCGTTCCAAGGCCTCACCGCAGACCAAGTTTCATCTTTTTCATATTAAATTTGAAGGAGATATTAACTGGCAAAGTTTGTTTTTCCTTCCAGATTATCTCCGCCGACTGTTATGCGATCCTGCCCATACAACACAAGCTGCCTCGCTGATTAAAGTAAGTTCTCATTGCATGATGATAGTTTTATCATCAAATGTCCGATTGCAGATTTCTTAATACTGGTCGATTGCCCGTTCCAAGGCCTCACCGCAGACCAAGTTTCATCTTTTTCATATTAAATTTGAAGGAGATATTAACTGGCAAAGTTTGTTTTTCCTTCCAGATTATCGCCACCGACTGTTATGCGATCCTGCCCATACAACACAAGCTTCCTCGCTGATTAAAGTAAGTTCTCTTTGCATGATGATAATTTCATTATCAAATGTCCGATTTCAGATTTCTTAATACTGGTCGATTGCCCATTCCAAGGCCTCACAGCAGAAAAAGTTTCAGCTTTTTCATGATAAAATTAATGGAGATATTAACTCGCAAAGTCTGTTTTTCTTTTCAGATTCTCTCCGCCGTGTGTAATTTGCTACTGCCCATACAACACAAGCTGCCTCGCTGATTAAAGTAAGTTCTCATTGCATGATGATAGTTTTATCATCAAATGTCCGATTTCAGATTTCTTAATACTGGTCGATTGCCCGTTCCAAGGCCTCACCGCAGACCAAGTTTCACCTTTTTCATATTAAATTTAAAGGAGATATTAACTGGCAAAGTTTGTTTTTCTTCCAGATTATCTCCGCAGACTGTTACGCGATCCTGCCCATACAACACAAGCTTCCTCGCTGATTAAAGTAAGTTCTCTTCGCATGATAATAATTTCGTCATCAAATATCCGATTTCAGATTTCTTCAAACTGGTCGATTGCCCTTTCCAAGGCCTCACAGCAGAAAAAGTTTCAGCTTTTTCATAATAAAATTAATGGAGATATTAACTCGCAAAGTCTGTTTTTCTTTTCAGATTCTCTCCGCCGTGTGTAATTTGCTACAGCCCATACAACACAAGCTGCCTCGCTGATTAAAGTAAGTTCTCATTGCATGATGATAGTTTTACCATCAAATGTCCGATTTCAGATTTCGTAATACTGGTCGATTGCCCGTTCCAAGGCCTCACCGCAGACCAAGTTTCACATTTTTCATATTAAATTTGAAGGAGATATTAACTGGCAAAATTTGTTTTTCCTTCCAGATTATCTCCGCCGACTGTTACGCGATCCTGCCCATACAACACAAGCTTCCTCGCTGATTAAAGTAAGTTCTCTTTGCATGATAATAATTTCATCATCAAATGTCCGATTTCAGATTTCTTCAAACTGGTCGATTGCCCGTTCCAAGGCCTCACAGCAGAAAAAGTTTCAGCTTTTTCATAATAAAATTTAAGGAGATATTATCTCGCAAAGTCTGTTTTTCTTTTCAGATTCTCTCCGCCGACTGTAATTTGCTACTGACCATACAACACAAGCTGCCTCGCTGATTAAAGTAAGTTCTCATTGCATGATGATAGTTTTATCATCAAATGTCCGATTGCAGATTTCTTAATACTGGTCGATTGCCCGTTCCAAGGCCTCACCGCAGACCAATTTTCATCTTTTTCATATTAAATTTGAAGGAGATATTAACTGGCAAAGTTTGTTTTTCCTTCCAGATTATCGCCGCCGACTGTTATGCGATCCTGCCCATACAACACAAGCTTCCTCGCTGATTAAAGTAAGTTCTCTTTGCATGATGATAATTTCATTATCAAATGTCCGATTTCAGATTTCTTAATACTGGTCGATTGCCCATTCCAAGGCCTCACAGCAGAAAAAGTTTCAGCTTTTTCATGATAAAATTAATGGAGATATTAACTCGCAAAGTCTGTTTTTCTTTTCAGATTCTCTCCGCCGTGTGTAATTTGCTACTGCCCATACAACACAAGCTGCCTCGCTGATTAAAGTAAGTTCTCATTGCATGATGATAGTTTTATCATCAAATGTCCGATTTCAGATTTCTTAATACTGGTCGATTGCCCGTTCCAAGGCCTCACCGCAGACCAAGTTTCACCTTTTTCATATTAAATTTGAAGGAGATATTAACTGGCAAAGTTTGTTTTTCCTTCCAGATTATCTCCGCCGACTGTTACGCGATCCTGCCCATACAACACAAGCTTCCTCGCTGATTAAAGTAAGTTCTCTTTGCATGAAAATAATTTCATCATCAAATATCCGATTTCAGATTTCTTCAAACTGGTCGATTGCCCTTTCCAAGGCCTCACAGCAGAAAAAGTTTCAGCTTTTTCATAATAAAATTAATGGAGATATTAACTCGCAAAGTCTGTTTTTCTTTTCAGATTCTCTCCGCCGTGTGTAATTTGCTACTGCCCATACAACACAAGCTGCCTCGCTGATTAAAGTAAGTTCTCATTGCATGATGATAGTTTTATCATCAAATGTCCGATTTCAGATTTCGTAATACTGGTCGATTGCCCGTTCCAAGGCCTCACCGCAGACCAAGTTTCACATTTTTCATATTAAATTTGAAGGAGATATTAACTGGCAAAATTTGTTTTTCCTTCCAGATTATCTCCGCCGACTGTTACGCGATCCTGCCCATACAACACAAGCTTCCTCGCTGATTAAAGTAAGTTCTCTTTGCATGATGATAATTTCATCATCAAATGTCCGATTTCAGATTTCTTCAAACTGGTCGATTGCCCTTTCCAAGGCCTCACAGCAGAAAAAGTTTCAGCTTTTTCATAATAAAATTAATGGCGATATTAACTCGCAAAGTCTGTTTTTCTTTTCAGATTCTCTCCGCCGTGTGTAATTTGCTACTGCCCATACAACACAAGCTGCCTCGCTGATTAAAGTAAGTTCTCATTGCATGATGATAGTTTTATCATCAAATGTCCGATTTCAGATTTCTTAATACTGGTCGATTGCCCGTTCCAAGGCCTCACCGCAGACCAAGTTTCACTTTTTTCATATTAAATTTGAAGGAGATATTAACTGGCAAAGTTTGTTTTTCCTTCCAGATTATCTCCGCCGACTGTTACGCGATCCTGCCCATACAACACAAGCTTCCTCGCTGATTAAAGTAAGTTCTCTTTGCATGATGATAATTTCATCATCAAATGTCCGATTTCAGATTTCCTAATACTCGTCGATTGCCCGTTCCAAGGCCTCACAGCAGAAAAAGTTTCAGCTTTTTCATAATAAAATTAATGGAGATATTAACTCGCAAAGTCTGTTTTTCTTTTCAGATTCTCTCCGCCGTGTGTAATTTGCTACTGCCCATACAACACAAGCTGCCTCGCTGATTAAAGTAAGTTCTCATTGCATGATGATAGTTTTATCATCAAATGTCCGATTTCAGATTTCGTAATACTGGTCGATTGCCCGTTCCAAGGCCTCACCGCAGACCAAGTTTCATCTTTTTCATATTAAATTTGAAGGAGATATTAACTGGCAAAGTTTGTTTTTCCTTCCAGATTATCTCCGCCGACTGTTATGCGATCCTGCCCATACAACACAAGCTTCCTCGCTGATTAAAGTAAGTTCTCTTTGCATGATGATAATTTCATCATCAAATGTCCGATTTAAGATTTCTTGAAACTGGTCGATTGCCCTTTCCAAGGCCTCACAGCAGAAAAAGTTTCAGCTTTTTCATAGGAAAATTAATGGAGATATTAACTCGCAAAGTCTGTTTTTCTTTTCAGATTCTCTCCGCCGTGTGTAATTTGCTACTGCCCATACAACACAAGCTGCCTCGCTGATTAAAGTAAGTTCTCATTGCATGATGATAGTTTTATTATCGAATGTCCGATTTCAGATTTTTTAATACTGGTCGATTGCCCGTTCCAAGGCCTCACCGCAGACCAAGTTTCATCTTTTTCATATTAAATTTGAAGGAGATATTAACTGGCAAAGTTTGTTTTTCCTTCCAGATTATCTCCGCCGACTGTTATGCGATCCTGCCCATACAACACAAGCTTCCTCGCTGATTAAAGTAAGTTCTATTTGCATGATGATAATTTCATTATCAAATGTCCGATTTCAGATTTCTTAATACTGGTCGATTGCCCGTTCCAAGGCCTCACCGCAGACCAAGTTTCAGCTTTTTCATAGTAAAATTTAAGGAGATATTAACTGGCAAAATTTGTTTTTCCTTCCAGATTATCTCCGCCGACTGTTACGCGATCCTGCCCATACAACACAAGCTTCCTCGCTGATTAAAGTAAGTTCTCATTGCATGATGATAGTTTTATTATCGAATGTCCGATTTCAGATTTTTTAATACTGGTCGATTGCCCGTTCCAAGGCCTCACCGCAGACCAAGTTTCACCTTTTTCATATTAAATTTGAAGGAGATATTAACTGGCAAAGTTTGTTTTTCCTTCCAGATTATCTCCGCCGACTGTTACGCGATCCTGCCCATACAACACAAGCTTCCTCGCTGATTAAAGTAAGTTCTCTTTGCATGATGATAATTTCATCATCAAATGTCCGATTTCAGATTTCTTAATACTGGTCGATTGCCCGTTCCAAGGCCTCACAGCAGAAAAAGTTTCAGCTTTTTCATAGTAAAATTTAAGGAGATATTATCTCGCAAAGTCTGTTTTTCTTTTCAGATTCTCTCCACCGACTGTAATTTGCTACTGACCATACAACACAAGCTGCCTCGCTGATTAAAGTAAGTTCTCATTGCATGATGATAGTTTTATCATCAAATGTCCGATTTCAGATTTCTTAATACTGGTCGATTGCCCGTTCCCAGGCCTCACCGCAGACCAAGTTTCACCTTTTTCATATTAAATTTGAAGGAGATATTAACTGGCAAAGTTTGTTTTTCCTTCCAGATTATCTCCGCCGACTGTTACGCGATCCTGCCCATACAACACAAGCTTCCTCGCTGATTAAAGTAAGTTCTCTTTGCATGATGATAATTTCATTATCAAATGTCCGATTTCAGATTTCTTAATACTGGTCGATTGCCCGTTCCAAGGCCTCACCGCAGACCAAGTTTCATCTTTTTCATATTAAATTTGAAGGAGATATTAACTGGCAAAGTTTGTTTTTCCTTCCAGATTATCTCCGCCGACTGTTATGCGATCCTGCCCATACAACACAAGCTGCCTCGCTGATTAAAGTAAGTTCTCATTGCATGATGATAGTTTTATCATCAAATGTCCGATTGCAGATTTCTTAATACTGGTCGATTGCCCGTTCCAAGGCCTCACCGCAGACCAAGTTTCATCTTTTTCATATTAAATTTGAAGGAGATATTAACTGGCAAAGTTTGTTTTTCCTTCCAGATTATCGCCGCCGACTGTTATGCGATCCTGCCCATACAACACAAGCTTCCTCGCTGATTAAAGTAAGTTCTCTTTGCATGATGATAATTTCATTATCAAATGTCCGATTTCAGATTTCTTAATACTGGTCGATTGCCCATTCCAAGGCCTCACAGCAGAAAAAGTTTCAGCTTTTTCATGATAAAATTAATGGAGATATTAACTCGCAAAGTCTGTTTTTCTTTTCAGATTCTCTCCGCCGTGTGTAATTTGCTACTGCCCATACAACACAAGCTGCCTCGCTGATTAAAGTAAGTTCTCATTGCATGATGATAGTTTTATCATCAAATGTCCGATTTCAGATTTCTTAATACTGGTCGATTGCCCGTTCCAAGGCCTCACCGCAGACCAAGTTTCACCTTTTTCATATTAAATTTAAAGGAGATATTAACTGGCAAAGTTTGTTTTTCTTCCAGATTATCTCCGCAGACTGTTACGCGATCCTGCCCATACAACACAAGCTTCCTCGCTGATTAAAGTAAGTTCTCTTCGCATGATAATAATTTCGTCATCAAATATCCGATTTCAGATTTCTTCAAACTGGTCGATTGCCCATTCCAAGGCCTCACAGCAGAAAAAGTTTCAGCTTTTTCATAATAAAATTAATGGAGATATTAACTCGCAAAGTCTGTTTTTCTTTTCAGATTCTCTCCGCCGTGTGTAATTTGCTACAGCCCATACAACACAAGCTGCCTCGCTGATTAAAGTAAGTTCTCATTGCATGATGATAGTTTTACCATCAAATGTCCGATTTCAGATTTCGTAATACTGGTCGATTGCCCGTTCCAAGGCCTCACCGCAGACCAAGTTTCACATTTTTCATATTAAATTTGAAGGAGATATTAACTGGCAAAATTTGTTTTTCCTTCCAGATTATCTCCGCCGACTGTTACGCGATCCTGCCCATACAACACAAGCTTCCTCGCTGATTAAAGTAAGTTCTCTTTGCATGATAATAATTTCATCATCAAATGTCCGATTTCAGATTTCTTCAAACTGGTCGATTGCCCGTTCCAAGGCCTCACAGCAGAAAAAGTTTCAGCTTTTTCATAATAAAATTTAAGGAGATATTATCTCGCAAAGTCTGTTTTTCTTTTCAGATTCTCTCCGCCGACTGTAATTTGCTACTGACCATACAACACAAGCTGCCTCGCTGATTAAAGTAAGTTCTCATTGCATGATGATAGTTTTATCATCAAATGTCCGATTGCAGATTTCTTAATACTGGTCGATTGCCCGTTCCAAGGCCTCACCGCAGACCAAGTTTCATCTTTTTCATATTAAATTTGAAGGAGATATTAACTGGCAAAGTTTGTTTTTCCTTCCAGATTATCGCCGCCGACTGTTATGCGATCCTGCCCATACAACACAAGCTTCCTCGCTGATTAAAGTAAGTTCTCTTTGCATGATGATAATTTCATTATCAAATGTCCGATTTCAGATTTCTTAATACTGGTCGATTGCCCATTCCAAGGCCTCACAGCAGAAAAAGTTTCAGCTTTTTCATGATAAAATTAATGGAGATATTAACTCGCAAAGTCTGTTTTTCTTTTCAGATTCTCTCCGCCGTGTGTAATTTGCTACTGCCCATACAACACAAGCTGCCTCGCTGATTAAAGTAAGTTCTCATTGCATGATGATAGTTTTATCATCAAATGTCCGATTTCAGATTTCTTAATACTGGTCGATTGCCCGTTCCAAGGCCTCACCGCAGACCAAGTTTCACCTTTTTCATATTAAATTTGAAGGAGATATTAACTGGCAAAGTTTGTTTTTCCTTCCAGATTATCTCCGCCGACTGTTACGCGATCCTGCCCATACAACACAAGCTTCCTCGCTGATTAAAGTAAGTTCTCTTTGCATGAAAATAATTTCATCATCAAATATCCGATTTCAGATTTCTTCAAACTGGTCGATTGCCCTTTCCAAGGCCTCACAGCAGAAAAAGTTTCAGCTTTTTCATAATAAAATTAATGGAGATATTAACTCGCAAAGTCTGTTTTTCTTTTCAGATTCTCTCCGCCGTGTGTAATTTGCTACTGCCCATACAACACAAGCTGCCTCGCTGATTAAAGTAAGTTCTCATTGCATGATGATAGTTTTATCATCAAATGTCCGATTTCAGATTTCGTAATACTGGTCGATTGCCCGTTCCAAGGCCTCACCGCAGACCAAGTTTCACATTTTTCATATTAAATTTGAAGGAGATATTAACTGGCAAAATTTGTTTTTCCTTCCAGATTATCTCCGCCGACTGTTACGCGATCCTGCCCATACAACACAAGCTTCCTCGCTGATTAAAGTAAGTTCTCTTTGCATGATGATAATTTCATCATCAAATGTCCGATTTCAGATTTCTTCAAACTGGTCGATTGCCCTTTCCAAGGCCTCACAGCAGAAAAAGTTTCAGCTTTTTCATAATAAAATTAATGGCGATATTAACTCGCAAAGTCTGTTTTTCTTTTCAGATTCTCTCCGCCGTGTGTAATTTGCTACTGCCCATACAACACAAGCTGCCTCGCTGATTAAAGTAAGTTCTCATTGCATGATGATAGTTTTATCATCAAATGTCCGATTTCAGATTTCTTAATACTGGTCGATTGCCCGTTCCAAGGCCTCACCGCAGACCAAGTTTCACTTTTTTCATATTAAATTTGAAGGAGATATTAACTGGCAAAGTTTGTTTTTCCTTCCAGATTATCTCCGCCGACTGTTACGCGATCCTGCCCATACAACACAAGCTTCCTCGCTGATTAAAGTAAGTTCTCTTTGCATGATGATGATAATTTCATCATCAAATGTCCGATTTCAGATTTCCTAATACTCGTCGATTGCCCGTTCCAAGGCCTCACAGCAGAAAAAGTTTCAGCTTTTTCATAATAAAATTAATGGAGATATTAACTCGCAAAGTCTGTTTTTCTTTTCAGATTCTCTCCGCCGTGTGTAATTTGCTACTGCCCATACAACACAAGCTGCCTCGCTGATTAAAGTAAGTTCTCATTGCATGATGATAGTTTTATCATCAAATGTCCGATTTCAGATTTCGTAATACTGGTCGATTGCCCGTTCCAAGGCCTCACCGCAGACCAAGTTTCACATTTTTCATATTAAATTTGAAGGAGATATTAACTGGCAAAATTTGTTTTTCCTTCCAGATTATCTCCGCCGACTGTTACGCGATCCTGCCCATACAACACAAGCTTCCTCGCTGATTAAAGTAAGTTCTCTTTGCATGATAATAATTTCATCATCAAATGTCCGATTTCAGATTTCTTCAAACTGGTCGATTGCCCTTTCCAAGGCCTCACAGCAGAAAAAGTTTCAGCTTTTTCATAATAAAATTAATGGCGATATTAACTCGCAAAGTCTGTTTTTCTTTTCAGATTCTCTCCGCCGTGTGTAATTTGCTACTGCCCATACAACACAAGCTGCCTCGCTGATTAAAGTAAGTTCTCATTGCATGATGATAGTTTTATCATCAAATGTCCGATTTCAGATTTCTTAATACTGGTCGATTGCCCGTTCCAAGGCCTCACCGCAGACCAAGTTTCACCTTTTTCATATTAAATTTGAAGGAGATATTAAATGGCAAAATTTGTTTTTCCTTCCAGATTATCTCCGCCGACTGTTACGCGATCCTGCCCATACAACACAAGCTTCCTCGCTGATTAAAGTAAGTTCTCTTCGCATGATAATAATTTCGTCATCAAATATCCGATTTCAGATTTCTTCAAACTGGTCGATTGCCCTTTCCAAGGCCTCACAGCAGAAAAAGTTTCAGCTTTTTCATAATAAAATTAATGGAGATATTAACTCGCAAAGTCTGTTTTTCTTTTCAGATTCTCTCCGCCGTGTGTAATTTGCTACAGCCCATACAACACAAGCTGCCTCGCTGATTAAAGTAAGTTCTCATTGCATGATGATAGTTTTACCATCAAATGTCCGATTTCAGATTTCGTAATACTGGTCGATTGCCCGTTCCAAGGCCTCACCGCAGACCAAGTTTCACATTTTTCATATTAAATTTGAAGGAGATATTAACTGGCAAAATTTGTTTTTCCTTCCAGATTATCTCCGCCGACTGTTACGCGATCCTGCCCATACAACACAAGCTTCCTCGCTGATTAAAGTAAGTTCTCTTTGCATGATAATAATTTCATCATCAAATGTCCGATTTCAGATTTCTTCAAACTGGTCGATTGCCCTTTCCAAGGCCTCACAGCAAAAAAAGTTTCAGCTTTTCCATAATAAAATTAATGGAGATATTAACTCGCAAAGTCTGTTTTTCTTTTCAGATTCTCTCCGCCGTGTGTAATTTGCTACTGCCCATACAACACAAGCTGCCTCGCTGATTAAAGTAAGTTCTCATTGCATGATGATAGTTTTATCATCAAATGTCCGATTTCAGATTTCTTAATACTGGTCGATTGCCCGTTCCAAGGCCTCACCGCAGACCAAGTTTCACCTTTTTCATATTAAATTTGAAGGAGATATTAACTGGCAAAGTTTGTTTTTCCTTCCAGATTATCTCCGCCGACTGTTACGCGATCCTGCCCATACAACACAAGCTTCCTCGCTGATTAAAGTAAGTTCTCTTTGCATGATGATAATTTCATCATCAAATGTCCGATTTCAGATTTCTTAATACTGGTCGATTGCCCGTTCCAAGGCCTCACAGCAGAAAAAGTTTCAGCTTTTTCATAATAAAATTTAAGGAGATATTATCTCGCAAAGTCTGTTTTTCTTTTCAGATTCTCTCCGCCGACTGTAATTTGCTACTGACCATACAACACAAGCTGCCTCGCTGATTAACGTAAGTTCTCATTGCATGATGATAGTTTTATCATCAAATGTCCGATTTCAGATTTCTTAATACTGGTCGATTGCCCGTTCCAAGGCCTCACCGCAGACCAAGTTTCACCTTTTTCATATTAAATTTAAAGGAGATATTAACTGGCAAAGTTTGTTTTTCTTCCAGATTATCTCCGCAGACTGTTACGCGATCCTGCCCATACAACACAAGCTTCCTCGCTGATTAAAGTAAGTTCTCTTCGCATGATAATAATTTCGTCATCAAATATCCGATTTCAGATTTCTTCAAACTGGTCGATTGCCCTTTCCAAGGCCTCACAGCAGAAAAAGTTTCAGCTTTTTCATAATAAAATTAATGGAGATATTAACTCGCAAAGTCTGTTTTTCTTTTCAGATTCTCTCCGCCGTGTGTAATTTGCTACAGCCCATACAACACAAGCTGCCTCGCTGATTAAAGTAAGTTCTCATTGCATGATGATAGTTTTACCATCAAATGTCAGATTTCAGATTTCGTAATACTGGTCGATTGCCCGTTCCAAGGCCTCACCGCAGACCAAGTTTCACATTTTTCATATTAAATTTGAAGGAGATATTAACTGGCAAAATTTGTTTTTCCTTCCAGATTATCTCCGCCGACTGTTACGCGATCCTGCCCATACAACACAAGCTTCCTCGCTGATTAAAGTAAGTTCTCTTTGCATGATAATAATTTCATCATCAAATGTCCGATTTCAGATTTCTTCAAACTGGTCGATTGCCCTTTCCAAGGCCTCACAGCAGAAAAAGTTTCAGCTTTTTCATAATAAAATTAATGGAGATATTAACTCGCAAAGTCTGTTTTTCTTTTCAGATTCTCTCCGCCGTGTGTAATTTGCTACTGCCCATACAACACAAGCTGCCTCGCTGATTAAAGTAAGTTCTCATTGCATGATGATAGTTTTATCATCAAATGTCCGATTTCAGATTTCTTAATACTGGTCGATTGCCCGTTCCAAGGCCTCACCGCAGACCAAGTTTCACCTTTTTCATATTAAATTTGAAGGAGATATTAACTGGCAAAGTTTGTTTTTCCTTCCAGATTATCTCCGCCGACTGTTACGCGATCCTGCCCATACAACACAAGCTTCCTCGCTGATTAAAGTAAGTTCTCTTTTCATGATGATAATTTCATCATCAAATGTCCGATTTCAGATTTCTTAATACTGGTCGATTGCCCGTTCCAAGGCCTCACAGCAGAAAAAGTTTCAGCTTTTTCATAATAAAATTTAAGGAGATATTATCTCGCAAAGTCTGTTTTTCTTTTCAGATTCTCTCCGCCGACTGTAATTTGCTACTGACCATACAACACAAGCTGCCTCGCTGATTAAAGTAAGTTCTCATTGCATGATGATAGTTTTATCATCAAATGTCCGATTGCAGATTTCTTAATACTGGTCGATTGCCCGTTCCAAGGCCTCACCGCAGACCAAGTTTCATCTTTTTCATATTAAATTTGAAGGAGATATTAACTGGCAAAGTTTGTTTTTCCTTCCAGATTATCGCCGCCGACTGTTATGCGATCCTGCCCATACAACACAAGCTTCCTCGCTGATTAAAGTAAGTTCTCTTTGCATGATGATAATTTCATTATCAAATGTCCGATTTCAGATTTCTTAATACTGGTCGATTGCCCATTCCAAGGCCTCACAGCAGAAAAAGTTTCAGCTTTTTCATGATAAAATTAATGGAGATATTAACTCGCAAAGTCTGTTTTTCTTTTCAGATTCTCTCCGCCGTGTGTAATTTGCTACTGCCCATACAACACAAGCTGCCTCGCTGATTAAAGTAAGTTCTCATTGCATGATGATAGTTTTATCATCAAATGTCCGATTTCAGATTTCTTAATACTGGTCGATTGCCCGTTCCAAGGCCTCACCGCAGACCAAGTTTCACCTTTTTCATATTAAATTTGAAGGAGATATTAACTGGCAAAGTTTGTTTTTCCTTCCAGATTATCTCCGCCGACTGTTACGCGATCCTGCCCATACAACACAAGCTTCCTCGCTGATTAAAGTAAGTTCTCTTTGCATGAAAACAATTTCATCATCAAATATCCGATTTCAGATTTCTTCAAACTGGTCGATTGCCCTTTCCAAGGCCTCACAGCAGAAAAAGTTTCAGCTTTTTCATAATAAAATTAATGGAGATATTAACTCGCAAAGTCTGTTTTTCTTTTCAGATTCTCTCCGCCGTGTGTAATTTGCTACTGCCCATACAACACAAGCTGCCTCGCTGATTAAAGTAAGTTCTCATTGCATGATGATAGTTTTATCATCAAATGTCCGATTTCAGATTTCGTAATACTGGTCGATTGCCCGTTCCAAGGCCTCACCGCAGACCAAGTTTCACATTTTTCATATTAAATTTGAAGGAGATATTAACTGGCAAAATTTGTTTTTCCTTCCAGATTATCTCCGCCGACTGTTACGCGATCCTGCCCATACAACACAAGCTTCCTCGCTGATTAAAGTAAGTTCTCTTTGCATGATAATAATTTCATCATCAAATGTCCGATTTCAGATTTCTTCAAACTGGTCGATTGCCTTTTCCAAGGCCTCACAGCAGAAAAAGTTTCAGCTTTTTCATAATAAAATTAATGGCGATATTAACTCGCAAAGTCTGTTTTTCTTTTCAGATTCTCTCCGCCGTGTGTAATTTGCTACTGCCCATACAACACAAGCTGCCTCGCTGATTAAAGTAAGTTCTCATTGCATGATGATAGTTTTATCATCAAATGTCCGATTTCAGATTTCTTAATACTGGTCGATTGCCCGTTCCAAGGCCTCACCGCAGACCAAGTTTCACCTTTTTCATATTAAATTTGAAGGAGATATTAACTGGCAAAGTTTGTTTTTCCTTCCAGATTATCTCCGCCGACTGTTACGCGATCCTGCCCATACAACACAAGCTTCCTCGCTGATTAAAGTAAGTTCTCTTTGCATGATGATAATTTCATCATCAAATGTCCGATTTCAGATTTCCTAATACTCGTCGATTGCCCGTTCCAAGGCCTCACAGCAGAAAAAGTTTCAGCTTTTTCATAATAAAATTAATGGAGATATTAACTCGCAAAGTCTGTTTTTCTTTTCAGATTCTCTCCGCCGTGTGTAATTTGCTACTGCCCATACAACACAAGCTGCCTCGCTGATTAAAGTAAGTTCTCATTGCATGATGATAGTTTTATCATCAAATGTCCGATTTCAGATTTCGTAATACTGGTCGATTGCCCGTTCCAAGGCCTCACCGCAGACCAAGTTTCACATTTTTCATATTAAATTTGAAGGAGATATTAACTGGCAAAATTTGTTTTTCCTTCCAGATTATCTCCGCCGACTGTTACGCGATCCTGCCCATACAACACAAGCTTCCTCGCTGATTAAAGTAAGTTCTCTTTGCATGATAATAATTTCATCATCAAATGTCCGATTTCAGATTTCTTCAAACTGGTCGATTGCCCTTTCCAAGGCCTCACAGCAGAAAAAGTTTCAGCTTTTTCATAATAAAATTAATGGCGATATTAACTCGCAAAGTCTGTTTTTCTTTTCAGATTCTCTCCGCCGTGTGTAATTTGCTACTGCCCATACAACACAAGCTGCCTCGCTGATTAAAGTAAGTTCTCATTGCATGATGATAGTTTTATCATCAAATGTCCGATTTCAGATTTCTTAATACTGGTCGATTGCCCGTTCCAAGGCCTCACCGCAGACCAAGTTTCACCTTTTTCATATTAAATTTGAAGGAGATATTAACTGGCAAAGTTTGTTTTTCCTTCCAGATTATCTCCGCCGACTGTTACGCGATCCTGCCCATACAACACAAGCTTCCTCGCTGATTAAAGTAAGTTCTCTTTGCATGATGATAATTTCATCATCAAATGTCCGATTTCAGATTTCCTAATACTCGTCGATTGCCCGTTCCAAGGCCTCACAGCAGAAAAAGTTTCAGCTTTTTCATAATAAAATTTAAGGAGATATTATCTCGCAAAGTCTGTTTTTCTTTTCAGATTCTCTCCGCCGACTGTAATTTGCTACTGACCATACAACACAAGCTGCCTCGCTGATTAAAGTAAGTTCTCATTGCATGATGATAGTTTTATCATCAAATGTCCGATTTCAGATTTCTTAATACTGGTCGATTGCCCGTTCCAAGGCCTCACCGCAGACCAAGTTTCACCTTTTTCATATTAAATTTGAAGGAGATATTTACTGGCAAAGTTTGTTTTTCCTTCCAGATTATCTCCGCAGACTGTTACGCGATCCTGCCCATACAACACAAGCTTCCTCGCTGATTAAAGTAAGTTCTCTTTGCATGATAATAATTTCATCATCAAATATCCAATTTCAGATTTCTTCAAACTGGTCGATTGCCCTTTCCAAGGCCTCACAGCAGAAAAAGTTTCAGCTTTTTCGTAATAAAATTAATGGAGATATTAACTCGCAAAGTCTGTTTTTTTTTCAGATTCTCTCCGCCGTGTGTAATTTGCTACTGCCCATACAACACAAGCTGCCTCGCTGATTAAAGTAAGTTCTCATTGCATGATGATAGTTTTATCATCAAATGTCCGATTTCAGATTTCGTAATACTGGTCGATTGCCCGTTCCAAGGCCTCACCGCAGACCAAGTTTCACATTTTTCATATTAAATTTGAAGGAGATATTAACTGGCAAAATTTGTTTTTCCTTCCAGATTATCTCCGCCGACTGTTACGCGATCCTGCCCATACAACACAAGCTTCCTCGCTGATTAAAGTAAGTTCTCTTTGCATGATAATAATTTCATCATCAAATGTCCGATTTCAGATTTCTTCAAACTGGTCGATTGCCCTTTCCAAGGCCTCACAGCAGAAAAAGTTTCAGCTTTTTCATAATAAAATTAATGGCGATATTAACTCGCAAAGTCTGTTTTTCTTTTCAGATTCTCTCCGCCGTGTGTAATTTGCTACTGCCCATACAACACAAGCTGCCTCGCTGATTAAAGTAAGTTCTCATTGCATGATGATAGTTTTATCATCAAATGTCCGATTTCAGATTTCTTAATACTGGTCGATTGCCCGTTCCAAGGCCTCACCGCAGACCAAGTTTCACCTTTTTCATATTAAATTTGAAGGAGATATTAACTGGCAAAGTTTGTTTTTCCTTCCAGATTATCTCCGCCGACTGTTACGCGATCCTGCCCATACAACACAAGCTTCCTCGCTGATTAAAGTAAGTTCTCTTTGCATGATGATAATTTCATCATCAAATGTCCGATTTCAGATTTCCTAATACTCGTCGATTGCCCGTTCCAAGGCCTCACAGCAGAAAAAGTTTCAGCTTTTTCATAATAAAATTTAAGGAGATATTATCTCGCAAAGTCTGTTTTTCTTTTCAGATTCTCTCCGCCGACTGTAATTTGCTACTGACCATACAACACAAGCTGCCTCGCTGATTAAAGTAAGTTCTCATTGCATGATGATAGTTTTATCATCAAATGTCCGATTTCAGATTTCTTAATACTGGTCGATTGCCCGTTCCAAGGCCTCACCGCAGACCAAGTTTCACCTTTTTCATATTAAATTTGAAGGAGATATTAACTGGCAAAGTTTGTTTTTCCTTCCAGATTATCTCCGCAGACTGTTACGCGATCCTGCCCATACAACACAAGCTTCCTCGCTGATTAAAGTAAGTTCTCTTTGCATGATAATAATTTCATCATCAAATATCCAATTTCAGATTTCTTCAAACTGGTCGATTGCCCTTTCCAAGGCCTCACGGCAGAAAAAGTTTCAGCTTTTTCGTAATAAAATTAATGGAGATATTAACTCGCAAAGTCTGTTTTTTTTTTCAGATTCTCTCCGCCGTGTGTAATTTGCTACTGCCCATACAACACAAGCTGCCTCGCTGATTAAAGTAAGATCTCATTGCATGATGATAGTTTTATCATCAAATGTCCGATTTCAGATTTCGTAATACTGGTCGATTGCCCGTTCCAAGGCCTCACCGCAGACCAAGTTTCACATTTTTCATATTAAATTTGAAGGAGATATTAACTGGCAAAATTTGTTTTTCCTTCCAGATTATCTCCGCCGACTGTTACGCGATCCTGCCCATACAACACAAGCTTCCTCGCTGATTAAAGTAAGTTCTCTTTGCATGATAATAATTTCATCATCAAATGTCCGATTTCAGATTTCTTCAAACTGGTCGATTGCCCTTTCCAAGGCCTCACAGCAGAAAAAGTTTCAGCTTTTTCATAATAAAATTAATGGCGATATTAACTCGCAAAGTCTGTTTTTCTTTTCAGATTCTCTCCGCCGTGTGTAATTTGCTACTGCCCATACAACACAAGCTGCCTCGCTGATTAAAGTAAGTTCTCATTGCATGATGATAGTTTTATCATCAAATGTCCGATTTCAGATTTCTTAATACTGGTCGATTGCCCGTTCCAAGGCCTCACCGCAGACCAAGTTTCACCTTTTTCATATTAAATTTGAAGGAGATATTAACTGGCAAAGTTTGTTTTTCCTTCCAGATTATCTCCGCCGACTGTTACGCGATCCTGCCCATACAACACAAGCTTCCTCGCTGATTAAAGTAAGTTCTCTTTGCATGATGATAATTTCATCATCAAATGTCCGATTTCAGATTTCCTAATACTCGTCGATTGCCCGTTCCAAGGCCTCACAGCAGAAAAAGTTTCAGCTTTTTCATAATAAAATTAATGGAGATATTAACTCGCAAAGTCTGTTTTTCTTTTCAGATTCTCTCCGCCGTGTGTAATTTGCTACTGCCCATACAACACAAGCTGCCTCGCTGATTAAAGTAAGTTCTCATTGCATGATGATAGTTTTATCATCAAATGTCCGATTTCAGATTTCGTAATACTGGTCGATTGCCCGTTCCAAGGCCTCACCGCAGACCAAGTTTCACATTTTTCATATTAAATTTGAAGGAGATATTAACTGGCAAAATTTGTTTTTCCTTCCAGATTATCTCCGCCGACTGTTACGCGATCCTGCCCATACAACACAAGCTTCCTCGCTGATTAAAGTAAGTTCTCTTTGCATGATAATAATTTCATCATCAAATGTCCGCTTTCAGATTTCTTCAAACTGGTCGATTGCCCTTTCCAAGGCCTCACAGCAGAAAAAGTTTCAGCTTTTTCATAATAAAATTAATGGCGATATTAACTCGCAAAGTCTGTTTTTCTTTTCAGATTCTCTCCGCCGTGTGTAATTTGCTACTGCCCATACAACACAAGCTGCCTCGCTGATTAAAGTAAGTTCTCATTGCATGATGATAGTTTTATCATCAAATGTCCGATTTCAGATTTCTTAATACTGGTCGATTGCCCGTTCCAAGGCCTCACCGCAGACCAAGTTTCACCTTTTTCATATTAAATTTGAAGGAGATATTAACTGGCAAAGTTTGTTTTTCCTTCCAGATTATCTCCGCCGACTGTTACGCGATCCTGCCCATACAACACAAGCTTCCTCGCTGATTAAAGTAAGTTCTCTTTGCATGATGATAATTTCATCATCAAATGTCCGATTTCAGATTTCCTAATACTCGTCGATTGCCCGTTCCAAGGCCTCACAGCAGAAAAAGTTTCAGCTTTTTCATAATAAAATTTAAGGAGATATTATCTCGCAAAGTCTGTTTTTCTTTTCAGATTCTCTCCGCCGACTGTAATTTGCTACTGACCATACAACACAAGCTGCCTCGCTGATTAAAGTAAGTTCTCATTGCATGATGATAGTTTTATCATCAAATGTCCGATTTCAGATTTCTTAATACTGGTCGATTGCCCGTTCCAAGGCCTCACCGCAGACCAAGTTTCACCTTTTTCATATTAAATTTGAAGGAGATATTAACTGGCAAAGTTTGTTTTTCCTTCCAGATTATCTCCGCAGACTGTTACGCGATCCTGCCCATACAACACAAGCTTCCTCGCTGATTAAAGTAAGTTCTCTTTGCATGATAATAATTTCATCATCAAATATCCAATTTCAGATTTCTTCAAACTGGTCGATTGCCCTTTCCAAGGCCTCACAGCAGAAAAAGTTTCAGCTTTTTCATAATAAAATTAATGGAGATATTAACTCGCAAAGTCTGGTTTTTTTTTCAGATTCTCTCCGCCGTGTGTAATTTGCTACTGCCCATACAACACAAGCTGCCTCGCTGATTAAAGTAAGTTCTCATTGCATGATGATAGTTTTATCATCAAATGTCCGATTTCAGATTTCGTAATACTGGTCGATTGCCCGTTCCAAGGCCTCACCGCAGACCAAGTTTCACATTTTTCATATTAAATTTGAAGGAGATATTAACTGGCAAAATTTGTTTTTCCTTCCAGATTATCTCCGCCGACTGTTACGCGATCCTGCCCATACAACACAAGCTTCCTCGCTGATTAAAGTAAGTTCTCTTTGCATGATAATAATTTCATCATCAAATGTCCGATTTCAGATTTCTTCAAACTGGTCGATTGCCCTTTCCAAGGCCTCACAGCAGAAAAAGTTTCAGCTTTTTCATAATAAAATTAATGGAGATATTAACTCGCAAAGTCTGTTTTTCTTTTCAGATTCTCTCCGCCGTGTGTAATTTGCTACTGCCCATACAACACAAGCTGCCTCGCTGATTAAAGTAAGTTCTCATTGCATGATGATAGTTTTATCATCAAATGTCCGATTTCAGATTTCGTAATACTGGTCGATTGCCCGTTCCAAGGCCTCACCGCAGACCAAGTTTCACCTTTTTCATATTAAATTTGAAGGAGATATTAACTGGCAAAGTTTGTTTTTCCTTCCAGATTATCTCCGCAGACTGTTACGCGATCCTGCCCATACAACACAAGCTTCCTCGCTGATTAAAGTAAGTTCTCTTTGCATGATAATAATTTCATCATCAAATATCCAATTTCAGATTTCTTCAAACTGGTCGATTGCCCTTTCCAAGGCCTCACAGCAGAAAAAGTTTCAGCTTTTTCGTAATAAAATTAATGGAGATATTAACTCGCAAAGTCTGTTTTTTTTTTCAGATTCTCTCCGCCGTGTGTAATTTGCTACTGCCCATACAACACAAGCTGCCTCGCTGATTAAAGTAAGTTCTCATTGCATGATGATAGTTTTATCATCAAATGTCCGATTTCAGATTTCGTAATACTGGTCGATTGCCCGTTCCAAGGCCTCACCGCAGACCAAGTTTCACATTTTTCATATTAAATTTGAAGGAGATATTAACTGGCAAAATTTGTTTTTCCTTCCAGATTATCTCCGCCGACTGTTACGCGATCCTGCCCATACAACACAAGCTTCCTCGCTGATTAAAGTAAGTTCTCTTTGCATGATAATAATTTCATCATCAAATGTCCGATTTCAGATTTCTTCAAACTGGTCGATTGCCCTTTCCAAGGCCTCACAGCAGAAAAAGTTTCAGCTTTTTCATAATAAAATTAATGGCGATATTAACTCGCAAAGTCTGTTTTTCTTTTCAGATTCTCTCCGCCGTGTGTAATTTGCTACTGCCCATACAACACAAGCTGCCTCGCTGATTAAAGTAAGTTCTCATTGCATGATGATAGTTTTATCATCAAATGTCTGATTTCAGATTTCTTAATACTGGTCGATTGCCCGTTCCAAGGCCTCACCGCAGACCAAGTTTCACCTTTTTCATATTAAATTTGAAGGAGATATTAACTGGCAAAGTTTGTTTTTCCTTCCAGATTATCTCCGCCGACTGTTACGCGATCCTGCCCATACAACACAAGCTTCCTCGCTGATTAAAGTAAGTTCTCTTTGCATGATGATAATTTCATCATCAAATGTCCGATTTCAGATTTCCTAATACTCGTCGATTGCCCGTTCCAAGGCCTCACAGCAGAAAAAGTTTCAGCTTTTTCATAATAAAATTAATGGAGATATTAACTCGCAAAGTCTGTTTTTCTTTTCAGATTCTCTCCGCCGTGTGTAATTTGCTACTGCCCATACAACACAAGCTGCCTCGCTGATTAAAGTAAGTTCTCATTGCATGATGATAGTTTTATCATCAAATGTCCGATTTCAGATTTCGTAATACTGGTCGATTGCCCGTTCCAAGGCCTCACCGCAGACCAAGTTTCACATTTTTCATATTAAATTTGAAGGAGATATTAACTGGCAAAATTTGTTTTTCCTTCCAGATTATCTCCGCCGACTGTTACGCGATCCTGCCCATACAACACAAGCTTCCTCGCTGATTAAAGTAAGTTCTCTTTGCATGATAATAATTTCATCATCAAATGTCCGATTTCAGATTTCTTCAAACTGGTCGATTGCCCTTTCCAAGGCCTCACAGCAGAAAAAGTTTCAGCTTTTTCATAATAAAATTAATG
The DNA here is from genome assembly GCA_949987565.1 of Luidia sarsii. Classification (NCBI taxonomy): domain Eukaryota; kingdom Metazoa; phylum Echinodermata; class Asteroidea; order Paxillosida; family Luidiidae; genus Luidia; species Luidia sarsii. The sequence continues at coordinate 14,003,318 of OX465107.1, forward strand.
GCGATATTAACTCGCAAAGTCTGTTTTTCTTTTCAGATTCTCTCCGCCGTGTGTAATTTGCTACTGCCCATACAACACAAGCTGCCTCGCTGATTAAAGTAAGTTCTCATTGCATGATGATAGTTTTATCATCAAATGTCCGATTTCAGATTTCTTAATACTGGTCGATTGCCCGTTCCAAGGCCTCACCGCAGACCAAGTTTCACCTTTTTCATATTAAATTTGAAGGAGATATTAACTGGCAAAGTTTGTTTTTCCTTCCAGATTATCTCCGCCGACTGTTACGCGATCCTGCCCATACAACACAAGCTTCCTCGCTGATTAAAGTAAGTTCTCTTTGCATGATGATAATTTCATCATCAAATGTCCGATTTCAGATTTCCTAATACTCGTCGATTGCCCGTTCCAAGGCCTCACAGCAGAAAAAGTTTCAGCTTTTTCATAATAAAATTTAAGGAGATATTATCTCGCAAAGTCTGTTTTTCTTTTCAGATTCTCTCCGCCGACTGTAATTTGCTACTGACCATACAACACAAGCTGCCTCGCTGATTAAAGTAAGTTCTCATTGCATGATGATAGTTTTATCATCAAATGTCCGATTTCAGATTTCTTAATACTGGTCGATTGCCCGTTCCAAGGCCTCACCGCAGACCAAGTTTCACCTTTTTCATATTAAATTTGAAGGAGATATTAACTGGCAAAGTTTGTTTTTCCTTCCAGATTATCTCCGCAGACTGTTACGCGATCCTGCCCATACAACACAAGCTTCCTCGCTGATTAAAGTAAGTTCTCTTTGCATGATAATAATTTCATCATCAAATATCCAATTTCAGATTTCTTCAAACTGGTCGATTGCCCTTTCCAAGGCCTCACAGCAGAAAAAGTTTCAGCTTTTTCATAATAAAATTAATGGAGATATTAACTCGCAAAGTCTGTTTTTTTTTTCAGATTCTCTCCGCCGTGTGTAATTTGCTACTGCCCATACAACACAAGCTGCCTCGCTGATTAAAGTAAGTTCTCATTGCATGATGATAGTTTTATCATCAAATGTCCGATTTCAGATTTCTTAATACTGGTCGATTGCCCGTTCCAAGGCCTCACCGCAGACCAAGTTTCACATTTTTCATATTAAATTTGAAGGAGATATTAACTGGCAAAATTTGTTTTTCCTTCCAGATTATCTCCGCCGACTGTTACGCGATCCTGCCCATACAACACAAGCTTCCTCGCTGATTAAAGTAAGTTCTCTTTGCATGATAATAATTTCATCATCAAATGTCCGATTTCAGATTTCTTCAAACTGGTCGATTGCCCTTTCCAAGGCCTCACAGCAGAAAAAGTTTCAGCTTTTTCATAATAAAATTAATGGAGATATTAACTCGCAAAGTCTGTTTTTCTTTTCAGATTCTCTCCGCCGTGTGTAATTTGCTACTGCCCATACAACACAAGCTGCCTCGCTGATTAAAGTAAGTTCTCATTGCATGATGATAGTTTTATCATCAAATGTCCGATTTCAGATTTCGTAATACTGGTCGATTGCCCGTTCCAAGGCCTCACCGCAGACCAAGTTTCACATTTTTCATATTAAATTTGAAGGAGATATTAACTCGCAAAATTTGTTTTTCCTTCCAGATTATCTCCGCCGACTGTTACGCGATCCTGCCCATACAACACAAGCTTCCTCGCTGATTAAAGTAAGTTCTCTTTGCATGATAATAATTTCATCATCAAATGTCCGATTTCAGATTTCTTCAAACTGGTCGATTGCCCTTTCCAAGGCCTCACAGCAGAAAAAGTTTCAGCTTTTTCATAATAAAATTAATGGAGATATTAACTCGCAAAGTCTGTTTTTCTTTTCAGATTCTCTCCGCCGTGTGTAATTTGCTACTGCCCATACAACACAAGCTGCCTCGCTGATTAAAGTAAGTTCTCATTGCATGATGATAGTTTTATCATCAAATGTCCGATTTCAGATTTCTTAATACTGGTCGATTGCCCGTTCCAAGGCCTCACCGCAGACCAAGTTTCACCTTTTTCATATTAAATTTGAAGGAGATATTAACTGGCAAAGTTTGTTTTTCCTTCCAGATTATCTCCGCCGACTGTTACGCGATCCTGCCCATACAACACAAGCTTCCTCGCTGATTAAAGTAAGTTCTCTTTGCATGATGATAATTTCATCATCAAATGTCCGATTTCAGATTTCCTAATACTGGTCGATTGCCCGTTCCAAGGCCTCACAGCAGAAAAAGTTTCAGCTTTTTCATAATAAAATTTAAGGAGATATTATCTCGCAAAGTCTGTTTTTCTTTTCAGATTCTCTCCGCCGACTGTAATTTGCTACTGACCATACAACACAAGCTGCCTCGCTGATTAAAGTAAGTTCTCATTGCATGATGATAGTTTTATCATCAAATGTCCGATTTCAGATTTCGTAATACTGGTCGATTGCCCGTTCCAAGGCCTCACCGCAGACCAAGTTTCACCTTTTTCATATTAAATTTGAAGGAGATATTAACTGGCAAAGTTTGTTTTTCCTTCCAGATTATCTCCGCAGACTGTTACGCGATCCTGCCAATACAACACAAGCTTCCTCGCTGATTAAAGTAAGTTCTCTTTGCATGATAATAATTTCATCATCAAATATCCGATTTCAGTTTTTTTCAAACTGGTCGATTGCCCTTTCCAAGGCCTCACAGCAGAAAAAGTTTCAGCTTTTTCATAATAAAATTAATGGAGATATTAACTCGCAAAGTCTGTTTTTCTTTTCAGATTCTCTCCGCCGTGTGTAATTTGCTACTGCCCATACAACACAAGCTGCCTCGCTGATTAAAGTAAGTTCTCATTGCATGATGATAGTTTTATCATCAAATGTCCGATTTCAGATTTCGTAATACTGGTCGATTGCCCGTTCCAAGGCCTCAGCGCAGACCAAGTTTCATCTTTTTCATATTAAATTTGAAGGAGATATTAACTGGCAAAATTTGTTTTTCCTTCCAGATTATCTCCGCCGACTGTTACGCGATCCTGCCCATACAACACAAGCTTCCTCGCTGATTAAAGTAAGTTCTCATTGCATGATGATAGTTTTATTATCGAATGTCCGATTTCAGATTTTTTAATACTGGTCGATTGCCCGTTCCAAGGCCTCACCGCAGACCAAGTTTCATCTTTTTCATATTAAATTTGAAGGAGATATTAACTGGCAAAATTTGTTTTTCCTTCCAGATTATCTCCGCCGACTGTTACGCGATCCTGCCCATACAACACAAGCTTCCTCGCTGATTAAAGTAAGTTCTCTTTGCATGATAATAATTTCATCATCAAATGTCCGATTTCAGATTTCTTCAAACTGGTCGATTGCCCTTTCCAAGGCCTCACAGCAGAAAAAGTTTCAGCTTTTTCATGATAAAATTAATGGAGATATTAACTCGCAAAGTCTGTTTTTCTTTTCAGATTCTCTCCGCCGTGTGTAATTTGCTACTGCCCATACAACACAAGCTGCCTCGCTGATTAACGTAAGTTCTCAATGCATGATGATAGTTTTATCATCAAATGTCCGATTTCAGATTTCTTAATACTGTTCGATTGCCCGTTCCAAGGCCTCACCGCAGACCAAGTTTCACCTTTTTCATATTAAATTTAAAGGAGATATTAACTGGCAAAGTTTGTTTTTCTTCCAGATTATCTCCGCAGACTGTTACGCGATCCTGCCCATACAACACAAGCTTCCTCGCTGATTAAAGTAAGTTCTCTTCGCATGATAATAATTTCGTCATCAAATATCCGATTTCAGATTTCTTCAAACTGGTCGATTGCCCTTTCCAAGGCCTCACAGCAGAAAAAGTTTCAGCTTTTTCATAATAAAATTAATGGAGATATTAACTCGCAAAGTCTGTTTTTCTTTTCAGATTCTCTCCGCCGTGTGTAATTTGCTACAGCCCATACAACACAAGCTGCCTCGCTGATTAAAGTAAGTTCTCATTGCATGATGATAGTTTTACCATCAAATGTCCGATTTCAGATTTCGTAATACTGGTCGATTGCCCGTTCCAAGGCCTCACCGCAGACCAAGTTTCACATTTTTCATATTAAATTTGAAGGAGATATTAACTGGCAAAATTTGTTTTTCCTTCCAGATTATCTCCGCCGACTGTTACGCGATCCTGCCCATACAACACAAGCTTCCTCGCTGATTAAAGTAAGTTCTCTTTGCATGATGATAATTTCATCATCAAATGTCCGATTTCAGATTTCTTAATACTGGTCGATTGCCCTTTCCAAGGCCTCACAGCAGAAAAAGTTTCAGCTTTTTCATAATAAAATTAATGGCGATATTAACTCGCAAAGTCTGTTTTTCTTTTCAGATTCTCTCCGCCGTGTGTAATTTGCTACTGCCCATACAACACAAGCTGCCTCGCTGATTAAAGTAAGTTCTCATTGCATGATGATAGTTTTATCATCAAATGTCTGATTTCAGATTTCTTAATACTGGTCGATTGCCCGTTCCAAGGCCTCACCGCAGACCAAGTTTCACCTTTTTCATATTAAATTTGAAGGAGATATTAACTGGCAAAGTTTGTTTTTCCTTCCAGATTATCTCCGCCGACTGTTACGCGATCCTGCCCATACAACACAAGCTTCCTCGCTGATTAAAGTAAGTTCTCTTTGCATGATGATAATTTCATCATCAAATGTCCGATTTCAGATTTCCTAATACTCGTCGATTGCCCGTTCCAAGGCCTCACAGCAGAAAAAGTTTCAGCTTTTTCATAATAAAATTAATGGAGATATTAACTCGCAAAGTCTGTTTTTCTTTTCAGATTCTCTCCGCCGTGTGTAATTTGCTACTGCCCATACAACACAAGCTGCCTCGCTGATTAAAGTAAGTTCTCATTGCATGATGATAGTTTTATCATCAAATGTCCGATTTCAGATTTCGTAATACTGGTCGATTGCCCGTTCCAAGGCCTCACCGCAGACCAAGTTTCACATTTTTCATATTAAATTTGAAGGAGATATTAACTGGCAAAATTTGTTTTTCCTTCCAGATTATCTCCGCCGACTGTTACGCGATCCTGCCCATACAACACAAGCTTCCTCGCTGATTAAAGTAAGTTCTCTTTGCATGATAATAATTTCATCATCAAATGTCCGATTTCAGATTTCTTCAAACTGGTCGATTGCCCTTTCCAAGGCCTCACAGCAGAAAAAGTTTCAGCTTTTTCATAATAAAATTAATGGCGATATTAACTCGCAAAGTCTGTTTTTCTTTTCAGATTCTCTCCGCCGTGTGTAATTTGCTACTGCCCATACAACACAAGCTGCCTCGCTGATTAAAGTAAGTTCTCATTGCATGATGATAGTTTTATCATCAAATGTCCGATTTCAGATTTCTTAATACTGGTCGATTGCCCGTTCCAAGGCCTCACCGCAGACCAAGTTTCACCTTTTTCATATTAAATTTGAAGGAGATATTAACTGGCAAAGTTTGTTTTTCCTTCCAGATTATCTCCGCCGACTGTTACGCGATCCTGCCCATACAACACAAGCTTCCTCGCTGATTAAAGTAAGTTCTCTTTGCATGATGATAATTTCATCATCAAATGTCCGATTTCAGATTTCCTAATACTCGTCGATTGCCCGTTCCAAGGCCTCACAGCAGAAAAAGTTTCAGCTTTTTCATAATAAAATTTAAGGAGATATTATCTCGCAAAGTCTGTTTTTCTTTTCAGATTCTCTCCGCCGACTGTAATTTGCTACTGACCATACAACACAAGCTGCCTCGCTGATTAAAGTAAGTTCTCATTGCATGATGATAGTTTTATCATCAAATGTCCGATTTCAGATTTCTTAATACTGGTCGATTGCCCGTTCCAAGGCCTCACCGCAGACCAAGTTTCACCTTTTTCATATTAAATTTGAAGGAGATATTAACTGGCAAAGTTTGTTTTTCCTTCCAGATTATCTCCGCAGACTGTTACGCGATCCTGCCCATACAACACAAGCTTCCTCGCTGATTAAAGTAAGTTCTCTTTGCATGATAATAATTTCATCATCAAATATCCAATTTCAGATTTCTTCAAACTGGTCGATTGCCCTTTCCAAGGCCACACAGCAGAAAAAGTTTCAGCTTTTTCATAATAAAATTAATGGAGATATTAACTCGCAAAGTCTGGTTTTTTTTTCAGATTCTCTCCGCCGTGTGTAATTTGCTACTGCCCATACAACACAAGCTGCCTCGCTGATTAAAGTAAGTTCTCATTGCATGATGATAGTTTTATCATCAAATGTCCGATTTCAGATTTCGTAATACTGGTCGATTGCCCGTTCCAAGGCCTCACCGCAGACCAAGTTTCACATTTTTCATATTAAATTTGAAGGAGATATTAACTGGCAAAATTTGTTTTTCCTTCCAGATTATCTCCGCCGACTGTTACGCGATCCTGCCCATACAACACAAGCTTCCTCGCTGATTAAAGTAAGTTCTCTTTGCATGATAATAATTTCATCATCAAATGTCCGATTTCAGATTTCTTCAAACTGGTCGATTGCCCTTTCCAAGGCCTCACAGCAGAAAAAGTTTCAGCTTTTTCATAATAAAATTAATGGAGATATTAACTCGCAAAGTCTGTTTTTCTTTTCAGATTCTCTCCGCCGTGTGTAATTTGCTACTGCCCATACAACACAAGCTGCCTCGCTGATTAAAGTAAGTTCTCATTGCATGATGATAGTTTTATCATCAAATGTCCGATTTCAGATTTCGTAATACTGGTCGATTGCCCGTTCCAAGGCCTCACCGCAGACCAAGTTTCACATTTTTCATATTAAATTTGAAGGAGATATTAACTCGCAAAATTTGTTTTTCCTTCCAGATTATCTCCGCCGACTGTTACGCGATCCTGCCCATACAACACAAGCTTCCTCGCTGATTAAAGTAAGTTCTCTTTGCATGATAATAATTTCATCATCAAATGTCCGATTTCAGATTTCTTCAAACTGGTCGATTGCCCTTTCCAAGGCCTCACAGCAGAAAAAGTTTCAGCTTTTTCATAATAAAATTAATGGAGATATTAACTCGCAAAGTCTGTTTTTCTTTTCAGATTCTCTCCGCCGTGTGTAATTTGCTACTGCCCATACAACACAAGCTGCCTCGCTGATTAAAGTAAGTTCTCATTGCATGATGATAGTTTTATCATCAAATGTCCGATTTCAGATTTCTTAATACTGGTCGATTGCCCGTTCCAAGGCCTCACCGCAGACCAAGTTTCACCTTTTTCATATTAAATTTGAAGGAGATATTAACTGGCAAAGTTTGTTTTTCCTTCCAGATTATCTCCGCCGACTGTTACGCGATCCTGCCCATACAACACAAGCTTCCTCGCTGATTAAAGTAAGTTCTCTTTGCATGATGATAATTTCATCATCAAATGTCCGATTTCAGATTTCCTAATACTGGTCGATTGCCCGTTCCAAGGCCTCACAGCAGAAAAAGTTTCAGCTTTTTCATAATAAAATTTAAGGAGATATTATCTCGCAAAGTCTGTTTTTCTTTTCAGATTCTCTCCGCCGACTGTAATTTGCTACTGACCATACAACACAAGCTGCCTCGCTGATTAAAGTAAGTTCTCATTGCATGATGATAGTTTTATCATCAAATGTCCGATTTCAGATTTCTTAATACTGGTCGATTGCCCGTTCCAAGGCCTCACCGCAGACCAAGTTTCACCTTTTTCATATTAAATTTGAAGGAGATATTAACTGGCAAAGTTTGTTTTTCCTTCCAGATTATCTCCGCAGACTGTTACGCGATCCTGCCAATACAACACAAGCTTCCTCGCTGATTAAAGTAAGTTCTCTTTGCATGATAATAATTTCATCATCAAATATCCGATTTCAGTTTTTTTCAAACTGGTCGATTGCCCTTTCCAAGGCCTCACAGCAGAAAAAGTTTCAGCTTTTTCATAATAAAATTAATGGAGATATTAACTCGCAAAGTCTGTTTTTCTTTTCAGATTCTCTCCGCCGTGTGTAATTTGCTACTGCCCATACAACACAAGCTGCCTCGCTGATTAAAGTAAGTTCTCATTGCATGATGATAGTTTTATCATCAAATGTCCGATTTCAGATTTCGTAATACTGGTCGATTGCCCGTTCCAAGGCCTCAGCGCAGACCAAGTTTCATCTTTTTCATATTAAATTTGAAGGAGATATTAACTGGCAAAATTTGTTTTTCCTTCCAGATTATCTCCGCCGACTGTTACGCGATCCTGCCCATACAACACAAGCTTCCTCGCTGATTAAAGTAAGTTCTCATTGCATGATGATAGTTTTATTATCGAATGTCCGATTTCAGATTTTTTAATACTGGTCGATTGCCCGTTCCAAGGCCTCACCGCAGACCAAGTTTCATCTTTTTCATATTAAATTTGAAGGAGATATTAACTGGCAAAATTTGTTTTTCCTTCCAGATTATCTCCGCCGACTGTTACGCGATCCTGCCCATACAACACAAGCTTCCTCGCTGATTAAAGTAAGTTCTCTTTGCATGATAATAATTTCATCATCAAATGTCCGATTTCAGATTTCTTCAAACTGGTCGATTGCCCTTTCCAAGGCCTCACAGCAGAAAAAGTTTCAGCTTTTTCATAATAAAATTAATGGAGATATTAACTCGCAAAGTCTGTTTTTCTTTTCAGATTCTCTCCGCCGTGTGTAATTTGCTACTGCCCATACAACACAAGCTGCCTCGCTGATTAAAGTAAGTTCTCATTGCATGATGATAGTTTTATCATCAAATGTCCGATTTCAGATTTCGTAATACTGGTCGATTGCCCGTTCCAAGGCCTCACCGCAGACCAAGTTTCACATTTTTCATATTAAATTTGAAGGAGATATTAACTCGCAAAATTTGTTTTTCCTTCCAGATTATCTCCGCCGACTGTTACGCGATCCTGCCCATACAACACAAGCTTCCTCGCTGATTAAAGTAAGTTCTCTTTGCATGATAATAATTTCATCATCAAATGTCCGATTTCAGATTTCTTCAAACTGGTCGATTGCCCTTTCCAAGGCCTCACAGCAGAAAAAGTTTCAGCTTTTTCATAATAAAATTAATGGAGATATTAACTCGCAAAGTCTGTTTTTCTTTTCAGATTCTCTCCGCCGTGTGTAATTTGCTACAGCCCATACAACACAAGCTGCCTCGCTGATTAAAGTAAGTTCTCATTGCATGATGATAGTTTTATCATCAAATGTCCGATTTCAGATTTCTTAATACTGGTCGATTGCCCGTTCCAAGGCCTCACCGCAGACCAAGTTTCACCTTTTTCATATTAAATTTGAAGGAGATATTAACTGGCAAAGTTTGTTTTTCCTTCCAGATTATCTCCGCCGACTGTTACGCGATCCTGCCCATACAACACAAGCTTCCTCGCTGATTAAAGTAAGTTCTCTTTGCATGATGATAATTTCATCATCAAATGTCCGATTTCAGATTTCCTAATACTCGTCGATTGCCCGTTCCAAGGCCTCACAGCAGAAAAAGTTTCAGCTTTTTCATAATAAAATTTAAGGAGATATTATCTCGCAAAGTCTGTTTTTCTTTTCAGATTCTCTCCGCCGACTGTAATTTGCTACTGACCATACAACACAAGCTGCCTCGCTGATTAAAGTAAGTTCTCATTGCATGATGATAGTTTTATCATCAAATGTCCGATTTCAGATTTCTTAATACTGGTCGATTGCCCGTTCCAAGGCCTCACCGCAGACCAAGTTTCACCTTTTTCATATTAAATTTGAAGGAGATATTAACTGGCAAAGTTTGTTTTTCCTTCCAGATTATCTCCGCAGACTGTTACGCGATCCTGCCCATACAACACAAGCTTCCTCGCTGATTAAAGTAAGTTCTCTTTGCATGATAATAATTTCATCATCAAATATCCAATTTCAGATTTCTTCAAACTGGTCGATTGCCCTTTCCAAGGCCACACAGCAGAAAAAGTTTCAGCTTTTTCATAATAAAATTAATGGAGATATTAACTCGCAAAGTCTGGTTTTTTTTTCAGATTCTCTCCGCCGTGTGTAATTTGCTACTGCCCATACAACACAAGCTGCCTCGCTGATTAAAGTAAGTTCTCATTGCATGATGATAGTTTTATCATCAAATGTCCGATTTCAGATTTCGTAATACTGGTCGATTGCCCGTTCCAAGGCCTCACCGCAGACCAAGTTTCACATTTTTCATATTAAATTTGAAGGAGATATTAACTGGCAAAATTTGTTTTTCCTTCCAGATTATCTCCGCCGACTGTTACGCGATCCTGCCCATACAACACAAGCTTCCTCGCTGATTAAAGTAAGTTCTCTTTGCATGATAATAATTTCATCATCAAATGTCCGATTTCAGATTTCTTCAAACTGGTCGATTGCCCTTTCCAAGGCCTCACAGCAGAAAAAGTTTCAGCTTTTTCATAATAAAATTAATGGAGATATTAACTCGCAAAGTCTGTTTTTCTTTTCAGATTCTCTCCGCCGTGTGTAATTTGCTACTGCCCATACAACACAAGCTGCCTCGCTGATTAAAGTAAGTTCTCATTGCATGATGATAGTTTTATCATCAAATGTCCGATTTCAGATTTCGTAATACTGGTCGATTGCCCGTTCCAAGGCCTCACCGCAGACCAAGTTTCACATTTTTCATATTAAATTTGAAGGAGATATTAACTCGCAAAATTTGTTTTTCCTTCCAGATTATCTCCGCCGACTGTTACGCGATCCTGCCCATACAACACAAGCTTCCTCGCTGATTAAAGTAAGTTCTCTTTGCATGATAATAATTTCATCATCAAATGTCCGATTTCAGATTTCTTCAAACTGGTCGATTGCCCTTTCCAAGGCCTCACAGCAGAAAAAGTTTCAGCTTTTTCATAATAAAATTAATGGAGATATTAACTCGCAAAGTCTGTTTTTCTTTTCAGATTCTCTCCGCCGTGTGTAATTTGCTACTGCCCATACAACACAAGCTGCCTCGCTGATTAAAGTAAGTTCTCATTGCATGATGATAGTTTTATCATCAAATGTCCGATTTCAGATTTCTTAATACTGGTCGATTGCCCGTTCCAAGGCCTCACCGCAGACCAAGTTTCACATTTTTCATATTAAATTTGAAGGAGATATTAACTGGCAAAGTTTGTTTTTCCTTCCAGATTATCTCCGCCGACTGTTACGCGATCCTGCCCATACAACACAAGCTTCCTCGCTGATTAAAGTAAGTTCTCTTTGCATGATGATAATTTCATCATCAAATGTCCGATTTCAGATTTCCTAATACTGGTCGATTGCCCGTTCCAAGGCCTCACAGCAGAAAAAGTTTCAGCTTTTTCATAATAAAATTTAAGGAGATATTATCTCGCAAAGTCTGTTTTTCTTTTCAGATTCTCTCCGCCGACTGTAATTTGCTACTGACCATACAACACAAGCTGCCTCGCTGATTAAAGTAAGTTCTCATTGCATGATGATAGTTTTATCATCAAATGTCCGATTTCAGATTTCTTAATACTGGTCGATTGCCCGTTCCAAGGCCTCACCGCAGACCAAGTTTCACCTTTTTCATATTAAATTTGAAGGAGATATTAACTGGCAAAGTTTGTTTTTCCTTCCAGATTATCTCCGCAGACTGTTACGCGATCCTGCCAATACAACACAAGCTTCCTCGCTGATTAAAGTAAGTTCTCTTTGCATGATAATAATTTCATCATCAAATATCCGATTTCAGTTTTTTTCAAACTGGTCGATTGCCCTTTCCAAGGCCTCACAGCAGAAAAAGTTTCAGCTTTTTCATAATAAAATTAATGGAGATATTAACTCGCAAAGTCTGTTTTTCTTTTCAGATTCTCTCCGCCGTGTGTAATTTGCTACTGCCCATACAACACAAGCTGCCTCGCTGATTAAAGTAAGTTCTCATTGCATGATGATAGTTTTATCATCAAATGTCCGATTTCAGATTTCGTAATACTGGTCGATTGCCCGTTCCAAGGCCTCAGCGCAGACCAAGTTTCATCTTTTTCATATTAAATTTGAAGGAGATATTAACTGGCAAAATTTGTTTTTCCTTCCAGATTATCTCCGCCGACTGTTACGCGATCCTGCCCATACAACACAAGCTTCCTCGCTGATTAAAGTAAGTTCTCATTGCATGATGATAGTTTTATTATCGAATGTCCGATTTCAGATTTTTTAATACTGGTCGATTGCCCGTTCCAAGGCCTCACCGCAGACCAAGTTTCATCTTTTTCATATTAAATTTGAAGGAGATATTAACTGGCAAAATTTGTTTTTCCTTCCAGATTATCTCCGCCGACTGTTACGCGATCCTGCCCATACAACACAAGCTTCCTCGCTGATTAAAGTAAGTTCTCTTTGCATGATAATAATTTCATCATCAAATGTCCGATTTCAGATTTCTTCAAACTGGTCGATTGCCCTTTCCAAGGCCTCACAGCAGAAAAAGTTTCAGCTTTTTCATAATAAAATTAATGGAGATATTAACTCGCAAAGTCTGTTTTTCTTTTCAGATTCTCTCCGCCGTGTGTAATTTGCTACTGCCCATACAACACAAGCTGCCTCGCTGATTAAAGTAAGTTCTCATTGCATGATGATAGTTTTATCATCAAATGTCCGATTTCAGATTTCGTAATACTGGTCGATTGCCCGTTCCAAGGCCTCACCGCAGACCAAGTTTCACATTTTTCATATTAAATTTGAAGGAGATATTAACTCGCAAAATTTGTTTTTCCTTCCAGATTATCTCCGCCGACTGTTACGCGATCCTGCCCATACAACACAAGCTTCCTCGCTGATTAAAGTAAGTTCTCTTTGCATGATAATAATTTCATCATCAAATGTCCGATTTCAGATTTCTTCAAACTGGTCGATTGCCCTTTCCAAGGCCTCACAGCAGAAAAAGTTTCAGCTTTTTCATAATAAAATTAATGGAGATATTAACTCGCAAAGTCTGTTTTTCTTTTCAGATTCTCTCCGCCGTGTGTAATTTGCTACTGCCCATACAACACAAGCTGCCTCGCTGATTAAAGTAAGTTCTCATTGCATGATGATAGTTTTATCATCAAATGTCCGATTTCAGATTTCTTAATACTGGTCGATTGCCCGTTCCAAGGCCTCACCGCAGACCAAGTTTCACCTTTTTCATATTAAATTTGAAGGAGATATTAACTGGCAAAGTTTGTTTTTCCTTCCAGATTATCTCCGCCGACTGTTACGCGATCCTGCCCATACAACACAAGCTTCCTCGCTGATTAAAGTAAGTTCTCTTTGCATGATGATAATTTCATCATCAAATGTCCGATTTCAGATTTCCTAATACTGGTCGATTGCCCGTTCCAAGGCCTCACAGCAGAAAAAGTTTCAGCTTTTTCATAATAAAATTTAAGGAGATATTATCTCGCAAAGTCTGTTTTTCTTTTCAGATTCTCTCCGCCGACTGTAATTTGCTACTGACCATACAACACAAGCTGCCTCGCTGATTAAAGTAAGTTCTCATTGCATGATGATAGTTTTATCATCAAATGTCCGATTTCAGATTTCTTAATACTGGTCGATTGCCCGTTCCAAGGCCTCACCGCAGACCAAGTTTCACCTTTTTCATATTAAATTTGAAGGAGATATTAACTGGCAAAGTTTGTTTTTCCTTCCAGATTATCTCCGCAGACTGTTACGCGATCCTGCCAATACAACACAAGCTTCCTCGCTGATTAAAGTAAGTTCTCTTTGCATGATAATAATTTCATCATCAAATATCCGATTTCAGTTTTTTTCAAACTGGTCGATTGCCCTTTCCAAGGCCTCACAGCAGAAAAAGTTTCAGCTTTTTCATAATAAAATTAATGGAGATATTAACTCGCAAAGTCTGTTTTTCTTTTCAGATTCTCTCCGCCGTGTGTAATTTGCTACTGCCCATACAACACAAGCTGCCTCGCTGATTAAAGTAAGTTCTCATTGCATGATGATAGTTTTATCATCAAATGTCCGATTTCAGATTTCGTAATACTGGTCGATTGCCCGTTCCAAGGCCTCAGCGCAGACCAAGTTTCATCTTTTTCATATTAAATTTGAAGGAGATATTAACTGGCAAAATTTGTTTTTCCTTCCAGATTATCTCCGCCGACTGTTACGCGATCCTGCCCATACAACACAAGCTTCCTCGCTGATTAAAGTAAGTTCTCATTGCATGATGATAGTTTTATTATCGAATGTCCGATTTCAGATTTTTTAATACTGGTCGATTGCCCGTTCCAAGGCCTCACCGCAGACCAAGTTTCATCTTTTTCATATTAAATTTGAAGGAGATATTAACTGGCAAAATTTGTTTTTCCTTCCAGATTATCTCCGCCGACTGTTACGCGATCCTGCCCATACAACACAAGCTTCCTCGCTGATTAAAGTAAGTTCTCTTTGCATGATAATAATTTCATCATCAAATGTCCGATTTCAGATTTCTTCATACTGGTCGATTGCCCTTTCCAAGGCCTCACAGCAGAAAAAGTTTCAGCTTTTTCATGATAAAATTAATGGAGATATTAACTCGCAAAGTCTGTTTTTCTTTTCAGATTCTCTCCGCCGTGTGTAATTTGCTACTGCCCATACAACACAAGCTGCCTCGCTGATTAACGTAAGTTCTCATTGCATGATGATAGTTTTATCATCAAATGTCCGATTTCAGATTTCTTAATACTGTTCGATTGCCCGTTCCAAGGCCTCACCGCAGACCAAGTTTCACCTTTTTCATATTAAATTTAAAGGAGATATTAACTGGCAAAGTTTGTTTTTCTTCCAGATTATCTCCGCAGACTGTTACGCGATCCTGCCCATACAACACAAGCTTCCTCGCTGATTAAAGTAAGTTCTCTTCGCATGATAATAATTTCGTCATCAAATATCCGATTTCAGATTTCTTCAAACTGGTCGATTGCCCTTTCCAAGGCCTCACAGCAGAAAAAGTTTCAGCTTTTTCATAATAAAATTAATGGAGATATTAACTCGCAAAGTCTGTTTTTCTTTTCAGATTCTCTCCGCCGTGTGTAATTTGCTACAGCCCATACAACACAAGCTGCCTCGCTGATTAAAGTAAGTTCTCATTGCATGATGATAGTTTTACCATCAAATGTCCGATTTCAGATTTCGTAATACTGGTCGATTGCCCGTTCCAAGGCCTCACCGCAGACCAAGTTTCACATTTTTCATATTAAATTTGAAGGAGATATTAACTGGCAAAATTTGTTTTTCCTTCCAGATTATCTCCGCCGACTGTTACGCGATCCTGCCCATACAACACAAGCTTCCTCGCTGATTAAAGTAAGTTCTCTTTGCATGATGATAATTTCATCATCAAATGTCCGATTTCAGATTTCTTAATACTGGTCGATTGCCCTTTCCAAGGCCTCACAGCAGAAAAAGTTTCAGCTTTTTCATAATAAAATTAATGGCGATATTAACTCGCAAAGTCTGTTTTTCTTTTCAGATTCTCTCCGCCGACTGTAATTTGCTACTGCCCATACAACACAAGCTGCCTCGCTGATTAAAGTAAGTTCTCATTGCATGATGATAGTTTTATCATCAAATGTCCGATTTCAGATTTCTTAATACTGGTCGATTGCCCGTTCCAAGGCCTCATAGCAGACCAAGTTTCACCTTTTTCATATTAAATTTAAAGGAGATATTACCTGGCAAAGTTTGTTTTCCTTCCAGATTATCTCCGCAGACTGTTACGCGATCCTCCCCATACAACACAAGCTTCCTCGCTGATTAAAGTAAGTTCTCTTTGCATGATAATAATTTCATCATCAAATATCCGATTTCAGATTTCTTCAAACTGGTCGATTGCCCTTTCCAAGGCCTCACAGCAGAAAAAGTTTCAGCTTTTTCATAATAAAATTAATGGAGATATTAACTCGCAAAGTCTGTTTTTCTTTTCAGATTCTCTCCGCCGTGTGTAATTTGCTACTGCCCATACAACACAAGCTGCCTCGCTGATTAAAGTAAGTTCTCATTGCATGATGATAGTTTTATCATCAAATGTCCGATTTCAGATTTCGTAATACTGGTCGATTGCCCGTTCCAAGGCCTCACCGCAGACCAAGTTTCACATTTTTCATAATAAATTTGAAGGAGATATTAACTGGCAAAATTTGTTTTTCCTTCCAGATTATCTCCGCCGACTGTTACGCGATCCTGCCCATACAACACAAGCTTCCTCGCTGATTAAAGTAAGTTCTCTTTGCATGATAATAATTTCATCATCAAATGTCCGATTTCAGATTTCTTATTACTGGTCGATTGCCCTTTCCAAGGCCTCACAGCAGAAAAAGTTTCATCTTTTTCATAATGAAATTGAAGGAGATATTAACTCGCAAAGTCTGTTTTTCTTTTCAGATTCTCTCCGCCGACTGTAATTTGCTACTGCCCATACAACACAAGCTGCCTCGCTGATTAAAGTAAGTTCTCATTGCATGATGATAGTTTTATCATCAAATGTCCGATTTCAGATTTCTTAATACTGGTCGATTGCCCGTTCCAAGGGCTCACCGCAGACCAAGTTTCACCTTTTTCATATTAAATTTGAAGGAGATATTAACTGGGAAAGTTTGTTTTTCCTTCCAGATTATCTCCGCCGACTGTTACGCGATCCTGCCCATACAACACAAGCTTCCTCGCTGATTAAAGTATGTTCTCTTTGCATGATGATAGTTTTATCATCAAATGTCCGATTGCAGATTTCTTAATACTGGTCGATTGCCCGTTCCAAGGCCTCACCGCAGACCAAGTTTCATCTTTTTCATATTAATTTTGAAGGAGATATTAACTGGCAAAGTTTGTTTTTCCTTCCAGATTATCTCCGCCGACTGTTATGCGATCCTGCCCATACAGCACAAGCTGCCTCGCTGATTAAAGTAAGTTCTCATTGCATGATGATAGTTTTATCATCAAATGTCCGATTGCAGATTTCTTAATACTGGTCGATTGCCCGTTCCAAGGCCTCACCGCAGACCAAGTTTCATCTTTTTCATATTAATTTTGAAGGAGATATTAACTGGCAAAGTTTGTTTTTCCTTCCAGATTATCTCCGCCGACTGTTATGCGATCCTGCCCATACAACACGAGCTTCCTCGCTGATTAAAGTAAGTTCTCATTGCATGATGATAGTTTTATCATCAAATGTCCGATTTCAGATTTCTTAATACTGGTCGATTGCCCGTTCCAAGGGCTCACCGCAGACCAAGTTTCACCTTTTTCATATTAAATTTGAAGGAGATATTAACTGGGAAAGTTTGTTTTTCCTTCCAGATTATCTCCGCCGACTGTTACGCGATCCTGCCCATACAACACAAGCTTCCTCGCTGATTAAAGTATGTTCTCTTCGCATGATAATAATTTCGTCATCAAATATCCGATTTCAGATTTCTTCAAACTGGTCGATTGCCCTTTCCAAGGCCTCACAGCAGAAAAAGTTTCAGCTTTTTCATAATAAAATTAATGGAGATATTAACTCGCAAAGTCTGTTTTTCTTTTCAGATTCTCTCCGCCGTGTGTAATTTGCTACAGCCCATACAACACAAGCTGCCTCGCTGATTAAAGTAAGTTCTCATTGCATGATGATAGTTTTACCATCAAATGTCCGATTTCAGATTTCGTAATACTGGTCGATTGCCCGTTCCAAGGCCTCACCGCAGACCAAGTTTCACATTTTTCATATTAAATTTGAAGGAGATATTAACTGGCAAAATTTGTTTTTCCTTCCAGATTATCTCCGCCGACTGTTACGCGATCCTGCCCATACAACACAAGCTTCCTCGCTGATTAAAGTAAGTTCTCTTTGCATGATGATAATTTCATCATCAAATGTCCGATTTCAGATTTCTTAATACTGGTCGATTGCCCTTTCCAAGGCCTCACAGCAGAAAAAGTTTCAGCTTTTTCATAATAAAATTAATGGCGATATTAACTCGCAAAGTCTGTTTTTCTTTTCAGATTCTCTCCGCCGTGTGTAATTTGCTACTGCCCATACAACACAAGCTGCCTCGCTGATTAAAGTAAGTTCTCATTGCATGATGATAGTTTCATCATCAAATGTCCGATTTCAGATTTCTTAATACTGGTCGATTGCCCGTTCCAAGGCCTCACCGCAGACCAAGTTTCACCTTTTTCATATTAAATTTGAAGGAGATATTAACTGGCAAAGTTTGTTTTTCCTTCCAGATTATCTCCGCCGACTGTTACGCGATCCTGCCCATACAACACAAGCTTCCTCGCTGATTAAAGTAAGTTCTCTTTTCATGATGATAATTTCATCATCAAATGTCCGATTTCAGATTTCTTAATACTGGTCGATTGCCCGTTCCAAGGCCTCACAGCAGAAAAAGTTTCAGCTTTTTCATAATAAAATTTAAGGAGATATTATCTCGCAAAGTCTGTTTTTCTTTTCAGATTCTCTCCGCCGACTGTAATTTGCTACTGACCATACAACACAAGCTGCCTCGCTGATTAAAGTAAGTTCTCATTGCATGATGATAGTTTTATCATCAAATGTCCGATTTCAGATTTCTTAATACTGGTCGATTGCCCGTTCCAAGGCCTCACCGCAGACCAAGTTTCACCTTTTTCATATTAAATTTAAAGGAGATATTAACTGGCAAAATTTGTTTTTCCTTCCAGATTATCTCCGCCGACTGTTACGCGATCCTGCCCATACAACACAAGCTTCCTCGCTGATTACAGTAAGTTCTCATTGCATGATGATAGTTTTATTATCGAATGTCCGATTTCAGATTTTTTAATACTGGTCGATTGCCCGTTCCAAGGCCTCACCGCAGACCAAGTTTCATCTTTTTCATATTAAATTTGAAGGAGATATTAACTGGCAAAATTTGTTTTTCCTTCCAGATTATCTCCGCCGACTGTTACGCGATCCTGCCCATACAACACAAGCTTCCTCGCTGATTAAAGTAAGTTCTCTTTGCATGATAATAATTTCATCATCAAATGTCCGATTTCAGATTTCTTCATACTGGTCGATTGCCCTTTCCAAGGCCTCACAGCAGAAAAAGTTTCAGCTTTTTCATGATAAAATTAATGGAGATATTAACTCGCAAAGTCTGTTTTTCTTTTCAGATTCTCTCCGCCGTGTGTAATTTGCTACTGCCCATACAACACAAGCTGCCTCGCTGATTAACGTAAGTTCTCATTGCATGATGATAGTTTTATCATCAAATGTCCGATTTCAGATTTCTTAATACTGTTCGATTGCCCGTTCCAAGGCCTCACCGCAGACCAAGTTTCACCTTTTTCATATTAAATTTAAAGGAGATATTAACTGGCAAAGTTTGTTTTTCTTCCAGATTATCTCCGCAGACTGTTACGCGATCCTGCCCATACAACACAAGCTTCCTCGCTGATTAAAGTAAGTTCTCTTCGCATGATAATAATTTCGTCATCAAATATCCGATTTCAGATTTCTTCAAACTGGTCGATTGCCCTTTCCAAGGCCTCACAGCAGAAAAAGTTTCAGCTTTTTCATAATAAAATTAATGGAGATATTAACTCGCAAAGTCTGTTTTTCTTTTCAGATTCTCTCCGCCGTGTGTAATTTGCTACAGCCCATACAACACAAGCTGCCTCGCTGATTAAAGTAAGTTCTCATTGCATGATGATAGTTTTACCATCAAATGTCCGATTTCAGATTTCGTAATACTGGTCGATTGCCCGTTCCAAGGCCTCACCGCAGACCAAGTTTCACATTTTTCATATTAAATTTGAAGGAGATATTAACTGGCAAAATTTGTTTTTCCTTCCAGATTATCTCCGCCGACTGTTACGCGATCCTGCCCATACAACACAAGCTTCCTCGCTGATTAAAGTAAGTTCTCTTTGCATGATGATAATTTCATCATCAAATGTCCGATTTCAGATTTCTTAATACTGGTCGATTGCCCTTTCCAAGGCCTCACAGCAGAAAAAGTTTCAGCTTTTTCATAATAAAATTAATGGCGATATTAACTCGCAAAGTCTGTTTTTCTTTTCAGATTCTCTCCGCCGTGTGTAATTTGCTACTGCCCATACAACACAAGCTGCCTCGCTGATTAAAGTAAGTTCTCATTGCATGATGATAGTTTCATCATCAAATGTCCGATTTCAGATTTCTTAATACTGGTCGATTGCCCGTTCCAAGGCCTCACCGCAGACCAAGTTTCACCTTTTTCATATTAAATTTGAAGGAGATATTAACTGGCAAAGTTTGTTTTTCCTTCCAGATTATCTCCGCCGACTGTTACGCGATCCTGCCCATACAACACAAGCTTCCTCGCTGATTAAAGTAAGTTCTCTTTTCATGATGATAATTTCATCATCAAATGTCCGATTTCAGATTTCTTAATACTGGTCGATTGCCCGTTCCAAGGCCTCACAGCAGAAAAAGTTTCAGCTTTTTCATAATAAAATTTAAGGAGATATTATCTCGCAAAGTCTGTTTTTCTTTTCAGATTCTCTCCGCCGACTGTAATTTGCTACTGCCCATACAACACAAGCTGCCTCGCTGATTAAAGTAAGTTCTCATTGCATGATGATAGTTTTATCATCAAATGTCCGATTTCAGATTTCTTAATACTGGTCGATTGCCCGTTCCAAGGCCTCATAGCAGACCAAGTTTCACCTTTTTCATATTAAATTTAAAGGAGATATTACCTGGCAAAGTTTGTTTTCCTTCCAGATTATCTCCGCAGACTGTTATGCGATCCTCCCCATACAACACAAGCTTCCTCGCTGATTAAAGTAAGTTCTCTTTGCATGATAATAATTTCATCATCAAATATCCGATTTCAGATTTCTTCAAACTGGTCGATTGCCCTTTCCAAGGCCTCACAGCAGAAAAAGTTTCAGCTTTTTCATAATAAAATTAATGGAGATATTAACTCGCAAAGTCTGTTTTTCTTTTCAGATTCTCTCCGCCGTGTGTAATTTGCTACTGCCCATACAACACAAGCTGCCTCGCTGATTAAAGTAAGTTCTCATTGCATGATGATAGTTTTATCATCAAATGTCCGATTTCAGATTTCGTAATACTGGTCGATTGCCCGTTCCAAGGCCTCACCGCAGACCAAGTTTCACATTTTTCATAATAAATTTGAAGGAGATATTAACTGGCAAAATTTGTTTTTCCTTCCAGATTATCTCCGCCGACTGTTACGCGATCCTGCCCATACAACACAAGCTTCCTCGCTGATTAAAGTAAGTTCTCTTTGCATGATAATAATTTCATCATCAAATGTCCGATTTCAGATTTCTTATTACTGGTCGATTGCCCTTTCCAAGGCCTCACAGCAGAAAAAGTTTCATCTTTTTCATAATGAAATTGAAGGAGATATTAACTCGCAAAGTCTGTTTTTCTTTTCAGATTCTCTCCGCCGACTGTAATTTGCTACTGCCCATACAACACAAGCTGCCTCGCTGATTAAAGTAAGTTCTCATTGCATGATGATAGTTTTATCATCAAATGTCCGATTTCAGATTTCTTAATACTGGTCGATTGCCCGTTCCAAGGGCTCACCGCAGACCAAGTTTCACCTTTTTCATATTAAATTTGAAGGAGATATTAACTGGGAAAGTTTGTTTTTCCTTCCAGATTATCTCCGCCGACTGTTACGCGATCCTGCCCATACAACACAAGCTTCCTCGCTGATTAAAGTATGTTCTCTTTGCATGATGATAGTTTTATCATCAAATGTCCGATTGCAGATTTCTTAATACTGGTCGATTGCCCGTTCCAAGGCCTCACCGCAGACCAAGTTTCATCTTTTTCATATTAATTTTGAAGGAGATATTAACTGGCAAAGTTTGTTTTTCCTTCCAGATTATCTCCGCCGACTGTTATGCGATCCTGCCCATACAGCACAAGCTGCCTCGCTGATTAAAGTAAGTTCTCATTGCATGATGATAGTTTTATCATCAAATGTCCGATTGCAGATTTCTTAATACTGGTCGATTGCCCGTTCCAAGGCCTCACCGCAGACCAAGTTTCATCTTTTTCATATTAATTTTGAAGGAGATATTAACTGGCAAAGTTTGTTTTTCCTTCCAGATTATCTCCGCCGACTGTTATGCGATCCTGCCCATACAACACGAGCTTCCTCGCTGATTAAAGTAAGTTCTCATTGCATGATGATAGTTTTATCATCAAATGTCCGATTTCAGATTTCTTAATACTGGTCGATTGCCCGTTCCAAGGGCTCACCGCAGACCAAGTTTCACCTTTTTCATATTAAATTTGAAGGAGATATTAACTGGGAAAGTTTGTTTGTCCTTCCAGATTATCTCCGCCGACTGTTACGCGATCCTGCCCATACAACACAAGCTTCCTCGCTGATTAAAGTATGTTCTCTTCGCATGATAATAATTTCGTCATCAAATATCCGATTTCAGATTTCTTCAAACTGGTCGATTGCCCTTTCCAAGGCCTCACAGCAGAAAAAGTTTCAGCTTTTTCATAATAAAATTAATGGAGATATTAACTCGCAAAGTCTGTTTTTCTTTTCAGATTCTCTCCGCCGTGTGTAATTTGCTACAGCCCATACAACACAAGCTGCCTCGCTGATTAAAGTAAGTTCTCATTGCATGATGATAGTTTTACCATCAAATGTCCGATTTCAGATTTCGTAATACTGGTCGATTGCCCGTTCCAAGGCCTCACCGCAGACCAAGTTTCACATTTTTCATATTAAATTTGAAGGAGATATTAACTGGCAAAATTTGTTTTTCCTTCCAGATTATCTCCGCCGACTGTTACGCGATCCTGCCCATACAACACAAGCTTCCTCGCTGATTAAAGTAAGTTCTCTTTGCATGATGATAATTTCATCATCAAATGTCCGATTTCAGATTTCTTAATACTGGTCGATTGCCCTTTCCAAGGCCTCACAGCAGAAAAAGTTTCAGCTTTTTCATAATAAAATTAATGGCGATATTAACTCGCAAAGTCTGTTTTTCTTTTCAGATTCTCTCCGCCGTGTGTAATTTGCTACTGCCCATACAACACAAGCTGCCTCGCTGATTAAAGTAAGTTCTCATTGCATGATGATAGTTTCATCATCAAATGTCCGATTTCAGATTTCTTAATACTGGTCGATTGCCCGTTCCAAGGCCTCACCGCAGACCAAGTTTCACCTTTTTCATATTAAATTTGAAGGAGATATTAACTGGCAAAGTTTGTTTTTCCTTCCAGATTATCTCCGCCGACTGTTACGCGATCCTGCCCATACAACACAAGCTTCCTCGCTGATTAAAGTAAGTTCTCTTTTCATGATGATAATTTCATCATCAAATGTCCGATTTCAGATTTCTTAATACTGGTCGATTGCCCGTTCCAAGGCCTCACAGCAGAAAAAGTTTCAGCTTTTTCATAATAAAATTTAAGGAGATATTATCTCGCAAAGTCTGTTTTTCTTTTCAGATTCTCTCCGCCGACTGTAATTTGCTACTGACCATACAACACAAGCTGCCTCGCTGATTAAAGTAAGTTCTCATTGCATGATGATAGTTTTATCATCAAATGTCCGATTTCAGATTTCTTAATACTGGTCGATTGCCCGTTCCAAGGCCTCACCGCAGACCAAGTTTCACCTTTTTCATATTAAATTTAAAGGAGATATTACCTGGCAAAGTTTGTTTTCCTTCCAGATTATCTCCGCAGACTGTTACGCGATCCTCCCCATACAACACAAGCTTCCTCGCTGATTAAAGTAAGTTCTCTTTGCATGATAATAATTTCATCATCAAATATCCGATTTCAGATTTCTTCAAACTGGTCGATTGCCCTTTCCAAGGCCTCACAGCAGAAAAAGTTTCAGCTTTTTCATAATAAAATTAATGGAGATATTAACTCGCAAAGTCTGTTTTTCTTTTCAGATTCTCTCCGCCGTGTGTAATTTGCTACTGCCCATACAACACAAGCTGCCTCGCTGATTAAAGTAAGTTCTCATTGCATGATGATAGTTTTATCATCAAATGTCCGATTTCAGATTTCGTAATACTGGTCGATTGCCCGTTCCAAGGCCTCACCGCAGACCAAGTTTCACATTTTTCATAATAAATTTGAAGGAGATATTAACTGGCAAAATTTGTTTTTCCTTCCAGATTATCTCCGCCGACTGTTACGCGATCCTGCCCATACAACACAAGCTTCCTCGCTGATTAAAGTAAGTTCTCTTTGCATGATAATAATTTCATCATCAAATGTCCGATTTCAGATTTCTTATTACTGGTCGATTGCCCTTTTCAAGGCCTCACAGCAGAAAAAGTTTCATCTTTTTCATAATGAAATTGAAGGAGATATTAACTCGCAAAGTCTGTTTTTCTTTTCAGATTCTCTCCGCCGACTGTAATTTGCTACTGCCCATACAACACAAGCTGCCTCGCTGATTAAAGTAAGTTCTCATTGCATGATGATAGTTTTATCATCAAATGTCCGATTTCAGATTTCTTAATACTGGTCGATTGCCCGTTCCAAGGGCTCACCGCAGACCAAGTTTCACCTTTTTCATATTAAATTTGAAGGAGATATTAACTGGGAAAGTTTGTTTTTCCTTCCAGATTATCTCCGCCGACTGTTACGCGATCCTGCCCATACAACACAAGCTTCCTCGCTGATTAAAGTATGTTCTCTTTGCATGATGATAATTTCATCATCAAATGTCCGATTTCAGATTTCTTAATACTGGTCGATTGCCCGTTCCAAGGCCTCACAGCAGAAAAAGTTTCATCTTTTTCATAATAAAATTGAAGGAGATATTATCTCGCAAAATCTGTTTTTCTTTTCAGATTCTCTCCGCCGACTGTAATTTGCTACTGACCATACAACACAAGCTGCCTCGCTGATTAAAGTAAGTTCTCATTGCATGATGATAGTTTTATCATCAAATGTCCGATTTCAGATTTCTTAATACTGGTCGATTGCCCGTTCCAAGGCCTCACCGCAGACCAAGTTTCATCTTTTTCATATTAAATTTGAAGGAGATATTAACTGGCAAAGTTTGTTTTTCCTTCCAGATTATCTCCGCCGACTGTTATGCGATCCTGCCCATACAGCACAAGCTGCCTCGCTGATTAAAGTAAGTTCTCATTGCATGATGATAGTTTTATCATCAAATGTCCGATTGCAGATTTCTTAATACTGGTCGATTGCCCGTTCCAAGGCCTCACCGCAGACCAAGTTTCATCTTTTTCATATTAATTTTGAAGGAGATATTAACTGGCAAAGTTTGTTTTTCCTTCCAGATTATCTCCGCCGACTGTTATGCGATCCTGCCCATACAGCACAAGCTGCCTCGCTGATTAAAGTAAGTTCTCATTGCATGATGATAGTTTTATCATCAAATGTCCGATTGCAGATTTCTTAATACTGGTCGATTGCCCGTTCCAAGGCCTCACCGCAGACCAAGTTTCATCTTTTTCATATTAATTTTGAAGGAGATATTAACTGGCAAAGTTTGTTTTTCCTTCCAGATTATCTCCGCCGACTGTTATGCGATCCTGCCCATACAACACGAGCTTCCTCGCTGATTAAAGTAAGTTCTCTTTGCATGATGATAATTTCATTATCAAATGTCCGATTTCAGATTTCTTAATACTGGTCGATTGCCCGTTCCAAGGCCTCACCGCAGACCAAGTTTCATCTTTTTCATATTAAATTTGAAGGAGATATTAACTGGCAAAATTTGTTTTTCCTTCCAGATTATCTCCGCCGACTGTTACGCGATCCTGCCCATACAACACAAGCTTCCTCGCTGATTAAAGTAAGTTCTCTTTGCATGATAATAATTTCATCATCAAATGTCCGATTTCAGATTTCTTCAAACTGGTCGATTGCCCTTTCCAAGGCCTCACAGCAGAAAAAGTTTCAGCTTTTTCATGATAAAATTAATGGAGATATTAACTCGCAAAGTCTGTTTTTCTTTTCAGATTCTCTCCGCCGTGTGTAATTTGCTACTGCCCATACAACACAAGCTGCCTCGCTGATTAAAGTA
The DNA here is from genome assembly GCA_949987565.1 of Luidia sarsii. Taxonomy (NCBI): domain Eukaryota; kingdom Metazoa; phylum Echinodermata; class Asteroidea; order Paxillosida; family Luidiidae; genus Luidia; species Luidia sarsii. The sequence continues at coordinate 14,029,405 of OX465107.1, forward strand.
AGTTCTCATTGCATGATGATAGTTTTATCATCAAATGTCCGATTTCAGATTTCGTAATACTGGTCGATTGCCCGTTCCAAGGCCTCACCGCAGACCAAGTTTCACATTTTTCATAATAAATTTGAAGGAGATATTAACTGGCAAAATTTGTTTTTCCTTCCAGATTATCTCCGCCGACTGTTACGCGATCCTGCCCATACAACACAAGCTTCCTCGCTGATTAAAGTAAGTTCTCTTTGCATGATAATAATTTCATCATCAAATGTCCGATTTCAGATTTCTTATTACTGGTCGATTGCCCTTTCCAAGGCCTCACAGCAGAAAAAGTTTCATCTTTTTCATAATGAAATTGAAGGAGATATTAACTCGCAAAGTCTGTTTTTCTTTTCAGATTCTCTCCGCCGACTGTAATTTGCTACTGCCCATACAACACAAGCTGCCTCGCTGATTAAAGTAAGTTCTCATTGCATGATGATAGTTTTATCATCAAATGTCCGATTTCAGATTTCTTAATACTGGTCGATTGCCCGTTCCAAGGGCTCACCGCAGACCAAGTTTCACCTTTTTCATATTAAATTTGAAGGAGATATTAACTGGGAAAGTTTGTTTTTCCTTCCAGATTATCTCCGCCGACTGTTACGCGATCCTGCCCATACAACACAAGCTTCCTCGCTGATTAAAGTATGTTCTCTTTGCATGATGATAATTTCATCATCAAATGTCCGATTTCAGATTTCTTAATACTGGTCGATTGCCCGTTCCAAGGCCTCACAGCAGAAAAAGTTTCATCTTTTTCATAATAAAATTGAAGGAGATATTATCTCGCAAAGTCTGTTTTTCTTTTCAGATTCTCTCCGCCGACTGTAATTTGCTACTGACCATACAACACAAGCTGCCTCGCTGATTAAAGTAAGTTCTCATTGCATGATGATAGTTTTATCATCAAATGTCCGATTGCAGATTTCTTAATACTGGTCGATTGCCCGTTCCAAGGCCTCACCGCAGACCAAGTTTCATCTTTTTCATATTAATTTTGAAGGAGATATTAACTGGCAAAGTTTGTTTTTCCTTCCAGATTATCTCCGCCGACTGTTATGCGATCCTGCCCATACAGCACAAGCTGCCTCGCTGATTAAAGTAAGTTCTCATTGCATGATGATAGTTTTATCATCAAATGTCCGATTGCAGATTTCTTAATACTGGTCGATTGCCCGTTCCAAGGCCTCACCGCAGACCAAGTTTCATCTTTTTCATATTAATTTTGAAGGAGATATTAACTGGCAAAGTTTGTTTTTCCTTCCAGATTATCTCCGCCGACTGTTATGCGATCCTGCCCATACAACACGAGCTTCCTCGCTGATTAAAGTAAGTTCTCTTTGCATGATGATAATTTCATTATCAAATGTCCGATTTCAGATTTCTTAATACTGGTCGATTGCCCGTTCCAAGGCCTCACCGCAGAAAAAGTTTCAGCTTTTTCATAATAAAATTAATGGAGATATTAACTCGCAAAGTCTGTTTTTCTTTTCAGATTCTCTCCGCCGTGTGTAATTTGCTACTGCCCATACAACACAAGCTGCCTCGCTGATTAAAGTAAGTTCTCATTGCATGATGATAGTTTTATCATCAAATGTCCGATTTCAGATTTCTTAATACTGGTCGATTGCCCGTTCCAAGGCCTCACCGCAGACCAAGTTTCACCTTTTTCATATTAAATTTGAAGGAGATATTAACTGGCAAAGTTTGTTTTTCCTTCCAGATTATCTCCGCCGACTGTTACGCGATCCTGCCCATACAACACAAGCTTTCTCGCTGATTAAAGTATGTTCTCTTTGCATGATGATAATTTCATCATCAAATGTCCGATTTCAGATTTCTTATTACTGGTCAATTGCCCGTTCCAAGGCCTCACAGCAGAAACAGTTTCAGCTTTTTCATAATAAAATTGAAGGAGATATTATCTCGCAAAGTCTGTTTTTCTTTTCAGATTCTCTCCGCCGACTGTAATTTGCTACTGACCATACAACACAAGCTGCCTCGCTGATTAAAGTAAGTTCTCATTGCATGATGATAGTTTCATCATCAAATATCCGATTTCAGATTTCTTAATACTGGTCGATTGCCCGTTCCAAGGCCTCACAGCAGAAAAAGTTTCATCTTTTTCATAATAAAATTGAAGGAGATATTATCTCGCAAAGTCTGTTTTTCTTTTCAGATTCTCTCCGCCGACTGTAATTTGCTACTGACCATACAACACAAGCTGCCTCGCTGATTAAAGTAAGTTCGCATTGCATGATGATAGTTTTATCATCAAATGTCCGATTTCAGATTTCTTAATACTGGTCGATTGCCCGTTCCAAGGCCTCACCGCAGACCAAGTTTCATCTTTTTCATATTAAATTTGAAGGAGATATTAACTGGCAAAGTTTGTTTTTCCTTCCAGATTATCTCCGCCGACTGTTATGCGATCCTGCCCATACAACACAAGCTGCCTCGCTGATTAAAGTAAGTTCTCATTGCATGATGATAGTTTTATCATCAAATGTCCGATTGCAGATTTCTTAATACTGGTCGATTGCCCGTTCCAAGGCCTCACCGCAGACCAAGTTTCATCTTTTTCATGTTAAATTTGAAGGAGATATTAACTGGCAAAATTTGTTTTTCCTTCCAGATTATCTCCGCCGACTGTTACGCGATCCTGCCCATACAACACAAGCTTCCTCGCTGATTAAAGTGAGTTCTCTTTGCATGATAATAATTTCATCATCAAATGTCCGATTTCAGATTTCTTCAAACGGGTCGATTGCCCTTTCCAAGGCCTCACAGCAGAAAAAGTTTCAGTTTTTTCATGATAAAATTAATGGAGATATTAACTCGCAAAGTCTGTTTTTCTTTTCAGATTCTCTCCGCCGTGTGTAATTTGCTACTGCCCATACAACACAAGCTGCCTCGCTGATTAAAGTAAGTTCTCATTGCATGATGATAGTTTTATCATCAAATGTCCGATTTCAGATTTCGTAATACTGGTCGATTGCCCGTTCCAAGGCCTCACCGCAGACCAAGTTTCACATTTTTCATAATAAATTTGAAGGAGATATTAACTGGCAAAATTTGTTTTTCCTTCCAGATTATCTCCGCCGACTGTTACGCGATCCTGCCCATACAACACAAGCTTCCTCGCTGATTAAAGTAAGTTCTCTTTGCATGATAATAATTTCATCATCAAATGTCCGATTTCAGATTTCTTATTACTGGTCGATTGCCCTTTCCAAGGCCTCACAGCAGAAAAAGTTTCATCTTTTTCATAATGAAATTGAAGGAGATATTAACTCGCAAAGTCTGTTTTTCTTTTCAGATTCTCTCCGCCGACTGTAATTTGCTACTGCCCATACAACACAAGCTGCCTCGCTGATTAAAGTAAGTTCTCATTGCATGATGATAGTTTTATCATCAAATGTCCGATTTCAGATTTCTTAATACTGGTCGATTGCCCGTTCCAAGGGCTCACCGCAGACCAAGTTTCACCTTTTTCATATTAAATTTGAAGGAGATATTAACTGGGAAAGTTTGTTTTTCCTTCCAGATTATCTCCGCCGACTGTTACGCGATCCTGCCCATACAACACAAGCTTCCTCGCTGATTAAAGTATGTTCTCTTTGCATGATGATAATTTCATCATCAAATGTCCGATTTCAGATTTCTTAATACTGGTCGATTGCCCGTTCCAAGGCCTCACAGCAGAAAAAGTTTCATCTTTTTCATAATAAAATTGAAGGAGATATTATCTCGCAAAGTCTGTTTTTCTTTTCAGATTCTCTCCGCCGACTGTAATTTGCTACTGACCATACAACACAAGCTGCCTCGCTGATTAAAGTAAGTTCTCATTGCATGATGATAGTTTTATCATCAAATGTCCGATTGCAGATTTCTTAATACTGGTCGATTGCCCGTTCCAAGGCCTCACCGCAGACCAAGTTTCATCTTTTTCATATTAATTTTGAAGGAGATATTAACTGGCAAAGTTTGTTTTTCCTTCCAGATTATCTCCGCCGACTGTTATGCGATCCTGCCCATACAGCACAAGCTGCCTCGCTGATTAAAGTAAGTTCTCATTGCATGATGATAGTTTTATCATCAAATGTCCGATTGCAGATTTCTTAATACTGGTCGATTGCCCGTTCCAAGGCCTCACCGCAGACCAAGTTTCATCTTTTTCATATTAATTTTGAAGGAGATATTAACTGGCAAAGTTTGTTTTTCCTTCCAGATTATCTCCGCCGACTGTTATGCGATCCTGCCCATACAACACGAGCTTCCTCGCTGATTAAAGTAAGTTCTCTTTGCATGATGATAATTTCATTATCAAATGTCCGATTTCAGATTTCTTAATACTGGTCGATTGCCCGTTCCAAGGCCTCACCGCAGAAAAAGTTTCAGCTTTTTCATAATAAAATTAATGGAGATATTAACTCGCAAAGTCTGTTTTTCTTTTCAGATTCTCTCCGCCGTGTGTAATTTGCTACTGCCCATACAACACAAGCTGCCTCGCTGATTAAAGTAAGTTCTCATTGCATGATGATAGTTTTATCATCAAATGTCCGATTTCAGATTTCTTAATACTGGTCGATTGCCCGTTCCAAGGCCTCACCGCAGACCAAGTTTCACCTTTTTCATATTAAATTTGAAGGAGATATTAACTGGCAAAGTTTGTTTTTCCTTCCAGATTATCTCCGCCGACTGTTACGCGATCCTGCCCATACAACACAAGCTTTCTCGCTGATTAAAGTATGTTCTCTTTGCATGATGATAATTTCATCATCAAATGTCCGATTTCAGATTTCTTATTACTGGTCAATTGCCCGTTCCAAAGCCTCACAGCAGAAACAGTTTCAGCTTTTTCATAATAAAATTGAAGGAGATATTATCTCGCAAAGTCTGTTTTTCTTTTCAGATTCTCTCCGCCGACTGTAATTTGCTACTGACCATACAACACAAGCTGCCTCGCTGATTAAAGTAAGTTCTCATTGCATGATGATAGTTTCATCATCAAATATCCGATTTCAGATTTCTTAATACTGGTCGATTGCCCGTTCCAAGGCCTCACAGCAGAAAAAGTTTCATCTTTTTCATAATAAAATTGAAGGAGATATTATCTCGCAAAGTCTGTTTTTCTTTTCAGATTCTCTCCGCCGACTGTAATTTGCTACTGACCATACAACACAAGCTGCCTCGCTGATTAAAGTAAGTTCTCATTGCATGATGATAGTTTTATCATCAAATGTCCGATTTCAGATTTCTTAATACTGGTCGATTGCCCGTTCCAAGGCCTCACCGCAGACCAAGTTTCATCTTTTTCATATTAAATTTGAAGGAGATATTAACTGGCAAAGTTTGTTTTTCCTTCCAGATTATCTCCGCCGACTGTTATGCGATCCTGCCCATACAACACAAGCTGCCTCGCTGATTAAAGTAAGTTCTCATTGCATGATGATAGTTTTATCATCAAATGTCCGATTGCAGATTTCTTAATACTGGTCGATTGCCCGTTCCAAGGCCTCACCGCAGACCAAGTTTCATCTTTTTCATGTTAAATTTGAAGGAGATATTAACTGGCAAAATTTGTTTTTCCTTCCAGATTATCTCCGCCGACTGTTACGCGATCCTGCCCATACAACACAAGCTTCCTCGCTGATTAAAGTGAGTTCTCTTTGCATGATAATAATTTCATCATCAAATGTCCGATTTCAGATTTCTTCAAACGGGTCGATTGCCCTTTTCAAGGCCTCACAGCAGAAAAAGTTTCAGTTTTTTCATGATAAAATTAATGGAGATATTAACTCGCAAAGTCTGTTTTTCTTTTCAGATTCTCTCCGCCGTGTGTAATTTGCTACTGCCCATACAACACAAGCTGCCTCGCTGATTAAAGTAAGTTCTCATTGCATGATGATAGTTTTATCATCAAATGTCCGATTGCAGATTTCTTAATACTGGTCGATTGCCCGTTCCAAGGCCTCACCGCAGACCAAGTTTCACCTTTTTCATATCAAATTTGAAGGAGTTATTAACTGGGAAAGTTTGTTTTTCCTTCCAGATTATCTCCGCCGACTGTTACGCGATCCTGCCCATACAACACAAGCTTCCTCGCTGATTAAAGTATGTTCTCTTTGCATGATGATAATTTCATCATCAAATGTCCGATTTCAGATTTCTTAATACTGGTCGATTGCCCGTTCCAAGGCCTCACAGCAGAAAAAGTTTCATCTTTTTCATAATAGAATTGAAGGAGATATTATCTCGCAAAGTCTGTTTTTCTTTTCAGATTCTCTCCGCCGACTGTAATTTGCTACTGACCATACAACACAAGCTGCCTCGCTGATTAAAGTAAGTTCTCATTGCATGATGATAGTTTTATCATCAAATGTCTAATTTCAGATTTCTTAATACTGGTCGATTGCCCGTTCCAAGGCCTCACCGCAGACCAAGTTTCATCTTTTTCATATTAAATTTGAAGGAGATATTAACTGGCAAAATTTGTTTTTCCTTCCAGATTATCTCCGCCGACTGTTACGCGATCCTGCCCATACAACACAAGCTTCCTCGCTGATTAAAGTAAGTTCTCTTTGCATGATAATAATTTCATCATCAAATGTCCGATTTCAGATTTCTTCAAACTGGTCGATTGCCCTTTCCAAGGCCTCACAGCAGAAAAAGTTTCAGTTTTTTCATGATAAAATTAATGGAGATATTAACTCGCAAAGTCTGTTTTTCTTTTCAGATTCTCTCCGCCGTGTGTAATTTGCTACTGCCCATACAACACAAGCTGCCTCGCTGATTAAAGTAAGTTCTTATTGCCTGATGATAGTTTTATCATCAAATGTCCGATTTCAGATTTCTTAATACTGGTCGATTGCCCGTTCCAAGGCCTCACCGCAGACCAAGTTTCACGTTTTTCATATTAAATTTGAAGGAGATATTAACTGGCAAAGTTTGTTTTTCCTTCCAGATTATCTCCGCCGACTGTTACGCGATCCTGCCCATACAACACAAGCTTTCTCGCTGATTAAAGTATGTTCTCTTTGCATGATGATAATTTCATCATCAAATGTCCGATTTCAGATTTCTTCAAACTGGTCGATTGCCCTTTCCAAGGCCTCACAGCAGAAAAGGTTTCAGTTTTTTCATGATAAAATTATGGGAGATATTAACTCGCAAAGTCTGTTTTTCTTTTCAGATTCTCTCCGCCGTGTGTAATTTGCTACTGCCCATACAACACAAGCTGCCTCGCTGGTTAAAGTAAGTTCTCATTGCATGATGATAGTTTTATCATCAAATGTCCGATTTCAGATTTCTTAATACTTGTCGATTGCCCGTTCCAAGGCCTCACCGCAGACCAAGTTTCACCTTTTTCATATTAAATTTGAAGGAGATATTAACTGGCAAAGTTTGTTTTTCCTTCCAGATTATCTCCGCCGACTGTTATGCGATCCTGCATATACAACACAAGCTTCCTCGCTGATTAAAGTAAGTTCTCTTTGCATGATGATAATTTCATCATCAAATGTCCGATTTCAGATTTCTTGAAACTGGTCGATTGCCCTTTCCAAGGCCTCACAGCAGAAAAAGTTTCAGCTTTTTCATAATAAAATTAATGGAGATATTAACTCGCAAAGTCTGTTTTTCTTTTCAGATTCTCTCCGCCGTGTGTAATTTGCTACTGCCCATACAACACAAGCTGCCTCGCTGATTAAAGTAAGTTCTCATTGCATGATGATAGTTCTATTATCAAATGTCCGATTTCAGATTTCTTAATACTGGTCGATTGCCCGTTCCAAGGCCTCACCGCAAATCAAGTTTCACCTTTTTCATATTAAATTTGAAGGAGATATTAACTGGCAAAAGTTTGTTTTTCCTTCCAGATTATCTCCGCCGACTGTTATGCGATCCTGCCCATACAACACAAGCTGCCTCGCTGATTAAAGTAAGTTCTCATTGCATGATGATAGTTTTATCATCAAATGTCCGATTTCAGATTTCTTAATACTGGTCGATTGCCCGTTCCAAGGCCTCACCGCACACCAAGTTTCATCTTTTTCATATTAAATTTGAAGGAGATATTAACTGGCAAAGTTTGTTTTTCCTTCCAGATTATCTCCGCCGACTGTTATGCGATCCTGCATATACAACACAAGCTTCCTCGCTGATTAAAGTAAGTTCTCTTTGCATGATGATAATTTCATCATCAAATGTCCGATTTCAGATTTCTTGAAACTGGTCGATTGCCCTTTCCAAGGCCTCACAGCAGAAAAGTTTCAGCTTTTTCATAATAAAATTAATGGAGATATTAACTCGCAAAGTCTGTTTTTCTTTTCAGATTCTCTCCGCCGACTGTAATTTGCTACTGACCATACAACACAAGCTGCCTCGCTGATTAAAGTAAGTTCTCATTGCATGATGATAGTTTTATTATCAAATGTCCGATTTCAGATTTCTTAATACTGGTCGATTGCCCGTTCCAAGGCCTCACCGCAAACCAAGTTTCACCTTTTTCATATTAAATTTGAAGGAGATATTAACTGGCAAAGTTTGTTTTTCCTTCCAGATTATCTCCGCCGACTGTTATGCGATCCTGCCCATACAACACAAGCTGCCTCGCTGATTAAAGTAAGTTCTCATTGCATGATGATAGTTTTATCATCAAATGTCCGATTTCAGATTTCTTAATACTGGTCGATTGCCCGTTCCAAGGCCTCACCGCACACCAAGTTTCATCTTTTTCATATTAAATTTGAAGGAGATATTAACTGGCAAAGTTTGTTTTTCCTTCCAGATTATCTCCGCCGACTGTTATGCGATCCTGCATATACAACACAAGCTTCCTCGCTGATTAAAGTAAGTTCTCTTTGCATGATGATAATTTCATCATCAAATGTCCGATTTCAGATTTCTTGAAACTGGTCGATTGCCCTTTCCAAGGCCTCACAGCAGAAAAAGTTTCAGCTTTTTCATAATAAAATTAATGGAGATATTAACTCGCAAAGTCTGTTTTTCTTTTCAGATTCTCTCCGCCGTGTGTAATTTGCTACTGCCCATACAACACAAGCTGCCTCGCTGATTAAAGTAAGTTCTCATTGCATGATGATAGTTTTATCATCAAATGTCCGATTTCAGATTTCTTAATACTGGTCGATTGCCCGTTCCAAGGCCTCACCGCAGACCAAGTTTCACGTTTTTCATATTAAATTTGAAGGAGATATTAACTGGCAAAGTTTGTTTTTCCTTCCAGATTATCTCCGCCGACTGTTACGCGATCCTGCCCATACAACACAAGCTTCCTCGCTGATTAAAGTAAGTTCTCTTTGCATGATGATAATTTCATCATCAAATGTCCGATTTCAGATTTCTTAATACTGGTCGATTGCCCGTTCCAAGGCCTCACAAAAGAAAAAGTTTCAGCTTTTTCATAATAAATTTGAAGGAGATATTAACTAGCAAAGTTTGTTTTTCCTTCCAGATTATCTCCGCCGACTGTTATGCGATCCTGCCCATACAACACAAGCTGCCTCGCTGATTAAAGTAAGTTCTCATTGCATGATGATAGTTTTATCATCAAATGTCCGATTTCAGATTTCTTAATACTGGTCGATTGCCCGTTCCAAGGCCTCACCGCAGACCAAGTTTCACGTTTTTCATATTAAATTTGAAGGAGATATTAACTGGCAAAGTTTGTTTTTCCTTCCAGATTATCTCCGCCGACTGTTACGCGATCCTGCCCATACAACACAAGCTTCCTCGCTGATTAAAGTAAGTTCTCTTTGCATGATGATAATTTCATCATCAAATGTCCGATTTCAGATTTCTTAATACTGGTCGATTGCCCGTTCCAAGGCCTCACCGCAGACCAAGTTTCACGTTTTTCATATTAAATTTGAAGGAGATATTAACTGGCAAAGTTTGTTTTTCCTTCCAGATTATCTCCGCCGACTGTTACGCGATCCTGCCCATACAACACAAGCTTTCTCGCTGATTAAAGTATGTTCTCTTTGCATGATGATAATTTCATCATCAAATGTCCGATTTCAGATTTATTCAAACTGGTCGATTGCCCTTTCCAAGGCCTCACAGCAGAAAAAGTTTCAGTTTTTTCATGATAAAATTGAAGGAGATATTAACTCGCAAAGTCTGTTTTTCTTTTCAGATTCTCTCCGCCGTGTGTAATTTGCTACTGCCCATACAACACAAGCTGCCTCGCTGATTAAAGTAAGTTCTTATTGCATGATGATAGTTTTATTATCAAATGTCCGATTTCAGATTTCTTAATACTGGTCGATTGCCTGTTCCAAGGCCTCACCGCAGACCAAGTTTCACTTTTTTCATATTAAATTTGAAGGAGATATTAACTGGCAAAGTTTGTTTTTCCTTCCAGATTATCTCCGCCGACTGTTACGCGATCCTGCCCATACAACACAAGCTTCCTCGCTGATTAAAGTAAGTTCTCTTTGCATGATGATAATTTCATCATCAAATGTCCGATTTCAGATTTCTTGAAACTGGTCGATTGCCCTTTCCAAGGCCTCACAGCAGAAAAGTTTCAGCTTTTTTATAATAAAATTAATGGAGATATTAACTCGCAAAGTCTGTTTTTCTTTTCAGATTCTCTCCGCCGACTGTAATTTGCTACTGACCATACAACACAAGCTGCCTCGCTGATTAAAGTAAGTTCTCATTGCATGATGATAATTTCATCATCAAATGTCCGATTTCAGATTTATTCAAACTGGTCGATTGCCCTTTCCAAGGCCTCACAGCAGAAAAAGTTTCAGTTTTTTCATGATAAAATTGAAGGAGATATTAACTCGCAAAGTCTGTTTTTCTTTTCAGATTCTCTCCGCCGTGTGTAATTTGCTACTGCCCATACAACACAAGCTGCCTCGCTTATTAAAGTAAGTTCTCATTGCATGATGATAGTTTTATTATCAAATGTCCGATTTCAGATTTCTTAATACTGGTCGATTGCCCGTTCCAAGGCCTCACCGCAGACCAAGTTTCACCTTTTTCATATTAAATTTGAAGGAGATATTAACTGGCAAAGTTTGTTTTTCCTTCCAGATTATCTCCGCCGACTGTTACGCGATCCTGCCCATACAACACATGCTTCCTCGCTGATTAAAGTAAGTTCTCTTTGCATGATGATAATTTCATCATCAAATGTCCGATTTCAGATTTCTTGAAACTGGTCGATTGCCCTTTCCAAGGCCTCACAGCAGAAAAAGTTTCAGTTTTTTCATAATAAAATTAATGGAGATATTAACTCGCAAAGTCTGTTTTTCTTTTCAGATTCTCTCCGCCGTGTGTAATTTGCTACTGCCCATACAACACAAGCTGCCTCGCTGATTAAAGTAAGTTCTCATTGCATGATGATAGTTTTATCATCAAATGTCCGATTTCAGATTTCTTAATACTGGTCGATTGCCCGTTCCAAGGCCTCACCGCAGACCAAGTTTCACGTTTTTCATATTAAATTTGAAGGAGATATTAACTGGCAAAGTTTGTTTTTCCTTCCAGATTATCTCCGCCGACTGTTACGCGATCCTGCCCATACAACACAAGCTTCCTCGCTGATTAAAGTAAGTTCTCTTTGCATGATGATAATTTCATCATCAAATGTCCGATTTCAGATTTCTTAATACTGGTCGATTGCCCGTTCCAAGGCCTCACCGCAGACCAAGTTTCACGTTTTACATATTAAATTTGAAGGAGATATTAACTGGCAAAGTTTGTTTTTCCTTCCAGATTATCTCCGCCGACTGTTACGCGATCCTGCCCATACAACACAAGCTTTCTCGCTGATTAAAGTATGTTCTCTTTGCATGATGATAATTTCATCATCAAATGTCCGATTTCAGATTTATTCAAACTGGTCGATTGCCCTTTCCAAGGCCTCACAGCAGAAAAAGTTTCAGTTTTTTCATGATAAAATTGAAGGAGATATTAACTCGCAAAGTCTGTTTTTCTTTTCAGATTCTCTCCGCCGTGTGTAATTTGCTACTGCCCATACAACACAAGCTGCCTCGCTGATTAAAGTAAGTTCTTATTGCATGATGATAGTTTTATTATCAAATGTCCGATTTCAGATTTCTTAATACTGGTCGATTGCCTGTTCCAAGGCCTCACCGCAGACCAAGTTTCACTTTTTTCATATTAAATTTGAAGGAGATATTAACTGGCAAAGTTTGTTTTTCCTTCCAGATTATCTCCGCCGACTGTTACGCGATCCTGCCCATACAACACAAGCTTCCTCGCTGATTAAAGTAAGTTCTCTTTGCATGATGATAATTTCATCATCAAATGTCCGATTTCAGATTTCTTGAAACTGGTCGATTGCCCTTTCCAAGGCCTCACAGCAGAAAAGTTTCAGCTTTTTTATAATAAAATTAATGGAGATATTAACTCGCAAAGTCTGTTTTTCTTTTCAGATTCTCTCCGCCGACTGTAATTTGCTACTGACCATACAACACAAGCTGCCTCGCTGATTAAAGTAAGTTCTCATTGCATGATGATAATTTCATCATCAAATGTCCGATTTCAGATTTATTCAAACTGGTCGATTGCCCTTTCCAAGGCCTCACAGCAGAAAAAGTTTCAGTTTTTTCATGATAAAATTGAAGGAGATATTAACTCGCAAAGTCTGTTTTTCTTTTCAGATTCTCTCCGCCGTGTGTAATTTGCTACTGCCCATACAACACAAGCTGCCTCGCTTATTAAAGTAAGTTCTCATTGCATGATGATAGTTTTATTATCAAATGTCCGATTTCAGATTTCTTAATACTGGTCGATTGCCCGTTCCAAGGCCTCACCGCAGACCAAGTTTCACCTTTTTCATATTAAATTTGAAGGAGATATTAACTGGCAAAGTTTGTTTTTCCTTCCAGATTATCTCCGCCGACTGTTACGCGATCCTGCCCATACAACACAAGCTTCCTCGCTGATTAAAGTAAGTTCTCTTTGCATGATGATAATTTCATCATCAAATGTCCGATTTCAGATTTCTTGAAACTGGTCGATTGCCCTTTCCAAGGCCTCACAGCAGAAAAGTTTCAGCTTTTTTATAATAAAATTAATGGAGATATTAACTCGCAAAGTCTGTTTTTCTTTTCAGATTCTCTCCGCCGACTGTAATTTGCTACTGACCATACAACACAAGCTGCCTCGCTGATTAAAGTAAGTTCTCATTGCATGATGATAGTTTTATCATCAAATGTCCGATTTCAGATTTCTTGAAACTGGTCGATTGCCCTTTCCAAGGCCTCAAAGCAGAAAAGTTTCAGCTTTTTCATAATAAAATTGATGGAGATATTAACTCGCAAAGTCTGTTTTTCTTTTCAGATTCTCTCCGCCGTGTGTAATTTGCTACTTCCCATACAACACAAGCTGCCTCGCTGATTAAAGTAAGTTCTCATTGCATGATGATAGTTTTATCATCAAATGTCCGATTTCAGATTTCTTAATACTGGTCGATTGCCCGTTCCAAGGCCTCACCGCACACCAAGTTTCATCTTTTTCATATTAAATTTGAAGGAGATATTAACTGGCAAAGTTTGTTTTTCCTTCCAGATTATCTCCGCCGACTGTTATGCGATCCTGCATATACAACACAAGCTTCCTCGCTGATTAAAGTAAGTTCTCTTTGCATGATAATAATTTCATCATCAAATGTCCGATTTCAGATTTCTTATTACTGGTCGATTGCCCTTTCCAAGGCCTCACAGCAGAAAAAGTTTCATCTTTTTCATAATGAAATTGAAGGAGATATTAACTCGCAAAGTCTGTTTTTCTTTTCAGATTCTCTCCGCCGACTGTAATTTGCTACTGCCCATACAACACAAGCTGCCTCGCTGATTAAAGTAAGTTCTCATTGCATGATGATAGTTTTATCATCAAATGTCCGATTTCAGATTTCTTAATACTGGTCGATTGCCCGTTCCAAGGGCTCACCGCAGACCAAGTTTCACCTTTTTCATATTGAATTTGAAGGAGATATTAACTGGGAAAGTTTGTTTTTCCTTCCAGATTATCTCCGCCGACTGTTACGCGATCCTGCCCATACAACACAAGCTTCCTCGCTGATTAAAGTATGTTCTCTTTGCATGATGATAATTTCATCATCAAATGTCCGATTTCAGATTTCTTAATACTGGTCGATTGCCCGTTCCAAGGCCTCACAGCAGAAAAAGTTTCATCTTTTTCATAATAAAATTGAAGGAGATATTATCTCGCAAAGTCTGTTTTTCTTTTCAGATTCTCTCCGCCGACTGTAATTTGCTACTGACCATACAACACAAGCTGCCTCGCTGATTAAAGTAAGTTCTCATTGCATGATGATAGTTTTATCATCAAATGTCCGATTTCAGATTTCTTAATACTGGTCGATTGCCCGTTCCAAGGCCTCACCGCAGACCAAGTTTCATCTTTTTCATATTAAATTTGAAGGAGATATTAACTGGCAAAGTTTGTTTTTCCTTCCAGATTATCTCCGCCGACTGTTATGCGATCCTGCCCATACAGCACAAGCTGCCTCGCTGATTAAAGTAAGTTCTCATTGCATGATGATAGTTTTATCATCAAATGTCCGATTGCAGATTTCTTAATACTGGTCGATTGCCCGTTCCAAGGCCTCACCGCAGACCAAGTTTCATCTTTTTCATATTAATTTTGAAGGAGATATTAACTGGCAAAGTTTGTTTTTCCTTCCAGATTATCTCCGCCGACTGTTATGCGATCCTGCCCATACAGCACAAGCTGCCTCGCTGATTAAAGTAAGTTCTCATTGCATGATGATAGTTTTATCATCAAATGTCCGATTGCAGATTTCTTAATACTGGTCGATTGCCCGTTCCAAGGCCTCACCGCAGACCAAGTTTCATCTTTTTCATATTAATTTTGAAGGAGATATTAACTGGCAAAGTTTGTTTTTCCTTCCAGATTATCTCCGCCGACTGTTATGCGATCCTGCCCATACAACACGAGCTTCCTCGCTGATTAAAGTAAGTTCTCTTTGCATGATGATAATTTCATTATCAAATGTCCGATTTCAGATTTCTTAATACTGGTCGATTGCCCGTTCCAAGGCCTCACCGCAGACCAAGTTTCATCTTTTTCATATTAAATTTGAAGGAGATATTAACTGGCAAAATTTGTTTTTCCTTCCAGATTATCTCCGCCG
This sequence comes from Luidia sarsii, assembly GCA_949987565.1. Lineage (NCBI taxonomy): Eukaryota > Metazoa > Echinodermata > Asteroidea > Paxillosida > Luidiidae > Luidia > Luidia sarsii. The sequence continues at coordinate 14,044,625 of OX465107.1, forward strand.
ACTGTTACGCGATCCTGCCCATACAACACAAGCTTCCTCGCTGATTAAAGTAAGTTCTCTTTGCATGATAATAATTTCATCATCAAATGTCCGATTTCAGATTTCTTCAAACTGGTCGATTGCCCTTTCCAAGGCCTCACAGCAGAAAAAGTTTCAGCTTTTTCATAATAAAATTAATGGAGATATTAACTCGCAAAGTCTGTTTTTCTTTTCAGATTCTCTCCGCCGTGTGTAATTTGCTACTGCCCATACAACACAAGCTGCCTCGCTGATTAAAGTAAGTTCTCATTGCATGATGATAGTTTTATCATCAAATGTCTGATTTCAGATTTCTTAATACTGGTCGATTGCCCGTTCCAAGGCCTCACCGCAGACCAAGTTTCACCTTTTTCATATTAAATTTGAAGGAGATATTAACTGGCAAAGTTTGTTTTTCCTTCCAGATTATCTCCGGCGACTGTTACGCGATCCTGCCCATACAACACAAGCTTTCTCGCTGATTAAAGTATGTTCTCTTTGCATGATGATAATTTCATCATCAAATGTCCGATTTCAGATTTCTTATTACTGGTCGATTGCCCGTTCCAAGGCCTCACAGCAGAAACAGTTTCAGCTTTTTCATAATAAAATTGAAGGAGATATTATCTCGCAAAGTCTGTTTTTCTTTTCAGATTCTCTCCGCCGACTGTAATTTGCTACTGACCATACAACACAAGCTGCCTCGCTGATTAAAGTAAGTTCTCATTGCATGATGATAGTTTCATCATCAAATATCCGATTTCAGATTTCTTAATACTGGTCGATTGCCCGTTCCAAGGCCTCACAGCAGAAAAAGTTTCATCTTTTTCATAATAAAATTGAAGGAGATATTATCTCGCAAAGTCTGTTTTTCTTTTCAGATTCTCTCCGCCGACTGTAATTTGCTACTGACCATACAACACAAGCTGCCTCGCTGATTAAAGTAAGTTCTCATTGCATGATGATAGTTTTATCATCAAATGTCCGATTTCAGATTTCTTAATACTGGTCGATTGCCCGTTCCAAGGCCTCACCGCAGACCAAGTTTCATCTTTTTCATATTAAATTTGAAGGAGATATTAACTGGCAAAGTTTGTTTTTCCTTCCAGATTATCTCCGCCGACTGTTATGCGATCCTGCCCATACAACACAAGCTGCCTCGCTGATTAAAGTAAGTTCTCATTGCATGATGATAGTTTTATCATCAAATGTCCGATTGCAGATTTCTTAATACTGGTCGATTGCCCGTTCCAAGGCCTCACCGCAGACCAAGTTTCATCTTTTTCATGTTAATTTTGAAGGAGATATTAACTGGCAAAGTTTGTTTTTCCTTCCAGATTATCTCCGCCGACTGTTATGCGATCCTGCCCATACAGCACAAGCTGCCTCGCTGATTAAAGTAAGTTCTCATTGCATGATGATAGTTTTATCATCAAATGTCCGATTGCAGATTTCTTAATACTGGTCGATTGCCCGTTCCAAGGCCTCACCGCAGACCAAGTTTCATCTTTTTCATATTAATTTTGAAGGAGATATTAACTGGCAAAGTTTGTTTTTCCTTCCAGATTATCTCCGCCGACTGTTATGCGATCCTGCCCATACAACACGAGCTTCCTCGCTGATTAAAGTAAGTTCTCTTTGCATGATGATAATTTCATTATCAAATGTCCGATTTCAGATTTCTTAATACTGGTCGATTGCCCGTTCCAAGGCCTCACCGCAGACCAAGTTTCATCTTTTTCATATTAAATTTGAAGGAGATATTAACTGGCAAAATTTGTTTTTCCTTCCAGATTATCTCCGCCGACTGTTACGCGATCCTGCCCATACAACACAAGCTTCCTCGCTGATTAAAGTAAGTTCTCTTTGCATGATAATAATTTCATCATCAAATGTCCGATTTCAGATTTCTTCAAACTGGTCGATTGCCCTTTCCAAGGCCTCACAGCAGAAAAAGTTTCAGCTTTTTCATAATAAAATTAATGGAGATATTAACTCGCAAAGTCTGTTTTTCTTTTCAGATTCTCTCCGCCGTGTGTAATTTGCTACTGCCCATACAACACAAGCTGCCTCGCTGATTAAAGTAAGTTCTCATTGCATGATGATAGTTTTATCATCAAATGTCTGATTTCAGATTTCTTAATACTGGTCGATTGCCCGTTCCAAGGCCTCACCGCAGACCAAGTTTCACCTTTTTCATATTAAATTTGAAGGAGATATTAACTGGCAAAGTTTGTTTTTCCTTCCAGATTATCTCCGGCGACTGTTACGCGATCCTGCCCATACAACACAAGCTTTCTCGCTGATTAAAGTATCTTCTCTTTGCATGATGATAATTTCATCATCAAATGTCCGATTTCAGATTTCTTATTACTGGTCGATTGCCCGTTCCAAGGCCTCACAGCAGAAACAGTTTCAGCTTTTTCATAATAAAATTGAAGGAGATATTATCTCGCAAAGTCTGTTTTTCTTTTCAGATTCTCTCCGCCGACTGTAATTTGCTACTGACCATACAACACAAGCTGCCTCGCTGATTAAAGTAAGTTCTCATTGCATGATGATAGTTTCATCATCAAATATCCGATTTCAGATTTCTTAATACTGGTCGATTGCCCGTTCCAAGGCCTCACAGCAGAAAAAGTTTCATCTTTTTCATAATAAAATTGAAGGAGATATTATCTCGCAAAGTCTGTTTTTCTTTTCAGATTCTCTCCGCCGACTGTAATTTGCTACTGACCATACAACACAAGCTGCCTCGCTGATTAAAGTAAGTTCTCATTGCATGATGATAGTTTTATCATCAAATGTCCGATTTCAGATTTCTTAATACTGGTCGATTGCCCGTTCCAAGGCCTCACCGCAGACCAAGTTTCATCTTTTTCATATTAAATTTGAAGGAGATATTAACTGGCAAAGTTTGTTTTTCCTTCCAGATTATCTCCGCCGACTGTTATGCGATCCTGCCCATACAACACAAGCTGCCTCGCTGATTAAAGTAAGTTCTCATTGCATGATGATAGTTTTATCATCAAATGTCCGATTGCAGATTTCTTAATACTGGTCGATTGCCCGTTCCAAGGCCTCACCGCAGACCAAGTTTCATCTTTTTCATGTTAAATTTGAAGGAGATATTAACTGGCAAAATTTGTTTTTCCTTCCAGATTATCTCCGCCGACTGTTACGCGATCCTGCCCATACAACACAAGCTTCCTCGCTGATTAAAGTGAGTTCTCTTTGCATGATAATAATTTCATCATCAAATGTCCGATTTCAGATTTATTCAAACTGGTCGATTGCCCTTTCCAAGGCCTCACAGCAGAAAAAGTTTCAGTTTTTTCATGATAAAATTAATGGAGATATTAACTCGCAAAGTCTGTTTTTCTTTTCAGATTCTCTCCGCCGTGTGTAATTTGCTACTGCCCATACAACACAAGCTGCCTCGCTGATTAAAGTAAGTTCTCATTGCATGATGATAGTTTTATCATCAAATGTCCGATTTCAGATTTCTTAATACTGGTCGATTGCCCGTTCCAAGGCCTCACCGCAGACCAAGTTTCACCTTTTTCATATCAAATTTGAAGGAGTTATTAACTGGGAAAGTTTGTTTTTCCTTCCAGATTATCTCCGCCGACTGTTACGCGATCCTGCCCATACAACACAAGCTTCCTCGCTGATTAAAGTATGTTCTCTTTGCATGATGATATTTTCATCATCAAATGTCCGATTTCAGATTTCTTAATACTGGTCGATTGCCCGTTCCAAGGCCTCACAGCAGAAAAAGTTTCATCTTTTTCATAATAGAATTGAAGGAGATATTATCTCGCAAAGTCTGTTTTTCTTTTCAGATTCTCTCCGCCGACTGTAATTTGCTACTGCCCATACAACACAAGCTGCCTCGCTGGTTAAAGTAAGTTCTCATTGCATGATGATAGTTTTATCATCAAATGTCCGATTTCAGATTTCTTAATACTTGTCGATTGCCCGTTCCAAGGCCTCACCGCAGACCAAGTTTCACCTTTTTCATATTAAATTTGAAGGAGATATTAACTGGCAAAGTTTGTTTTTCCTTCCAGATTATCTCCGCCGACTGTTATGCGATCCTGCATATACAACACAAGCTTCCTCGCTGATTAAAGTAAGTTCTCTTTGCATGATGATAATTTCATCATCAAATGTCCGATTTCAGATTTCTTGAAACTGGTCGATTGCCCTTTCCAAGGCCTCACAGCAGAAAAAGATTCAGCTTTTTCATAATAAAATTAATGGAGATATTAACTCGCAAAGTCTGTTTTTCTTTTCAGATTCTCTCCGCCGTGTGTAATTTGCTACTGCCCATACAACACAAGCTGCCTCGCTGATTAAAGTAAGTTCTCATTGCATGATGATAGTTCTATTATCAAATGTCCGATTTCAGATTTCTTAATACTGGTCGATTGCCCGTTCCAAGGCCTCACCGCAAATCAAGTTTCACCTTTTTCATATTAAATTTGAAGGAGATATTAACTGGCAAAGTTTGTTTTTCCTTCCAGATTATCTCCGCCGACTGTTATGCGATCCTGCACATACAACACAAGCTGCCTCGCTGATTAAAGTAAGTTCTCATTGCATGATGATAGTTTTATCATCAAATGTCCGATTTCAGATTTCTTAATACTGGTCGATTGCCCGTTCCAAGGCCTCACCGCACACCAAGTTTCATCTTTTTCATATTAAATTTGAAGGAGATATTAACTGGCAAAGTTTGTTTTTCCTTCCAGATTATCTCCGCCGACTGTTATGCGATCCTGCATATACAACACAAGCTTCCTCGCTGATTAAAGTAAGTTCTCTTTGCATGATGATAATTTCATCATCAAATGTCCGATTTCAGATTTCTTGAAACTGGTCGATTGCCCTTTCCAAGGCCTCACAGCAGAAAAGTTTCAGCTTTTTCATAATAAAATTAATGGAGATATTAACTCGCAAAGTCTGTTTTTCTTTTCAGATTCTCTCCGCCGACTGTAATTTGCTACTGACCATACAACACAAGCTGCCTCGCTGATTAAAGTAAGTTCTCATTGCATGATGATAGTTTTATTATCAAATGTCCGATTTCAGATTTCTTAATACTGGTCGATTGCCCGTTCCAAGGCCTCACCGCAAACCAAGTTTCACCTTTTTCATATTAAATTTGAAGGAGATATTAACTGGCAAAGTTTGTTTTTCCTTCCAGATTATCTCCGCCGACTGTTATGCGATCCTGCCCATACAACACAAGCTGCCTCGCTGATTAAAGTAAGTTCTCATTGCATGATGATAGTTTTATCATCAAATGTCCGATTTCAGATTTCTTAATACTGGTCGATTGCCCGTTCCAAGGCCTCACCGCACACCAAGTTTCATCTTTTTCATATTAAATTTGAAGGAGATATTAACTGGCAAAGTTTGTTTTTCCTTCCAGATTATCTCCGCCGACTGTTATGCGATCCTGCATATACAACACAAGCTTCCTCGCTGATTAAAGTAAGTTCTCTTTGCATGATGATAATTTCATCATCAAATGTCCGATTTCAGATTTCTTGAAACTGGTCGATTGCCCTTTCCAAGGCCTCACAGCAGAAAAAGTTTCAGCTTTTTCATAATAAAATTAATGGAGATATTAACTCGCAAAGTCTGTTTTTCTTTTCAGATTCTCTCCGCCGTGTGTAATTTGCTACTGCCCATACAACACAAGCTGCCTCGCTGATTAAAGTAAGTTCTCATTGCATGATGATAGTTTTATCATCAAATGTCCGATTTCAGATTTCTTAATACTGGTCGATTGCCCGTTCCAAGGCCTCACCGCAGACCAAGTTTCACGTTTTTCATATTAAATTTGAAGGAGATATTAACTGGCAGAGTTTGTTTTTCCTTCCAGATTATCTCCGCCGACTGTTACGCGATCCTGCCCATACAACACAAGCTTCCTCGCTGATTAAAGTAAGTTCTCTTTGCATGATGATAATTTCATCATCAAATGTCCGATTTCAGATTTCTTAATACTGGTCGATTGCCCGTTCCAAGGCCTCACAAAAGAAAAAGTTTCAGCTTTTTCATAATAAATTTGAAGGAGATATTAACTAGCAAAGTTTGTTTTTCCTTCCAGATTATCTCCGCCGACTGTTATGCGATCCTGCCCATACAACACAAGCTGCCTCGCTGATTAAAGTAAGTTCTCATTGCATGATGATAGTTTTATCATCAAATGTCCGATTTCAGATTTCTTAATACTGGTCGATTGCCCGTTCCAAGGCCTCACCGCAGACCAAGTTTCACGTTTTTCATATTAATTTTGAAGGAGATATTAACTGGCAAAGTTTGTTTTTCCTTCCAGATTATCTCCGCCGACTGTTACGCGATCCTGCCCATACAACACAAGCTTCCTCGCTGATTAAAGTAAGTTCTCTTTGCATGATGATAATTTCATCATCAAATGTCCGATTTCAGATTTCTTAATACTGGTCGATTGCCCGTTCCAAGGCCTCACCGCAGACCAAGTTTCACGTTTTTCATATTAAATTTGAAGGAGATATTAACTGGCAAAGTTTGTTTTTCCTTCCAGATTATCTCCGCCGACTGTTACGCGATCCTGCCCATACAACACAAGCTTTCTCGCTGATTAAAGTATGTTCTCTTTGCATGATGATAATTTCATCATCAAATGTCCGATTTCAGATTTATTCAAACTGGTCGATTGCCCTTTCCAAGGCCTCACAGCAGAAAAAGTTTCAGTTTTTTCATGATAAAATTGAAGGAGATATTAACTCGCAAAGTCTGTTTTTCTTTTCAGATTCTCTCCGCCGTGTGTAATTTGCTACTGCCCATACAACACAAGCTGCCTCGCTGATTAAAGTAAGTTCTTATTGCATGATGATAGTTTTATTATCAAATGTCCGATTTCAGATTTCTTAATACTGGTCGATTGCCTGTTCCAAGGCCTCACCGCAGACCAAGTTTCACTTTTTTCATATTAAATTTGAAGGAGATATTAACTGGCAAAGTTTGTTTTTCCTTCCAGATTATCTCCGCCGACTGTTACGCGATCCTGCCCATACAACACAAGCTTCCTCGCTGATTAAAGTAAGTTCTCTTTGCATGATGATAATTTCATCATCAAATGTCCGATTTCAGATTTCTTGAAACTGGTCGATTGCCCTTTCCAAGGCCTCACAGCAGAAAAGTTTCAGCTTTTTTATAATAAAATTAATGGAGATATTAACTCGCAAAGTCTGTTTTTCTTTTCAGATTCTCTCCGCCGACTGTAATTTGCTACTGACCATACAACACAAGCTGCCTCGCTGATTAAAGTAAGTTCTCATTGCATGATGATAATTTCATCATCAAATGTCTGATTTCAGATTTATTCAAACTGGTCGATTGCCCTTTCCAAGGCCTCACAGCAGAAAAAGTTTCAGTTTTTTCATGATAAAATTGAAGGAGATATTAACTCGCAAAGTCTGTTTTTCTTTTCAGATTCTCTCCGCCGTGTGTAATTTGCTACTGCCCATACAACACAAGCTGCCTCGCTGATTAAAGTAAGTTCTTATTGCATGATGATAGTTTTATTATCAAATGTCCGATTTCAGATTTCTTAATACTGGTCGATTGCCTGTTCCAAGGCCTCACCGCAGACCAAGTTTCACTTTTTTCATATTAAATTTGAAGGAGATATTAACTGGCAAAGTTTGTTTTTCCTTCCAGATTATCTCCGCCGACTGTTACGCGATCCTGCCCATACAACACAAGCTTCCTCGCTGATTAAAGTAAGTTCTCTTTGCATGATGATAATTTCATCATCAAATGTCCGATTTCAGATTTCTTGAAACTGGTCGATTGCCCTTTCCAAGGCCTCACAGCAGAAACAGTTTCAGGTTTTTCATAATAAAATTAATGGAGATATTAACTCGCAAAGTCTGTTTTTCTTTTCAGATTCTCTCCGCCGTGTGTAATTTGCTACTGCCCATACAACACAAGCTGCCTCGCTGATTAAAGTAAGTTCTCATTGCATGATGATAGTTTTATTATCAAATGTCCGATTTCAGATTTCTTAATACTGGTCGATTGCCCGTTCCAAGGCCTCACCGCAGACCAAGTTTCACCTTTTTCATATTAAATTTGAAGGAGATATTAACTGGCAAAGTTTGTTTTTCCTTCCAGATTATCTCCGCCGACTGTTACGCGATCCTGCCCATACAACACAAGCTTCCTCGCTGATTAAAGTAAGTTCTCTTTGCATGATGATAATTTCATCATCAAATGTCCGATTTCAGATTTCTTGAAACTGGTCGATTGCCCTTTCCAAGGCCTCACAGCAGAAAAGTTTCAGCTTTTTTATAATAAAATTAATGGAGATATTAACTCGCAAAGTCTGTTTTTCTTTTCAGATTCTCTCCGCCGACTGTAATTTGCTACTGACCATACAACACAAGCTGCCTCGCTGATTAAAGTAAGTTCTCATTGCATGATGATAGTTTTATCATCAAATGTCCGATTTCAGATTTCTTGAAACTGGTCGATTGCCCTTTCCAAGGCCTCAAAGCAGAAAAGTTTCAGCTTTTTCATAATAAAATTGATGGAGATATTAACTCGCAAAGTCTGTTTTTCTTTTCAGATTCTCTCCGCCGTGTGTAATTTGCTACTTCCCATACAACACAAGCTGCCTCGCTGATTAAAGTAAGTTCTCATTGCATGATGATAGTTTTATCATCAAATGTCCGATTTCAGATTTCTTAATACTGGTCGATTGCCCGTTCCAAGGCATCACCGCACACCAAGTTTCATCTTTTTCATATTAAATTTGAAGGAGATATTAACTGGCAAAGTTTGTTTTTCCTTCCAGATTATCTCCGCCGACTGTTATGCGATCCTGCATATACAACACAAGCTTCCTCGCTGATTAAAGTAAGTTCTCTTTGCATGATGATAATTTCATCATCAAATGTCCGATTTCAGATTTCTTGAAACTGGTCGATTGCCCTTTCCAAGGCCTCACAGCAGAAACAGTTTCAGCTTTTTCATAATAAAATTAATGGAGATATTAACTCGCAAAGTCTGTTTTTCTTTTCAGATTCTCTCCGCCGTGTGTAATTTGCTACTGCCCATACAACACAAGCTGCCTCGCTGATTAAAGTAAGTTCTCATTGCATGATGATAGTTTTATTATCAAATGTCCGATTTCAGATTTCTTAATACTGGTCGATTGCCCGTTCCAAGGCCTCACCGCAGACCAAGTTTCACCTTTTTCATATTAAATTTGAAGGAGATATTAACTGGCAAAGTTTGTTTTTCCTTCCAGATTATCTCCGCCGACTGTTACGCGATCCTGCCCATACAACACAAGCTTCCTCGCTGATTAAAGTAAGTTCTCCTTGCATGATGATAATTTCATCATCAAATGTCCGATTTCAGATTTCTTAATACTGGTCGATTGCCCGTTCCAATGCCTCACAAAAGAAAAAGTTTCAGCTTTTTCATAATAAAATTGAAGGAGATATTATCTCGCAAAGTCTGTTTTTCTTTTCAGATTCTCTCCGCCGACTGTAATTTGCTACTGACCATACAACACAAGCTGCCTCGCTGATTAAAGTAAGTTCTCATTGCATGATGATAGTTTTATCATCAAATGTCCGATTTCAGATTTCTTAATACTGGTCGATTGCCCGTTCCAAGGCCTCACGGCAGACCAAGTTTCATCTTTTTCATATTAAATTTGAAGGAGATATTAACTAGCAAAGTTTGTTTTTCCTTCCAGATTATCTCCGCCGACTGTTATGCGATCCTGCCCATACAACACAAGCTGCCTCGCTGATTAAAGTAAGTTCTCATTGCATGATGATAGTTTTATCATCAAATGTCCGATTGCAGATTTCTTAATACTGGTCGATTGCCCGTTCCAAGGCCTCACCGCAGACCAAGTTTCATCTTTTTCATATTAAATTTGAAGGAGATATTAACTGGCAAAATTTGTTTTTCCTTCCAGATTATCTCCGCCGACTGTTACGCGATCCTGCCCATACAACACAAGCTTCCTCGCTGATTAAAGTAAGTTCTCTTTGCATGATAATAATTTCATCATCAAATGTCCGATTTCAGATTTCTTCAAACTGGTCGATTGCCCTTTCCAAGGCCTCACAGCAGAAAAAGTTTCAGTTTTTTCATGATAAAATTATGGGAGATATTAACTCGCAAAGTCTGTTTTTCTTTTCAGATTCTCTCCGCCGTGTGTAATTTGCTACTGCCCATACAACACAAGCTGCCTCGCTGATTAAAGTAAGTTCTCATTGCATGATGATAGTTTTATTATCAAATGTCCGATTTCAGATTTCTTAATACTGGTCGATTGCCCGTTCCAAGGCCTCACCGCAGACCAAGTTTCACCTTTTTCATATTAAATTTGAAGGAGATATTAACTGGCAAAGTTTGTTTTTCCTTCCAGATTATCTCCGCCGACTGTTACGCGATCCTGCCCATACAACACAAGCTTCCTCGCTGATTAAAGTAAGTTCTCTTTGCATGATGATAATTTCATCATCAAATGTCCGATTTCAGATTTCTTAATACTGGTCGATTGCCCGTTCCAAGGCCTCACAAAAGAAAAAGTTTCAGCTTTTTCATAATAAAATTGAAGGAGATATTATCTCGCAAAGTCTGTTTTTCTTTTCAGATTCTCTCCGCCGACTGTAATTTGCTACTGACCATACAACACAAGCTGCCTCGCTGATTAAAGTAAGTTCTCATTGCATGATGATAGTTTTATCATCAAATGTCCGATTTCAGATTTCTTAATACTGGTCGATTGCCCGTTCCAAGGCCTCACGGCAGACCAAGTTTCATCTTTTTCATATTAAATTTGAAGGAGATATTAACTAGCAAAGTTTGTTTTTCCTTCCAGATTATCTCCGCCGACTGTTATGCGATCCTGCCCATACAACACAAGCTGCCTCGCTGATTAAAGTAAGTTCTCATTGCATGATGATAGTTTTATCATCAAATGTCCGATTGCAGATTTCTTAATACTGGTCGATTGCCCGTTCCAAGGCCTCACCGCAGACCAAGTTTCATCTTTTTCATATTAAATTTGAAGGAGATATTAACTGGCAAAATTTGTTTTTCCTTCCAGATTATCTCCGCCGACTGTTACGCGATCCTGCCCATACAACACAAGCTTCCTCGCTGATTAAAGTAAGTTCTCTTTGCATGATAATAATTTCATCATCAAATGTCCGATTTCAGATTTCTTCAAACTGGTCGATTGCCCTTTCCAAGGCCTCACAGCAGAAAAAGTTTCAGTTTTTTCATGATAAAATTATGGGAGATATTAACTCGCAAAGTCTGTTTTTCTTTTCAGATTCTCTCCGCCGTGTGTAATTTGCTACTGCCCATACAACACAAGCTGCCTCGCTGATTAAAGTAAGTTCTCATTGCATGATGATAGTTTTATTATCAAATGTCCGATTTCAGATTTCTTAATACTGGTCGATTGCCCGTTCCAAGGCCTCACCGCAGACCAAGTTTCACCTTTTTCATATTAAATTTGAAGGAGATATTAACTGGCAAAGTTTGTTTTTCCTTCCAGATTATCTCCGCCGACTGTTACGCGATCCTGCCCATACAACACAAGCTTCCTCGCTGATTAAAGTAAGTTCTCTTTGCATGATGATAATTTCATCATCAAATGTCCGATTTCAGATTTCTTAATACTGGTCGATTGCCCGTTCCAAGGCCTCACAAAAGAAAAAGTTTCAGCTTTTTCATAATAAAATTGAAGGAGATATTATCTCGCAAAGTCTGTTTTTCTTTTCAGATTCTCTCCGCCGACTGTAATTTGCTACTGACCATACAACACAAGCTGCCTCGCTGATTAAAGTAAGTTCTCATTGCATGATGATAGTTTTATCATCAATTGTCCGATTTCAGATTTCTTAATACTGGTCGATTGCCCGTTCCAAGGCCTCACCGCAGACCAAGTTTCATCTTTTTCATATAAAATTTGAAGGAGATATTAACTGGCAAAATTTGTTTTTCCTTCCAGATTATCTCCGCCGACTGTTACGCGATCCTGCCCATACAACACAAGCTTCCTCGCTGATTAAAGTAAGTTCTCTTTGCATGATAATAATTTCATCATCAAATGTCCGATTTCAGATTTCCTCAAACTGGTCGATTGCCCTTTCCAAGGCCTCACAGCAGAAAAAGTTTCAGTTTTTTCATGATAAAATTATGGGAGATATTAACTCGCAAAGTCTGTTTTTCTTTTCAGATTCTCTCCGCCGTGTGTAATTTGCTACTGCCCATACAACACAAGCTGCCTCGCTGATTAAAGTAAGTTCTCATTGCATGATGATAGTTTTATCATCAAATGTCCGATTTCAGATTTCTTAATACTGGTCGATTGCCCGTTCCAAGGCCTCACCGCAGACCAAGTTTCACCTTTTTCATATTAAATTTGAAGGAGATATTAACTGGCAAAGTTTGTTTTTCCTTCCAGATTATCTCCGCCGACTGTTACGCGATCCTGCCCATACAACACAAGCTTCCTCGCTGATTAAAGTAAGTTCTCTTTGCATGATGATAATTTCATCATCAAATGTCCGATTTCAGATTTCTTCAAACTGGTCGATTGCCCTTTCCAAGGCCTCACAGCAGAAAAGTTTCAGCTTTTTCATAATAAAATTAAAGGAGATATTAACTCGCAAATTCTGTTTTTCTTTTCAGATTCTCTCCGCCGACTGTAATATGCTACTGCCCATACAACACAAGCTTCTTCGCTGATTAAAGTAAGTTCTCTTTGCATGATGATAATTTCATTATTAAATGTCCAATTACTGATTTCTGAATACTGGTCGATTGCCCTTTCTAAGGACTCACTGCAGACCAAGTTTCAGCTTTTTCATATTAAACTTGAAGGAGATATTAACTGGCAAAGTTTGTTTTTCCTTCCAGATTATCTCCGCCGACTGTTATGCGATCCTACCATACAACACAAGCTTCCTTGCTATTTAAAGTAAGTTCTCTTTGCATGATAATAATTTCATCATCAAATGTCCGATTTCAGATTTCTTGAAACTGGTCGATTGCCCTTTCCAAGGCCTCACAGCAGAAAAGTTTCAGCTTTTTCATAATAAAATTAATGGAGATATTAACTCGCAAAGTCTGTTTTTCTTTTCAGATTCTCTCCGCCGACTGTAATTTGCTACTGACCATACAACACAAGCTGCCTCGCTGATTAAAGTAAGTTCTCATTGCATGATGATAGTTTTATCATCAAATGTCCGATTTCAGATTTCTTAATACTGGTCGATTGCCCTTTCCAAGGCCTCAAAGCAGAAAAGTTTCAGCTTTTTCATAATAAAATTGATGGAGATATTAACTCGCAAAGTCTGTTTTTCTTTTCAGATTCTCTCCGCCGTGTGTAATTTGCTACTCCCCATACAACACAAGCTGCCTCGCTGATTAAAGTAAGTTCTCATTGCATGATGATAGTTTTATCATCAAATGTCCGATTTCAGATTTCTTAATACTGGTCGATTGCCCGTTCCAAGGCCTCACCGCACACCAAGTTTCATCTTTTTCATATTAAATTTGAAGGAGATATTAACTGGCAAAGTTTGTTTTTCCTTCCAGATTATCTCCGCCGACTGTTATGCGATCCTCCATATACAACACAAGCTTCCTCGCTGATTAAAGTAAGTTCTCTTTGCATGATGATAATTTCATCATCAAATGTCCGATTTCAGATTTCTTAATACTGGTCGATTGCCCGTTCCAAGGCCTCACAGCAGAAAAAGTTTCAGCTTTTTCATAATAAAATTTAAGGAGATATTATCTCGCAAAGTCTGTTTTTCTTTTCAGATTCTCTCCGCCGACTGTAATTTGCTACTGACCATACAACACAAGCTGCCTCGCTGATTAACGTAAGTTCTCATTGCATGATGATAGTTTTATCATCAAATGTCCGATTTCAGATTTCTTAATACTGGTCGATTGCCCGTTCCAAGGCCTCACCGCAGACCAAGTTTCACCTTTTTCATATTAAATTTAAAGGAGATATTAACTGGCAAAGTTTGTTTTTCTTCCAGATTATCTCCGCAGACTGTTACGCGATCCTGCCCATACAACACAAGCTTCCTCGCTGATTAAAGTATGTTCTCTTTGCATGATGATAATTTCATCATCAAATGTCCGATTTCAGATTTCTTAATACTGGTCGATTGCCCGTTCCAAGGCCTCACAGCAGAAAAAGTTTCATCTTTTTCATAATAGAATTGAAGGAGATATTATCTCGCAAAGTCTGTTTTTCTTTTCAGATTCTCTCCGCCGACTGTAATTTGCTACTGACCATACAACACAAGCTGCCTCGCTGATTAAAGTAAGTTCTCATTGCATGATGATAGTTTTATCATCAAATGTCTAATTTCAGATTTCTTAATACTGGTCGATTGCCCGTTCCAAGGCCTCACCGCAGACCAAGTTTCACCTTTTTTCATATTAAATTTGAAGGAGATATTAACTGGCAAAGTTTGTTTTTCCTTCCAGATTATCTCCGCCGACTGTTACGCGATCCTGCCCATACAACACAAGCTTCCTCGCTGATTAAAGTAAGTTCTCATTGCATGATGATAGTTTTATCATCAAATGTCCGATTTCAGATTTCTTAATACTGGTCGATTGCCCGTTCCAAGGCCTCACCGCAGACCAAGTTTCATCTTTTTCATATTAAATTTGAAGGAGATATTAACTGGCAAAGTTTGTTTTTCCTTCCAGATTATCTCCGCCGACTGTTATGCGATCCTGCCCATACAACACAAGCTGCCTCGCTGATTAAAGTAAGTTCTCATTGCATGATGATAGTTTTATCATCAAATGTCCGATTTCAGATTTCGTAATACTGGTCGATTGCCCGTTCCAAGGTTTCACCGCAGACCAAGTTTCACCTTTTTCATATTAAATTTGAAGGAGATATTAACTGGCAAAGTTTGTTTTTCCTTCCAGATTATCTCCGCCGACTGTTACGCGATCCTGCCCATACAACACAAGCTTCCTCGCTGATTAAAGTAAGTTCTCTTTGCATGATAATAATTTCACCATCAAATGTCCGATTTCAGATTTCTTCAAACTGGTCGATTGCCCTTTCCAAGGCCTCACAGCAGAAAAAGTTTCAGCTTTTTCATAATAAAATTAATGGAGATATTAACTCGCAGTCTGTTTTTCTTTTCAGATTCTCTCCGGCGTGTGTAATTTGCTACTGCCCATACAACACAAGCTGCCTCGCTGATTAAAATAAGTTCTCATTGCATGATGATAGTTTTATCATCAAATGTCCGATTTCAGATTTCGTAATACTGGTCGATTGCCCGTTCCAAGGTTTCACCGCAGACCAAGTTTCACCTTTTTCATATTAAATTTGAAGGAGATATTAACTGGCAAAGTTTGTTTTTCCTTCCAGATTATCTCCGCCGACTGTTACGCGATCCTGCCCATACAACACAAGCTTCCTCGCTGATTAAAGTAAGTTCTCTTTGCATGATAATAATTTCACCATCAAATGTCCGATTTCAGATTTCTTCAAACTGGTCGATTGCCCTTTCCAAGGCCTCACAGCAGAAAAAGTTTCAGCTTTTTCATAATAAAATTAATGGAGATATTAACTCGCAGTCTGTTTTTCTTTTCAGATTCTCTCCGGCGTGTGTAATTTGCTACTGCCCATACAACACAAGCTGCCTCGCTGATTAAAATAAGTTCTCATTGCATGATGATAGTTTTATCATCAAATGTCCGATTTCAGATTTCTTAATACTGGTCGATTGCCCGTTCCAAGGCCTCACCGCAGACCAAGTTTCACCTTTTTCATATTAAATTTGAAGGAGATATTAACTGGCAAAGTTTGTTTTTCCTTCCAAATTATCTCCGCCGACTGTTACGCGATCCTGCCCATACAACACAGCTTCCTCGCTGATTAAAGTAAGTTCTCTTTGCATGATGATAATTTCATCATCAAATGTCCGATTTCAGATTTCTTCAAACTGGTCGATTGCCCTTTCCAAGGCCTCACAGCAGAAAAAGTTTCAGCTTTTTCATAATAAAATTAATGGAGATATTAACTCGCAGTCTGTTTTTCTTTTCAGAATCTCTCCGCCGTGTGTAATTTGCTACTGCCCATACAACACAAGCTGCCTCGCTGATGAAAGTAAGTTCTCATTGCATGATGATAGTTTTATCATCAAATGTCCGATTTCAGATTTCTTAATACTGGTCGATTGCCCGTTCCAAGGCCTCACCGCAGACCAAGTTTCACCTTTTTCATATTAAATTTGAAGGAGATATTAACTGGCAAAGTTTGTTTTTCCTTCCAGATTATCTCCGCCGACTGTTACGCGATCCTGCCCATACAACACAAGCTTCCTCGCTGATTAAAGTAAGTTCTCTTTGCATGATGATAATTTCATCATCAAATGTCCGATTTCAGATTTCTTAATACTGGTCGATTGCCCGTTCCAAGGCCTCACAGCAGAAAAAGTTTCAGCTTTTTCATAATAAAATTGAAGGAGATATTAACTCGCAAAGTCTGTTTTTCTTTTCAGATTCTCTCCGCCGACTGTAATTTGCTACTGCCCATACAACACAAGCTTCCTCGCTGATTAAAGTAAGTTCTCTTTGCATGATGATAATTTAATTATTAAATGTCCAATTACTGATTTCTTAATACTGATCGATTGCCCTTTCTAAGGACTCACTGCAGACCAAGTTTCAGCTTTTTCATATTAAATTTGAAGGAGATATTAACTGGCAAAGTTTGTTTTTCCTTCCAGATTATCTCCGCCGACTGTTATGCGATCCTGCCCATACAACACAAGCTGCCTCGCTGATTAAAGTAAGTTCTCATTGCATGATGATAGTTTTATCATCAAATGTCCGATTTCAGATTTCTTAATACTGGTCGATTGCCCGTTCCAAGGTTTCACCGCAGACCAAGTTTCATCTTTTTCATATTAAATTTGAAGGAGATATTAACTGGCAAAGTTTGTTTTTCCTTCCAGATTATCTCCGCCGACTGTTATGCGATCCTGCCCATACAACACAAGCTGCCTCGCTGATTAAAGTAAGTTCTCATTGCATGATGATAGTTTTATCATCAAATGTCCGATTTCAGATTTCGTAATACTGGTCGATTGCCCGTTCCAAGGTTTCACCGCAGACCAAGTTTCACCTTTTTCATATTAAATTTGAAGGAGATATTAACTGGCAAAGTTTGTTTTTCCTTCCAGATTATCTCCGCCGACTGTTACGCGATCCTGCCCATACAACACAAGCTTCCTCGCTGATTAAAGTAAGTTCTCTTTGCATGATAATAATTTCATCATCAAATGTCCGATTTCAGATTTCTTCAAACTGGTCGATTGCCCATTCCAAGGCCTTACAGCAGAAAAAGTTTCAGCTTTTTCATAATAAAATTAATGGAGATATTAACTCGCAGTCTGTTTTTCTTTTCAGATTCTCTCCGGCGTTTGTAATTTGCTACTGCCCATACAACACAAGCTGCCTCGCTGATTAAATTAAGTTCTCATTGCATGATGATAGTTTTATCATCAAATGTCCGATTTCAGATTTCTTAATACTGGTCGATTGCCCGTTCCAAGGCCTCACCGCAGACCAAGTTTCACCTTTTTCATATTAAATTTGAAGGAGATATTAACTGGCAAAGTTTGTTTTTCCTTCCAGATTATCTCCGTCGACTGTTACGCGATCCTGCCCATACAACACAAGCTTCCTCGCTGATTAAAGTAAGTTCTCTTTGCATGATGATAATTTCATCATCAAATGTCCGATTTCAGATTTCTTAATACTGGTCGATTGCCCGTTCCAAGGCCTCACAGCAGAAAAAGTTTCAGCTTTTTCATAATAAAATTGAAGGAGATATTAACTCGCAAAGTCTGTTTTTCTTTTCAGATTCTCTCCGCCGACTGTAATTTGCTACTGCCCATACAACACAAGCTTCCTCGCTGATTAAAGTAAGTTCTCTTTGCATGATGATAATTTCATTATTAAATGTCCAATTACTGATTTCTTAATACTGGTCGATTGCCCTTTCAAAGGACTCACTGCAGACCAAGTTTCAGCTTTTTCATATTAAATTTGAAGGAGATATTAACTGGCAAAGTTTGTTTTTCCTTCCAGATTATCTCCGCCGACTGTTATGCGATCCTGCCCATACAACACAAGCTGCCTCGCTGACTAAAGTAAGTTCTCATTGCATGATGATAGTTTTATCATCAAATGTCCGATTTCAGATTTCGTAATACTGGTCGATTGCCCGTTCCAAGGTTTCACCGCAGACCAAGTTTCACCTTTTTCATATTAAATTTGAAGGAGATATTAACTGGCAAAGTTTGTTTTTCCTTCCAGATTATCTCCGCCGACTGTTACGCGATCCTGCCCATACAACACAAGCTTCCTCGCTGATTAAAGTAAGTTCTCTTTGCATGATAATAATTTCATCATCAAATGTCCGATTTCAGATTTCTTCAAACTGGTCGATTGCCCTTTCCAAGGCCTCACAGCAGAAAAAGTTTCAGCTTTTTCATAATAAAATTAATGGAGATATTAACTCGCAGTCTGTTTTTCTTTTCAGATTCTCTCCGGCGTGTGTAATTTGCTACTGCCCATACAACACAAGCTGCCTCGCTGATTAAATTAAGTTCTCATTGCATGATGATAGTTTTATCATCAAATGTCCGATTTCAGATTTCTTAATACTGGTCGATTGCCCGTTCCAAGGCCTCACCGCAGACCAAGTTTCACCTTTTTCATATTAAATTTGAAGGAGATATTAACTGGCAAAGTTTGTTTTTCCTTCCAGATTATCTCCGCCGACTGTTACGCGATCCTGCCCATACAACACAGCTTCCTCGCTGATTAAAGTAAGTTCTCTTTGCATTATGATAATTTCATCATCAAATGTCCGATTTCAGATTTCTTCAAACTGGTCGATTGCCCTTTCCAAGGCCTCACAGCACAAAAAGTTTCAGCTTTTTCATAATAAAATTAATGGAGATATTAACTCGCAGTCTGTTTTTCTTTTCAGAATCTCTCCGCCGTGTGTAATTTGCTACTGCCCATACAACACAAGCTGCCTCGCTGATGAAAGTAAGTTCTCATTGCATGATGATAGTTTTATCATCAAATGTCCGATTTCAGATTTCTTAATACTGGTCGATTGCCCGTTCCAAGGCCTCACCGCGGACCAAGTTTAACCTTTTTCATATTAAATTTGAAGGAGATATTAACTGGCAAAGTTTGTTTTTCCTTCCAGATTATCTCCGCCGACTGTTACGCGATCCTGCCCATACAACACAAGCTTCCTCGCTGATTACAGTAAGTTCTCTTTGCATGATGATAATTTCATTAGTAAATGTCCAATTACTGATTTCTTAAT
Source organism: Luidia sarsii (assembly GCA_949987565.1). Taxonomy (NCBI): domain Eukaryota; kingdom Metazoa; phylum Echinodermata; class Asteroidea; order Paxillosida; family Luidiidae; genus Luidia; species Luidia sarsii. The sequence continues at coordinate 14,064,093 of OX465107.1, forward strand.
ACTGGTCGATTGCCCTTTCTAAGGACTCACTGCAGACCAAGTTTCAGCTTTTTCATATTAAATTTGAAGGAGATATTAACTGGCAAAGTTTGTTTTTCCTTCCAGATTATCTCCGCCGACTGTTACGCGATCCTGCCCATACAACACAAGCTTCCTCGCTGATTAAAGTAAGTTCTCTTTGCATGATGATAATTTTATCATTAAACGTCCGATTACTGATTTCTTAATACTGGTCGATTGCCCGTTCCAAGGCCTCACCGCAGACCAAGTTTCACCTTTTTCTTATTAAATTTGAAGGAGATATTACCTGGCAAAGTTTGTTTTTCCTTCCAGATTATCTCCGCCGACTGTTATGCGATCCTACCATACAACACAAGCTTCCTCGCTAATTAAAATAAGTTCTCTTTGCATGATGATAATTTCATCATCAAATGTCCGATTTCAGATTTCATCAAACTGGTCGATTGCCCTTTCCAAGGCCTCACAGCAGAAAAGGTTTCAGCTTTTTTATACTAAAATTGAAGGAGATACTAACGCGCAAACTGTGTTTTTCCTTCCAGATTCTCTCCGCCGACTGTTATGCGATCCTGCCATACAACACAAGCCTCCTCGCTGATTAAAGTAAGTTCTCTTTGCATGATGATGAATTCATCATCAAATGTCCGATTTCAGATTTCTTCAAACTGGTCGATTGCCCTTTCCAAGGCCTCACAGCAGAAAAAGTTTCAGCTTTTTCATAATAAAATTAATGGAGATATTAACTCGCAGTCTGTTTTTCTTTTCAGATTCTCTCCGGCGTGTGTAATTTGCTACTGCCCATACAACACAAGCTACCTCGCTGATTAAAGTAAGTTCTCATTGCATGATGATAGTTTTATCATCAAATGTCCGATTTCAGATTTCTTAATACTGGTCGATTGCCCGTTCCAAGGCCTCACCGCAGACCAAGTTTCACCTTTTTCATATTAAATTTGAAGGAGATATTAACTGGCAAAGTTTGTTTTTCCTTCCAGATTATCTCCGCCGACTGTTACGCGATCCTGCCCATACAACACAGCTTCCTCGCTGATTAAAGTAAGTTCTCTTTGCATGATGATAATTTCATCATCAAATGTCCGATTTCAGATTTCTTCAAACTGGTCGATTGCCCTTTCCAAGGCCTCACAGCACAAAAAGTTTCAGCTTTTTCATAATAAAATTAATGGAGATATTAACTCGCAGTCTGTTTTTCTTTTCAGAATCTCTCCGCCGTGTGTAATTTGCTACTGCCCATACAACACAAGCTGCCTCGCTGATGAAAGTAAGTTCTCATTGCATGATGATAGTTTTATCATCAAATGTCCGATTTCAGATTTCTTAATACTGGTCGATTGCCCGTTCCAAGGCCTCACCGCGGACCAAGTTTCACCTTTTTCATATTAAATTTGAAGGAGATATTAACTGGCAAAGTTTGTTTTTCCTTCCAGATTATCTCCGCCGACTGTTACGCGATCCTGCCCATACAACACAAGCTTCCTCGCTGATTACAGTAAGTTCTCTTTGCATTATGATAATTTCATCATCAAATGTCCGATTTCGGATTTCTTAATACTGGTCGATTGCCCGTTCCAAGGCCTCACAGCAGAAAAAGTTTCAGCTTTTTCATAATAAAATTGAAGGAGATATTAACTCGCAAAGTCTGTTTTTCTTTTCAGATTCTCTCCGCCGACTGTAATTTGCTACTGCCCATACAACACAAGCTTCCTCGCTGATTAAAGTAAGTTCTCTTTGCATGATGATAATTTCATTATTAAATGTCCAATTACTGATTTCTTAATACTGGTCGATTGCCCTTTCTAAGGACTCACTGCAGACCAAGTTTCAGCTTTTTCATATTAAATTTGAAGGAGATATTAACTGGCAAAGTTTGTTTTTCCTTCCAGATTATCTCCGCCGACTGTTATGCGATCCTGCCCATACAACACAAGCTGCCTCGCTGATTAAAGTAAGTTCTCATTGCATGATGATAGTTTTATCATCAAATGTCCGATTTCAGATTTATTAATACTGGTCGATTGCCCGTTCCAAGGCCTCACGGCAGACCAAGTTTCACCTTTTTCATATTAAATTTGAAGGAGATATTAACTGGCAAAGTTTGTTTTTCCTTCCACATTATCTCCGCCGACTGTTACGCGATCCTGCCCATACAACACAAGCTTCCTCGCTGATTAAAGTAAGTTCTCATTGCATGATGATAGTTTTATCATCAAATGTCCGATTTCAGATTTCTTAATACTGGTCGATTGCCCGTTCCAAGGCCTCACCGCAGACCAAGTTTCATCTTTTTCATATTAAATTTGAAGGAGATATTAACTGGCAAAGTTTGTTTTTCCTTCCAGATTATCTCCGCCGACTGTTACGCGATCCTGCCCATACAACACAGCTTCCTCGCTGATTAAAGTAAGTTCTCTTTGCATGATGATAATTTCATTATCAAATGTCCGATTTCAGATTTCTTCAAACTGGTCGATTGCCCTTTCCAAGGCCTCACATCAGAAAAAGTTTCAGCTTTTTCATAATAAAATTGAAGGAGATATTAACTCGCAAAGTCTGTTTTTCTTTTCAGATTCTCTCCGCCGACTGTAATTTGCTACTGCCCATACAACACAAGCTTCCTCGCTGATTAAAGTAAGTTCTCTTTGCATGATGATAATTTCATTATTAAATGTCCAATTACTGATTTCTTAATACTGGTCGATTGCCCTTTCTAAGGACTCACTGCAGACCAAGTTTCAGCTTTTTCATATTAAATTTGAAGGAGATATTAACTGGCAAAGTTTGTTTTTCCTTCCAGATTATCTCCGCCGACTGTTATGCGATCCTGCCCATACAACACAAGCTGCCTCGCTGACTAAAGTAAGTTCTCATTGCATGATGATAGTTTTATCATCAAATGTCCGATTTCAGATTTCGTAATACTGGTCGATTGCCCGTTCCAAGGTTTCACCGCAGACCAAGTTTCACCTTTTTCATATTAAATTTGAAGGAGATATTAACTGGCAAAGTTTGTTTTTCCTTCCAGATTATCTCCGCCGACTGTTACGCGATCCTGCCCATACAACACAAGCTTCCTCGCTGATTAAAGTAAGTTCTCTTTGCATGATAATAATTTCATCATCAAATGTCCGATTTCAGATTTCTTCAAACTGGTCGATTGCCCTTTCCAAGGCCTCACAGCAGAAAAAGTTTCAGCTTTTTCATAATAAAATTAATGGAGATATTAACTCGCAGTCTGTTTTTCTTTTCAGATTCTCTCCGGCGTGTGTAATTTGCTACTGCCCATACAACACAAGCTGCCTCGCTGATTAAATTAAGTTCTCATTGCATGATGATAGTTTTATCATCAAATGTCCGATTTCAGATTTCTTAATACTGGTCGATTGCCCGTTCCAAGGCCTCACCGCAGACCAAGTTTCACCTTTTTCATATTAAATTTGAAGGAGATATTAACTGGCAAAGTTTGTTTTTCCTTCCAGATTATCTCCGCCGACTGTTACGCGATCCTGCCCATACAACACAGCTTCCTCGCTGATTAAAGTAAGTTCTCTTTGCATTATGATAATTTCATCATCAAATGTCCGATTTCAGATTTCTTCAAACTGGTCGATTGCCCTTTCCAAGGCCTCACAGCACAAAAAGTTTCAGCTTTTTCATAATAAAATTAATGGAGATATTAACTCGCAGTCTGTTTTTCTTTTCAGAATCTCTCCGCCGTGTGTAATTTGCTACTGCCCATACAACACAAGCTGCCTCGCTGATGAAAGTAAGTTCTCATTGCATGATGATAGTTTTATCATCAAATGTCCGATTTCAGATTTCTTAATACTGGTCGATTGCCCGTTCCAAGGCCTCACCGCGGACCAAGTTTCACCTTTTTCATATTAAATTTGAAGGAGATATTAACTGGCAAAGTTTGTTTTTCCTTCCAGATTATCTCCGCCGACTGTTACGCGATCCTGCCCATACAACACAAGCTTCCTCGCTGATTACAGTAAGTTCTCTTTGCATTATGATAATTTCATCATCAAATGTCCGATTTCGGATTTCTTAATACTGGTCGATTGCCCTTTCTAAGGACTCACTGCAGACCAAGTTTCACCTTTTTCATATTAAATTTGAAGGAGATATTAACTGGCAAAGTTTGTTTTTCCTTCCAGATTATCTCCGCCGACTGTTACGCGATCCTGCCCATACAACACAGCTTCCTCGCTGATTAAAGTAAGTTCTCTTTGCATGATGATAATTTCATCATCAAATGTCCGATTTCAGATTTCTTCAAACTGGTCGATTGCCCGTTCCAAGGCCTCACAGCAGAAAAAGTTTCAGCTTTTTCATAATAAAATTAATGGAGATATTAACTCGCAGTCTGTTTTTCTTTTCAGAATCTCTCCGCCGTGTGTAATTTGCTACTGCCCATACAACACAAGCTGCTTCGCTGATGAAAGTAAGTTCTCATTGCATGATGATAGTTTTATCATCAAATGTCCGATTTCAGATTTCTTAATACTGGTCGATTGCCCGTTCCAAGGCCTCACCGCAGACCAAGTTTCACCTTTTTCATATTAAATTTGAAGGAGATATTAACTGGCAAAGTTTGTTTTTCCTTCCAGATTATCTCCGTCGACTGTTACGCGATCCTGCCCATACAACACAAGCTTCCTCGCTGATTAAAGTAAGTTCTCTTTGCATGATGATAATTTCATCATCAAATGTCCGATTTCAGATTTCTTAATACTGGTCGATTGCCCGTTCCAAGGCCTCACAGCAGAAAAAGTTTCAGCTTTTTCATAATAAAATTGAAGGAGATATTAACTCGCAAAGTCTGTTTTTCTTTTCAGATTCTCTCCGCCGACTGTAATTTGCTACTGCCCATACAACACAAGCTTCCTCGCTGATTAAAGTAAGTTCTCTTTGCATGATGATAATTTCATTATTAAATGTCCAATTACTGATTTCTTAATACTGGTCGATTGCCCTTTCTAAGGACTCACTGCAGACCAAGTTTCAGCTTTTTCATATTAAATTTGAAGGAGATATTAACTGGCAAAGTTTGTTTTTCCTTCCAGATTATCTCCGCCGACTGTTATGCGATCCTGCCCATACAACACAAGCTGCCTCGCTGACTAAAGTAAGTTCTCATTGCATGATGATAGTTTTATCATCAAATGTCCGATTTCAGATTTCGTAATACTGGTCGATTGCCCGTTCCAAGGTTTCACCGCAGACCAAGTTTCACCTTTTTCATATTAAATTTGAAGGAGATATTAACTGGCAAAGTTTGTTTTTCCTTCCAGATTATCTCCGCCGACTGTTACGCGATCCTGCCCATACAACACAAGCTTCCTCGCTGATTAAAGTAAGTTCTCTTTGCATGATAATAATTTCATCATCAAATGTCCGATTTCAGATTTCTTCAAACTGGTCGATTGCCCTTTCCAAGGCCTCACAGCAGAAAAAGTTTCAGCTTTTTCATAATAAAATTAATGGAGATATTAACTCGCAGTCTGTTTTTCTTTTCAGATTCTCTCCGGCGTGTGTAATTTGCTACTGCCCATACAACACAAGCTGCCTCGCTGATTAAATTAAGTTCTCTTTGCATGATGATAATTTTATCATTAAACGTCCGATTACTGATTTCTTAATACTGGTCGATTGCCCGTTCCAAGGCCTCACCGCAGACCAAGTTTCACCTTTTTCTTATTAAATTTGAAGGAGATATTACCTGGCAAAGTTTGTTTTTCCTTCCAGATTATCTCCGCCGACTGTTATGCGATCCTACCATACAACACAAGCTTCCTCGCTAATTAAAATAAGTTCTCTTTGCATGATGATAATTTCATCATCAAATGTCCGATTTCAGATTTCATAAAACTGGTCGATTGCCCTTTCCAAGGCCTCACAGCAAAAAAAGTTTCAGCTTTTTTATACTAAAATTGAAGGAGATACTAACGCGCAAACTGTGTTTTTCCTTCCAGATTCTCTCCGCCGACTGTTATGCGATCCTGCCATACAACACAAGCCTCCTCGCTGATTAAAGTAAGTTCTCTTTGCATGATGATAAATTCATCATCAAATGTCCGATTTCAGATTTCTTCAAACTGGTCGATTGCCCTTTCCAAGGCCTCACAGCAGAAAAAGTTTCAGCTTTTTCATAATAAAATTAATGGAGATATTAACTCGCATTTTTTTTTTCTTTTCAGATTCTTTCCGGCGTGTGTAATTTGCTACTGCCCATACAACACAAGCTGCCTCGCTGATTAAATTAAGTTCTCATTGCATGATGATAGTTTTATCATCAAATGTCCGATTTCAGATTTCTTAATACTGGTCGATTGCCCGTTCAAAGGCCTCACCGCAGACCAAGTTTCACCTTTTTCATATTAAATTTGAAGGAGATATTAACTGGCAAAGTTTGTTTTTCCTTCCAGATTATCTCCGCCGACTGTTACGCGATCCTGCCCATACAACACAGCTTCTTGCTGATTAAAGTAAGTTCTCTTTGCATTATGATAATTTCATCATCAAATGTCCGATTTCAGATTTCTTTAAACTGGTCGATTGCCCTTTCCAAGGCCTCACAGCACAAAAAGTTTCAGCTTTTTCATAATAAAATTAATGGAGATATTAACTCGCAGTCTGTTTTTCTTTTCAGAATCTCTCCGCCGTGTGTAATTTGCTACTGCCCATACAACACAAGCTGCCTCGCTGATGAAAGTAAGTTCTCATTGCATGATGATAGTTTTATCATCAAATGTCCGATTTCAGATTTCTTAATACTGGTCGATTGCCCGTTCCAAGGCCTCACCGCGGACCAAGTTTCACCTTTTTCATATTAAATTTGAAGGAGATATTAACTGGCAAAGTTTGTTTTTCCTTCCAGATTATCTCCGCCGACTGTTACGCGATCCTGCCCATACAACACAAGCTTCCTCGCTGATTACAGTAAGTTCTCTTTGCATTATGATAATTTCATCATCAAATGTCCGATTTCGGATTTCTTAATACTGGTCGATTGCCCGTTCCAAGGCCTCACAGCAGAAAAAGTTTCAGCTTTTTCATAATAAAATTGAAGGAGATATTAACTCGCAAAGTCTGTTTTTCTTTTCAGATTCTCTCCGCCGACTGTAATTTGCTACTGCCCATACAACACAAGCTTCCTCGCTGATTAAAGTAAGTTCTCTTTGCATGATGATAATTTCATTAATAAATGTCCGATTTCAGATTTCTTAATACTGGTCGATTGCCCGTTCCAAGGCCTCACCGCAGACCAAGTTTCACCTTTTTCATATTAAATTTGAAGGAGATATTAACTGGCAAAGTTTGTTTTTCCTTCCAGATTATCTCCGCCGACTGTTATGCGATCCTGCCCATACAACACAAGCTGCCTCGCTGATTAAAGTAAGTTATCATTGCATGATGATAGTTTTATCATCAAATGTCCGATTTCAGATTTCTTAATACTGGTCGATTGCCCGTTCCAAGGCCTCACCGCAGACCAAGTTTCACCTTTTTCATATTAAATTTGAAGGAGATATTAACTGGCAAAGTTTGTTTTTCCTTCCAGATTATATCCGCCGACTGTTATGCGATCCTGCCCATACAACACAAGCTGCCTCGCTGATTGAAGTAAGTTCTCTTTGCATGATGATAATTTTATCATTAAACGTCCGATTACTGATTTCTTAATACTGGTCGATTGCGCGTTCCAAGGCCTCACCGCAGACCAAGTTTCACCTTTTTCTTATTAAATTTGAAGGAGATATTACCTGGCAAAGTTTGTTTTTCCTTCCAGATTATCTCCGCCGACTGTTATGCGATCCTACCATACAACACAAGCTTCCTCGCTAATTAAAATAAGTTCTCTTTGCATGATGATAATTTCATCATCAAATGTCCGATTTCAGATTTCATAAAACTGGTCGATTGCCCTTTCCAAGGCCTCACAGCAGACCAAGTTTCAGCTTTTTTATACTAAAATTGAAGGAGATACTAACGCGCAAACTGTGTTTTTCCTTCCAGATTCTCTCCGCCGACTGTTATGCGATCCTGCCATACAACACAAGCCTCCTCGCTGATTAAAGTAAGTTCTCTTTGCATGATGATAAATTCATCATAAAATGTCTGATTTCAGATTTTTTTATACTGGTCGATTGCCCTTTCCAAGGCCTCACAGCAGAAAAAGTTTCAGGTTTTTTATTATAAAATTGAAGGAGATATTAACTCGCAAATTCTGTTTTTCTTTTCAGATTCTCTCCGCCGACTGTAAATTGCTACTGACCATACAACACAAGCTGCCTCGCTGATTAAAGTAAGTTCTCATTGCATGATGATAGTTTTATCATCAAATGTCCGATTTCAGATTTCTTAATACTGGTCGATTGCCCGTTCCACGGCCTCACCGCAGACCAAGTTTCACCTTTTTCATATTAAATTTGAAGGAGATATTAACTGGCAAAGTTTGTTTTTCCTTCCAGATTATCTCAGCCGACTGTTATGCGATCCTACCCATACAACACAAGCTGCCTCGCTGATTAAAGTAAGTTATCATTGCATGATGATAGTTTTATCATCAAATGTCCGATTTCAGATTTCTTAATACTGGTCGATTGCCCGTTCCAAGGCCTCACCGCAGACCAAGTTTCACCTTTTTCATATTAAATTTGAAGGAGATATTAACTGGCAAAGTTTGTTTTTCCTTCCAGATTATCTCCGCCGACTGTTACGCGATCCTGCCCATACAACACAAGCTTCCTCGCTGATTAAAGTAAGTTCTCATTGCATGATGATAGTTTTATCATCAAATGTCCGATTTCAGATTTCTTAATACTGGTCGATTGCCCGTTCTAAGGCCTCACCGCAGGCCAAGTTTCATCTTTTTCATATTAAATTTGAAGGAGATATTAACTGGCAAAGTTTGTTTTTCCTTCAAGATTATCTCCGCCGACTGTTATGCGATCCTGCCCATACAACACAAGCTGCCTCGCTGATTGAAGTAAGTTCTCTTTGCATGATGATAATTTTATCATTAAACGTCCGATTACTGATTTCTTAATACTGGTCGATTGCCCGTTCCAAGGCCTCACCGCAGACCAAGTTTCACCTTTTTCTTATTAAATTTGAAGGAGATATTACATGGCAAAGTTTGTTTTTCCTTCCAGATTATCTCCGCCGACTGTTATGCGATCCTACCATACAACACAAGCTTCCTCGCTAATTAAAATAAGTTCTCTTTGCATGATGATAATTTCATCATCAAATGTCCGATTTCAGATTTCATGAGACTGGTCGATTGCCCTTTCCAAGGCCTCACAGCAGAAAAAGTTTCAGCTTTTTTATACTAAAATTGAAGGAGATACTAACGCGCAAACTGTGTTTTTCCTTCCAGATTCTCTCCGCCGACTGTTATGCGATCCTGCCATACAACACAAGCCTCCTCGCTGATTAAAGTAAGTTCTCTTTGCATGATGATAAATTCATCATAAAATGTCTGATTTCAGATTTTTTTATACTGGTCGATTGCCCTTTCCAAGGCCTCACAGCAGAAAAAGTTTCAGGTTTTTCATTATAAAACTAAAGGAGATATTAACTCGCAAAGTCTGTTCTTCCTTTCAGATTCTCTCCGCCGACTGTAATTTGCTACTGCCCATACAACACAAGCTGCCTCGCTGATTGAAGTAAGTTCTCTTTGCATGATGATAATTTCATCATCAAATGTCCGATTTCAGATTTCTAAATACTGGTCGATTGCCCTTTCCAAGGCCTCCCAGCAGAAAAAGTTTCATCTTTTTCAAAATATAATTAATGGAGATATTACTTCGCAAAGTCTGTTTTTCCTTTCAGATTCTGTCCGCCGACTGTTATGTGCTCCTGCCCATACAACACAAGCTGCCCCGCTGATAAAAGTAAGTTCTCTTTGCATGATGATAATTTCATCATTAAACGTCTGATTACTGATTTCTTAATACTGGTCGATTGCCCTTTCTAAGGACTCACTGCAGGCCAAGTTTCAGCTTTTTGATATTAAATTTAAAGGAGATATTAACTTGCAAAGTTTGTTTTTCCTTCCAGATTATCTCCACCGACTGTTATGCGATCCTGCCATACAACACAAGCTTCCTCGCTAATTAAAGTATGTTCTCTTTGCATGATGAGAATTTCATCATCAAATGTCCGATTTCAGATTTCTTCAAACTGGTCGATTGCCCTTTCCCAGGCCTCACCGCAGACCAAGTTTCATCTTTTTCATATTAAATTTGAAGGAGATATTAACTGGCAAAGTTTGTTTTTCCTTCCAGATTATCTCCGCCGACTGTTATGCGATCCTGCCCATAAAACACAAGCTGCCTCGCTGATTAAAGTAAGTTCTCATTGCATGATGATAGTTTTATCATCAAATGTCCGATTTCAGATTTCTTAATACTGGTCGATTGCCCGTTCCAAGGCCTCACCGCAGACCAAGTTTCACCTTTTTCATATTAAATTTGAAGGAGATATTAACTGGCAAAGTTTGTTTTTCCTTCCAGATTATCTCCGCCGACTGTTACGCGATCCTGCCCATACAACACAAGCTTCCTCGCTGATTAAAGTAAGTTCTCATTGCATGATGATAGTTTTATCATCAAATGTCCGATTTCAGATTTCTTAATACTGGTCGATTGCCCGTTCCAAGGCCTCACCGCAGACCAAGTTTCACCTTTTTCATATTAAATTTGAAGGAGATATTAACTGGCAAAGTTTGTTTTTTCCTTCCAGATTATCTCCGCCGACTGTTACTCGATCCTGCCCATACAACACAAGCTTCCTCACTGTATAAAGTAAGTTCTCTTTGCATGATGATAATTTCATCATCAAATGTCCGATTTCAGATTTCTTAATACTGGTCGATTGCCCGTTCCAAGGCCTCACAGCAGAAAAAGTTTCAGCTTTTTCATAATAAAATTGAAGGAGATATTAACTGGCAAAGTTTGTTTTTCCTTCCAGATTATCTCCGCCGACTGTTACTCGATCCTGCCAATACAACACAAGCTTCCTCGCTGATTAAAGTAAGTTCTCTTTGCATGATGATAATTTCATCATCAAATGTCCGATTTCAGATTTCTTAATACTGGTCGATTGCCCGTTCCAAGGCCTCACAGCAGAAAAAGTTTCAGCTTTTTCATAATAAAATTGAAGGAGATATTAACTCGCAAAGTCTGTTTTTCTTTTCAGATTCTCTCCGCCGACTGTAATTTGCTACTGCCCATACAACACAAGCTTCCTCGCTGATTAAAGAAAGTTCTCTTTGCATGATGATAATTTCATTATTAAATGTCCAATTACTGATTTCTGAATACTGGTCGATTGCCCTTTCTAAGGACTCACTGCAGACCAAGTTTCAGCTTTTTCATATTAAACTTGAAGGAGATATTAACTGGCAAAGTTTGTTTTTCCTTCCAGATTATCTCCGCCGACTGTTACTCGATCCTGCCCATACAACACAAGCTTCCTCGCTGATTAAAGTAAGTTCTCTTTGCATGATGATAATTTCATCATCAAATGTCCGATTTCAGATTTCTTAATACTGGTCGATTGCCCGTTCCAAGGCCTCACAGCAGAAAAAGTTTCAGCGTTTTTATACTAAAATTGAAGGAGATACTAACTCGCAAACTGTGTTTTTCCTTCCAGATTCTCTCCGCCGACTGTTATGCGCTCCTGCCCATACAACACAAGCCTCCTCGCTGATTAAAGTAAGTTCTCTTTGCATGATGATTGTTTTATCATCAAATGTCCGATTTAAGAATTCTTAATACTGGTCGATTGCCCGTTTCAAGCCCTCACTGCATACCAAGTTTCATCTTTTTCATAATTAAATTGAAGGAGATATTAACTCGCAAAGTCGGCTTTTACTTTTAGATTCTCTCCGCAGACTGTAATGTGCTACTGCTCATAAAACACAAGCTGCCTCGCTGATTAAAGTAAGTTCTCTTTGCATGATGATAATTTCATCACTAAATGTCCGATTACTGATTTCTTAATACTGGTTGATTGCCCTTTCTAAGGACTCACTGCAGGCCAAGTTTCAGCGTTTTCGTATTAAATTTGAAGGAGACTTTAACTGGCAAAGTTTGTTTTTCCTTCCAGATTATCTCCGCCGACTGTAATGCGATCCTACCATACAACACAAGCTTCCTCGCTATTTAAAGTAAGTTCTCTTTGCATGATGATAATTTCATCATCAAATGTCCGATTTCAGATTTCTTCAAACTGGTCGATTGCCCTTTCCAAGGCCTCACAGCAGAAAAAGTTTCAGCTTTTTCATAATAACATTAATGGAGATATTAACTCGCAAAGTCTGTTTTTCCTTTCAGATTCTCTCCGCAGACTGTAATGTGCTACTGCCCATACAACACAAGCTGCTTCGCTGATTGAAGTAAGTTCTCTTTGCATGATGATAATTTCATCATCAAATATCCGATTTCAGGATTCTTAATACTTGTCGATTGCCCTTTCCAAGGCATCACAGCAGAAAAAGTTTCAGCTTTTTCATAATAACATTAATGGAGATATTACCTCGCAAAGTCTGTTTTTCCTTTCAGATTCTCTCCGCAGACTGTAATGTGCTACTGCCCATACCACACAAGCTGCCTCGCTGATTAAAGTAAGTTCTCTTTGCATGATGATAATTTCATCATTAAATGTCCGATTACTGATTTCTTAATACTGGTTGATTGCCCTTTCTAAGGACTCACTGCAGGCCAAGTTTCAGCTTTTTCATATTAAATTTGAAGGAGATATTAACTGGCAAAGTTTGTTTTTCCTTCCAGATTATCTCCGCCGACTGTTATGCGATCCTGCCATACAACACAAGCTTCCTCGCTAATGAAAGTAAGTTCTCTTTGCATGATGATAAATTCATCATCAAATGTCCGATTTCAGATTTCTTAATACTGGTCGATTGCCCTTTCCAAGGCCTCACAGCAGAAAAAGTTTCATGTTTTTCATAATAAAACTAAAGGAGATATTAACTCGCAAAGTTTGTTTTTCCTTCCAGATTATCTCCGCCGACTGTTATGCGATCCTGCCATACAACACAAGCTTCCTCGCTAATGAAAGTAAGTTCTCTTTGCAGGATGATAAATTCATCATCAAATGTCCGATTTCAGATTTCTTAATATTGGTCGATTGCCCGTTCAAAGGCCTCACAGCAGAAAAAGTTTCAGCGTTTTTATATTAAAATTGAAGGAGATACTAACTCGCAAACTGTGTTTTTCCTTCCAGATTCTCTCCGCCGACTGTTATGCGCTCCTGCCCATACAACACAAGCCTCCTCGCTGATTAAAGTAAGTTCTCTTTGCATGATGATTGTTTTATCATCAAATGTCCGATTTAAGAATTCTTAATACTGGTCGATTGCCCGTTTCAAGGCCTCACTGCATACCAAGTTTCATCTTTTTCATAATTAAATTGAAGGAGATATTAACTCGCAAAGTCGGCTTTTACTTTTAGATTCTCTCCGCAGACTGTAATGTGCTACTGCTCATAAAACACCAGCTGCCTCGCTGATTAAAGTAAGTTCTCTTTGCATGATGATAATTTCATCACTAAATGTCCGATTACTGATTTCTTAATACTGGTTGATTGCCCTTTCTAAGGACTCACTGCAGGACAAGTTTCAGCGTTTTCGTATTAAATTTGAAGGAGATATTAACTGGCAAAGTTTGTTTTTCCTTCCAGATTATCTCCGCCGACTGTAATGCGATCCTACCATACAACACAAGCTTCCTCGCTATTTAAAGTAAGTTCTCTTTGCATGATGATAATTTCATCATCAAATGTCCGATTTCAGATTTCTTCAAACTGGTCGATTGCCCTTTCCAAGGCCTCAAAGCAGAAAAAGTTTCAGCTTTTTCATAATAACATTGATGGAGATATTAACTCGCAAAGTCTGTTTTTCCTTTCAGATTCTCTCCGCAGACTGTAATGTGCTACTGCCCATACCACACAAGCTGCCTCGCTGATTAAAGTAAGTTCTCTTTGCATGATGATAGTTTTATCATCAAATGTCCGATTTAAGAATTCTTAATACTGGTCGATTGCCCTTTCCAAGGCCTCACAGCAGAAAAAGTTTCATGTTTTTCATAATAAAACTAAAGGAGATATTAACTCGCAAAGTCTGTTCTTCCTTTCAGATTCTCTTCGCCGACTGTAATTTGCTACTGCCCATACAACACAAGCTGCTTCGCTGATTGAAGTAAGTTCTCTTTGCATGATGATAATTTCATCATCAAATATCCGATTTCAGGATTCTTAATACTTGTCGATTGCCCTTTCCAAGGCATCACAGCAGAAAAAGTTTCAGCTTTTTCATAATAACATTAATGGAGATATTACCTCGCAAAGTCTGTTTTTCCTTTCAGATTCTCTCCGCAGACTGTAATGTGCTACTGCCCATACCACACAAGCTGCCTCGCTGATTAAAGTAAGTTCTCTTTGCATGATGATAATTTCATCATTAAATGTCCGATTACTGATTTCTTAATACTGGTTGATTGCCCTTTCTAAGGACTCACTGCAGGCCAAGTTTCAGCTTTTTCATATTAAATTTGAAGGAGATATTAACTGGCAAAGTTTGTTTTTCCTTCCAGATTATCTCCGCCGACTGTTATGCGATCCTGCCATACAACACAAGCTTCCTCGCTAATGAAAGTAAGTTCTCTTTGCATGATGATAAATTCATCATCAAATGTCCGATTTCAGATTTCTTAATACTGGTCGATTGCCCTTTCCAAGGCCTCACAGCAGAAAAAGTTTCATGTTTTTCATAATAAAACTAAAGGAGATATTAACTCGCAAAGTTTGTTTTTCCTTCCAGATTATCTCCGCCGAATGTTATGCGATCCTGCCATACAACACAAGCTTCCTCGCTAATGAAAGTAAGTTCTCTTTGCATGATGATAAATTCATCATCAAATGTCCGATTTCGGATTTCTTAATATTGGTCGATTGCCCTTTCAAAAGCCTCACAGCAGAAAAAGTTTTAGCTTATAAATAATTAAATTAATGGAGATATTAGCTCGCAAAGTCTGTTTTTCTTTTCAGATTCTCTCCGCCGAGTGTAATTTGCTACTGCCAATACAACCCAAGCTGCCTCGCTGATTGAAGTAAGTTCTCTTAGCATGATGATAATTTCATCATTAAATGTCCGATTTCAGATTTCTTAATACTGGTCAATTGCCCTTTCCAAGGACTCACTGCAGGCCAAGTTTCAGCTTTTTCATATTAAATTTGAAGGAGATATTAACTTGCAAAGTTTGTTTTTCCTTCCAGATTATCTCCGCCGACTGTTATGCGATCCTCCCATACAACACAAGCTTCCTCGCTAATTAAAGTATGTTCTCTTTGCATGATGAGAATTTCATCATCAGATGTCCGATTTCAGGATTCTTAATACTGGTCGATTGCCCTTTCCAAGGCCTCACAGCAGAAAAAGTTTTAGCGTTTTTATACTAAAATTGAAGGAGATACTAACTCGCAAACTGTGTTTTTCCTTCCAGATTCTCTCCGCCGACTGTTATGCGCTCCTGCCCATACAACACAAGCCTCCTCGCTGATTAAAGTAAGTTCTCTTTGCATGATGATAGTTTTATCATCAAATGTCTGATTTAAGAATTCTTAATACTGGTCGATTGCCCGTTTCAAGGCCTCAGTGCATACCAAGTTTCATCTTTTTCATAATTAAATTGAAGGAGATATTAACTCGCAAAGTCTGCTTTTACTTTTAGATTCTCTCCGCAGACTGTAATGTGCTACTGCTCATAAAACACAAGCTGCCTCGCTGATTAAAGTAAGTTCTCTTTGCATAATGATAATTTCATCACTAAATGTCCGATTACTGATTTCTTAATACTGGTCGATTGCCCTTTCCAAGGCCTCACAGCAGAAAAAGTTTTAGCGTTTTTATACTAAAATTGAAGGAGATACTAACTCGCAAACTGTATTTTTCCTTCCAGATTCTCTCCGCCGACTGTTATGCGCTCCTGCCCATACAACACAAGCCTCCTCGCTGATTAAAGTAAGTTCTCTTTGCATGATGATAGTTTTATCATCAAATGTCCGATTTAAGAATTCTTAATACTGGTCGATTGCCCGTTTCAAGGCCTCAGTGCATACCAAGTTTCATCTTTTTCATAATAAAACTAAAGGAGATATTAACTCGCAAAGTCTGTTCTTCCTTTCAGATTCTCTCCGCCGACTGTAATTAGCTACTGCCCATACAACACAAGCTGCCTCGCTGATAAAAGTAAGTTATCTTTGCATGATGATAATTTCATCATTAAACGTCTGATTACTGATTTCTTAATACTGGTCGATTGCCCTTTCTAAGGACTCACTGCAGGCCAAGTTTCAGCTTTTTCATATTAAATTTAAAGGAGATATTAACTTGCAAAGTTTGTTTTTCCTTCCAGATTATCTCCGCCGACTGTTATGCGATCCTGCCATACAACACAAGCTTCCTCGCTAATTAAAGTATGTTCTCTTTGCATGATGAGAATTTCATCATCAAATGTCCGATTTCAGGATTCTTAATACTGGTCGATTGCCCTTTCCAAGGCCTCACAGCAGACAAAATTTCAGCAATTTTATACTAAAATTGAAAGAGATACTAACTCGCAAACTGTGTTTTTCCTTCCAGATTCTCTCCGCCCACTGTTATGCGCTCCTGCCCATAAAACACAAGCCTCCTCGCTGATTAAAGTAAGTTCTCTTTGCATGATGATAGTTTTATCATCAAATGTCCGATTTAAGATTTCGTCAAACTGGTCGATTGCCCTTTCCAAGGCCTCACTGCATACCAAGTTTCATTTTTTTCATAATTAAATTGAAGGAGATATTAACTCGCAAAGTCTGCTTTTACTTTTAGATTCTCTCCGCAGACTGTAATGTGCTACTGCTCATACAACACAAGCTGCCTCGCTGATTAAAGTAAGTTCTCTTTACATGATGATAATTTCATCACTAAATGTGCGATTACTGATTTCTTAATACTGGTTGATTGCCCTTTCTAAGGACTCACTGCAGGCCAAGTTTCAGCGTTTTCGTATTAAATTTAAAGGAGATATTAACTTGCAAAGTTTGTTTTTCCTTCCAGATTATCTCCACCGACTGTTATGCGATCCTGCCATACAACACAAGCTTCCTCGCTAATTAAAGTATGTTCTATTTGCATGATGATAATTTCATCATCAAATGTCCGATTTCAGATTTCTTAATACTGGTCGATTGCCCGTTCCAAGGCCTCACCGCAGACCAAGTTTCATCTTTTTCATATTAAATTTGAAGGAGATATTAACTGGCAAAGTTTGTTTTTCCTTCCAGATTATCTCCGCCGACTGTTATGCGATCCTACCATACAACACAAGCTTCCTCGCTAATTAAAATAAGTTCTCTTTGCATGATGATAATTTCATCATCAAATGTCCGATTTCAGATTTTAGAAGACTGGTCGATTGCCCTTTCCAAGGCCTCACAGCAGAAAAAGTTTCAGCTTTTCCATAATAAAACTGAATGAGATATTAACTCGCAAAGTCTGTTCTTCCTTTCAGATTCTCTCCGCCGACTGTAATTTGCTACTGCCCATACAACACAAGCTGCCTCGCTGATTGAAGTAAGTTCTCTGTGCATGATGATAATTTCATCATCAAATATCCGATTTCAGGATTCTTAATACTTGTCGATTGCCCTTTCCAAGGCATCACAGCAGAAAAAGTTTCAGCTTTTTCATAATAACATTAATGGAGATATTACCTCGCAAAGTCTGTTTTTCCTTTCAGATTCTCTCCGCAGACTGTAATGTGCTACTGCCCATACCACACAAGCTGCCTCGCTGATTAAAGTAAGTTCTCTTTGCATGATGATAATTTCATCATTAAATGTCCGATTACTGATTTCTTAATACTGGTTGATTGCCCTTTCTAAGGACTCACTGCAGGCCAAGTTTCAGCTTTTTCATATTAAATTTGAAGGAGATATTAACTGGCAAAGTTTGTTTTTCCTTCCAGATTATCTCCGCCGACTGTTATGCGATCCTGCCATACAACACAAGCTTCCTCGCTAATTAAAGTAAGTTCTCTTTGCATGATGATAATTTCATCATCAAATGTCCGATTTCAGATTTCTTAATACTGGTCGATTGCCAGTTCCAAAGCCTCAGTGCAGGCCAAGTTCTCTTTGCATGATGATAATTTCATCATTAAACGTCCGATTTCTGATTTCCTAATACTGGTCGATTGCCCTATCTAAGGACTCACTGCAGGCCAAGTTTCAGCATTTTCATATTAAATTTGAAGGAGATATTAACTGGCAAAGTTTGTGCTACTACCCATTCAACACAAGCTTCCTCGCTGATTGAAGTAAGTTCTCTTTGCATGATGATAATTTCAACATCAAATGTCTGATTTCAGATTTCTTCAAACTGGTCGATTGCCCTTTTCAAGGCCTTACAGCAGCAACAGTTTCAGCTTTTTCATAAAGAAATTGAAGGAGATATTAACTCGCAAAGTCTGCTTTTACTTTCAGATTCTATCCGCCGACTGTAATTTGCTACTGCCCATACAACACAAGCTGCCTCGCTGATTGAAGTAAGTTCTCTTTGCATGATGATAATTTTATCATTAAACGTCCGATTACTGATTTCTTAATACTGGTCGATTGCCCTTTCTAAGGACTCACTGCAGGCCAAGTTTCAGCGTTTTCGTATTAAATTTGAAGGAGATATTAACTGGAAAAGTTTGTTTTTCCTTCCAGATTATCTCCGCCGACTGTTATGCGATCCTGCCATACAACACAAGCTGCCTCGCTAATTAAAGTAAGTTCTCTTTGCATGATGATAATTTCATCATCAAATGTCCGATTTCAGATTTCGTCAAACTGGTCGATTGCCCTTTCCAAGGCCTCACAGCAGACAAAGTTTCAGCTTTTTCATGAAAAAATTGAAGGAGATATTAACTCGCAAAGTCTGTTTTTCCTTCCAGATTCTCTCCGCCTACTGTAATGTGCTACTACCCATACAACACAAGCTGCCTCGCTGGTTGAAGTAAGTTCTCTTTGCATCATGATAATTTCATCATCAAATGTCCGAATTCTGATTTCTTAATACAGGTCGATTGCCCTTTCCAAGGCCTCACTGCAGGCTAAGTTTCAGCTTTTTCATACTAAAATTGAAGGAGATATTAACTCGCAAACTCTGTTTTTCCTTCCAGATCCTCTCCGCCGACTGTAATTTGCTACTTCCGATACAACACAAGATGCCTCGCTGATTGAAGTAAGTTCTCTTTGCATGATGATAATTTCATCATCAAATATCCGATTTCAGATTTCTTAAAACTGGTCGATTGCCCGTTTGAAGGCCTCACTGCAGGCAAAGTTTCAGCTTTTTCCTGATTAAATTAAAGGAGATATTAACTCGCAAAGACTGTTTTTCCTACCAGATTATCTCCGCCGACTGTAATGTGCTACTGCCCATACAACACAAGCTGCCTCGCTGATGGAAGTAAGTTATCTTTTTTTATGTTAATTTCATCATCAAAAGTCCGATTTCAAATGTTCTAATACTGGTCGATTTCTTGTTCCAAGGCCTCACTGCAGACCAAGTTCCAGCTTCATCATAATAAAATTGAAGGAAATACTAACTCACAAACTCTGTTTTTCCTCTCCGCCGACTGTAATGTGCTATACCAAGCCCACACCCATCTCATCTAATCCAATGCTCTTAACCCAGCCCACACCCATATCAAACAATCCAATACCCTATACCCAGCCCACACCCATCTTGTCCAATACAATGCCGTGTACACAGCCCAAACCCATCTCATCAAATCAAATCCCCTATACCCAGCCCAAACCCATCTCATCCACTCTAATGCCCTATACCCAGACCACACCCATCTCATCCACTCCCTTGCCCTATAACCAGCCCACACCCATCTCATCAAATACAATGCCCTAAACCCAGCCCACACCCAAATCATATGCCCTATACCCAACCCACACCCATCTATTCCAATCCAATGCCCTAAACCCACCCCGCACCTATCACATCTAATTCAATACCCTATACCTAGCCCTGACCCATCTCATCCAATCCAATACCTTATACCCAGCCCACATCCATCTAATCCAATCTAATCCCATATACCAAGCCCACACCAATCTCATCCAATCCAATACCCTATACCCAGCCCACACACATCTCATCAAATCCAATGCTCTATACCCAGCCCACACCCATCTCATACAATCCAAAAACCTGTACCCAGCCCACACCCATCTTGTCCAATCCAATACCCTATACCCAGCCCACACACATCTCAACCAATCCAATACCCTAAACCCAGCCCACACCCATCTCATCCAATCCAATAACCTGTACCCAGCCCACACCCATGTGGTCCAATCCATTCCCAAACCCATCACAACCAATCGAATCACCTATACCCAGCCCACACCTATCTAATCCAATCCAATACCCAATAACCAGTCCGCAAGCTTCTCATCCAATCCAATACCCTATACCCAGCCCACACCTATCTCATCCAATCCAATACCCCATACCCAGTCTGCAATCTTCTCATTCAATCCAATACCCTATACCCAGCCCCAACCATCTCGTCCAATCCAATCCCACACCCATCACAACCAATCGAACCACCTATACCAAGCCCACACCTATCTCACCCAATCCAAAACCCCATACCCAGTCTACAACCTTAGCATCCAATCCAATACCCTATATCCAGCCCACACACATCTCATCCAATCCAATGCCCTATATCCAGCCCACACCCATCTCATCCAAACCAATACCCTATACCCAGCCCACACCATTCTAATCCAATCCAATACCCTATACCCAGCCCACACCCATCTAATCCAATCTAATCCCCTATACCAAGCCCACACCCATCTCATCCAATCCAATACCCTATACCCAGCCATCACCCATCTCATCCAATCCAATGCTCTATACCCAGCCCACACCCATCTCATCCCACCCAATGCCCTATACCCAGCCCACACCCATCTCATCCAATCCAATACCCTAAATCCAGCCCACACCCATCTCATCCAATCCAATGCCCTATACCCAGCCCACACCAATCTCATCCAATCCAATACCCTATACCCAGCCCACGCCATTCTCATCCAATCCAATACCCTATACCCAGCCCACACATATCTAATCCAATCTAATCCCCTATACCAAGCCCACACCCATCTCATCCAATCCAATACCCTATACCCAGCCAACACCCATCTCATCCAATCCAATGCTCTATACCCAGCCCACACCCATCTCAATTAATCCAATACCCTATACCCAGCCCACACGCATCTCATCCAATCCAATGCCGTGTACACAGCCCACACCTATCTCATCCAATCCAATACCCTATACACAGCCCACACCCTTCTCAGCCAATCCAATACCCTATACCAAGCCCACACCCATCTCATCCAATCCAATACCCTATACCCAGTCCACACCCATCTCATCCACACCCATGCCCTATAACCAGCCCACATCCATCTCATCCAATACAATGCCCTTTACCCAGCCCACACAAAAATCCAATGCCCTATACCCAACCCACACCAATCTCACCCAATCCAATGCCTTATACCCAGCCCACACCTATCTCATCCAATCCAATAGACTATACCCAGCCCACACCCTTCTCAGCCAATCCAATATACTATACCCAGCACACACCCATCTCATACATCTCCAATACCCTATACCCAGCCTACAGCCATCTCATCGAATCCAATACCCTATACCCAGCCTACACCCATCTCATCCAATCCAATATCCTATACCCAGCCGAAACCCATCTCAACCAATCCAATGCCCTATACCCAGCCGACACCCATCTCTTTTAATCCAATGCTCTATACCCAGCCGAAACCCATCTCAACCAATCCAATACCCTATACCCAGCCCACACCCATCTCTTCCAATCCAATACCCTGTACCCAGCCCACACCCATCTCGTTCAATCCAATCCCACACCAATCACAACCAATCGAACCACCTACACTCAGCCCACACCCATGTCATCCATCTCCAATATCCTATACCCAGCCCACAGCCATCTCATCCAATCCAATACCCTATACCCAGCCCACACCCATCTCATCCAATCCAATACCATATACCCAGCCCACACCCATCTCATGCAATCCAATGCCGTGTACACAGCCCACACCCATCTCATCCAATCCAATACCCCATACCCAGCCCACATCCTTCTCAGCCAATCCAATACCCTATACCCAGCCCACACCTATCTCATCCAATCCAATTCCCTATACCCAGCCCACACCCTTCTCAGCCAATCCAATACCCTATACCCAGCACATACCCATCTCATAAATCTCCAATACCCTATACCCTTCCCACACCCATCTCATCCCATCCTATACCCTATACCCAGCCTACACCCATCTCATCCAATCCAATATCCTATACCCAGCCCGCACCCATCTCATGCAGTCCAATGTCCTGTACCCAGCCCAAACCCATCTCAAGCAATCCAATGCCCTATACCCAACCGACACCCATCTCTTCTAATCCAAGGCTCTATACCAAGCACAAACCCATCTCAACCAATCCAATACCATATATACCCAGCCCACACCCATCTCTTCAAATCCAATACCCTGTACCCAGCCCACACCCATCTCGTTCAATCCAATTCCATACCCATCACAACCAATTGAACCACCTATATCCAGCCCACTCCCATCTCATCCATCTCCAATACCCTTTACCCAGCCCAAAGCCATCTCATCCAATCCAATACGTACCCTATACCCAGCCCACACCCATCTCATCCAATCCAATGCTCTATACCCAGCCCACACCCATCTCAATTAATCCAATACCCTATACCCAGCCCACACGCATCTCATCCAATCCAATGCCGTGTACACAGCCCACACCCATCTCATTCCAATCAATGCCCTATACCCAGTCCACATCCATCTCATCCACTCCCATGCCCTATAACCAGCCCACACCCATCTCAACCAATCCAATGCCCTATACCCAGCCGACACCCATCTCTTCTAATCCAAGGCTCTATACCCAGCCCAAACCCATCTCAACCAATACAATACCCTATACCCAGCCCACACCCATCTCTTCCAATCCAATACCCTGTACCCAGCCCACACCCATCTCGTTCAATCCAATCCCACACCAATCACAACCAATCGAATCACCTATACCCAGCCCACACCCATCTCATCCATCTCCAATACCCTATACCCAGCCCACAGCCATCTCATCCAAGCCAATACCCTATACCCAGCCCACACCCAGCGCATCCAATCCAATACCCTGTACCCAGCCCACACCTATCTCATGCAATCCAATGCCCTATACCCAGCCCACACCCATCTCTTCCAATCCAATACCCTGTACCCAGCCCCCACCCATCTCGTTCAATCCAATCCCACACCAATCACAACCAATTGAATCACCTATACCCAGCCCACACCCATCTCATCCATCTCCAATACCCTATACCCAGCCCACAGCCATCTCATCCAAGCCAATACCCTATACCCAGCCCACACCCAGCGCATCCAATCCAATGCCCTATACCCAGCCCACACCCATCATATCCAATCCAATGCCATGTACTCAGCCCACACCCATCTCATCCAATCCCATACCCTATACCGAGCCCACACCTATATCATCCAATCCAATACCTTATACCCAGCCCACACCTTTCTCAGCCAATCCAATAAACTATACCCAGCCCACACACACATCTCATCCAATCCAATACTCTATACCCACCCCACACCCATCTCATCCAATCCAATAACCTGTACCCAGCCCACACCCATGTGGTCCAATCCATTCCCACACCCATCACAACCAATCGAATCACCTATACTAAGCCCACACCTATCTAATCCAATCCAATACCCAATAACCAGTCCGCAACCTTCTCATCCAATCCAATACCCTATACCCAGCCCACACCGATCTCATCCAATCCAATACCCCATACCCAGTCTGCAATCTTCTCATTCAATCCAATACCCTATACCCAGCCCCAACCATCTCGTCCAATCCAATCCCACACCAATCACAACCAATCGAACCACCTATACCAAGCCCACACCTATCTCACCCAATCCAAAACCCCATACCCAGTCTACAACCTTAGCATCCAATCCAATACCCTATATCCAGCCCACACCCATCTCATCAAATCCAATGCCCTATATCCAGCCCACACCCATCTCATCCAAACCAATACCCTATACCCAGCCCAGACCATTCTAATCCAATCCAATACCCTATACCCAGCCCACACCCATCTAATCCAATCTAATCCCCTATACCAAGCCCACACCCATCTCATCCAATCCAATACCCTATACAGAGCCATCACCCATCTCATCCAATCCAATGCTCTATACCCAGCCCACACCCATCACAATTAATCCAATACCCTATACCCAGCCCACACGCATCTCATCCAATCCAATGCCGTGTACACAGCCCACACCCATCTCATCCCACCCAATGCCCTATACCCAGCCAACACCCATCTCATCAAATCCAATACCCTATATCCAGCCCACACCCATCTCATCCAATCCAATGCCCTATACCCAGCCCACACAAATCTCATCCAATCCAATACCCTATACCCAGCCCACGCCATTCTCATCCAATCCAATACCCTATACCCAGCCCACACATATCTAATCCAATCAATCCCCTATACCAAGCCCACACCCATCTCATCCAATCCAATACCCTATACCCAGCCAACACCCATCTCATCATATCCAATGCTCTATACCCAGCCCACACCCATCTCAATTAATCCAATACCCTATACCCAGCCCACACGCATCTCATCCAATTCAATGCCGTGTACACAGCCCACACCTATCTCATCCAATCCAATACCCTATACACAGCCCACACCCTTCTCAGCCAATCCAATACCCTATACCCAGCACACACCCATCTAATCCAATCTAATCCCCTATACCAAGCCCACACCCATCTCATCCAATCCAATACCCTATACCCAGTCCACACCCATCTCATCCACTCCCATGCCCCATAACCAGCCCACACCCATCTCAACCAATCCAATGCCCTATACCCAGCCGACACCCATCTCTTCCAATCCAAGGCTCTATACCCAGCCCAAACCCATCTCAACCAATCCAATACCCTATACCCAGCCCACACCCATCTCGTTCAATCCAATCCCACACCAATCACAACCAATCGAATCACCTATACCCAGCCCAATCCCATCTCATCCATCTCCAATACCCTATACCCAGCCCACAGCCATCTCATCCAAGCCAATACCCTATACCCAGCCCACACCCAGCGCATCCAATCCAATACCCTGTACCCAGCCCACACCTATCTCATGCAATCCAATGCCCTATACCAAGCCCACACCCATCTCTTCCAATCCAATACCCTGTACCCAGCCCACACCCATCTCGTTCAATCCAATCCCACACCAATCACAACCAATCGAATCACCTATACCCAGCCCACACCCATCTCATCCATCTCCAATACCCTATACCCAGCCCACAGCCATCTCATCCAAGCCAATACCCTATACCCAGCCCACACCCAGCGCATCCAATCCAATGCCCTATACCCAGCCCACACCCATCATATCCAATCCAATGCCATGTACTCAGCCCACACCCATCTCATCCAATCCCATACCCTATACCGAGCCCACACCTATATCATCCAATCCAATACCTTATACCCAGCCCACACCTTTCTCAGCCAATCCAATAAACTATACCCAGCCCACACACACATCTCATCCAATCCAATACTCTATACCCACCCCACACCCATCTCATCCAATCCAATAACCTGTACCCAGCCCACACCCATGTGGTCCAATCCATTCCCACACCCATCACAACCAATCGAATCACCTATACTCAGCCCACACCTATCTAATCCAATCCAATACCCAATAACCAGTCCGCAACCTTCTCATCCAATCCAATACCCTATACCCAGCCCACACCTATCTCATCCAATCCAATACCCCATACCCAGTCTGCAATCTTCTCATTCAATCCAATACCCTATACCCAGCCCCAACCATCTCGTCCAATCCAATCCCACACCAATCACAACCAATCGAACCACCTATACCAAGCCCACACCTATCTCACCCAATCCAAAACCCCATACCCAGTCTACAACCTTAGCATCCAATCCAATACCCTATATCCAGCCAACACCCATCTCATCAAATCCAATGCCCTATATCCAGCCCACACCCATCTCATCCAAACCAATACCCTATACCCAGCCCAGACCATTCTAATCCAATCCAATACCCTATACCCAGCCCACACCCATCTAATCCAATCTAATCCCCTATACCAAGCCCACACCCATCTCATCCAATCCAATACCCTATACAGAGCCATCACCCATCTCATCCAATCCAATGCTCTATACCCAGCCCACACCCATCACAATTAATCCAATACCCTATACCCAGCCCACACGCATCTCATCCAATCCAATGCCGTGTACACAGCCCACACCCATCTCATCCCACCCAATGCCCTATACCCAGCCAACACCCATCTCATCCAATCCAATACCCTATATCCAGCCCACACCCATCTCATCCAATCCAATGCCCTATACCCAGCCCACACAAATCTCATCCAATCCAATACCCTATACCCAGCCCACGCCATTCTCATCCAATCCAATACCCTATACCCAGCCCACACATATCTAATCCAATCAATCCCCTATACCAAGCCCACACCCATCTCATCCAATCCAATACCCTATACCCAGCCAACACCCATCTCATCATATCCAATGCTCTATACCCAGCCCACACCCATCTCAATTAATCCAATACCCTATACCCAGCCCACACGCATCTCATCCAATTCAATGCCGTGTACACAGCCCACACCTATCTCATCCAATCCAATACCCTATACACAGCCCACACCCTTCTCAGCCAATCCAATACCCTATACCCAGCACACACCCATCTAATCCAATCTAATCCCCTATACCAAGCCCACACCCATCTCATCCAATCCAATACCCTATACCCAGTCCACACCCATCTCATCCACACCCATGCCCTATAACCAGCCCACATCCATCTCATCCAATACAATGCCCTTTACCCAGCCCACACAAAAATCCAATGCCCTATACCCAACCCACACCAATCTCACCCAATCCAATGCCTTATACCCAGCCCACACCTATCTCATCCAATCCAATAGACTATACCCAGCCCACACCCTTCTCAGCCAATCCAATACACTATACCCAGCACACACCCATCTCATACATCTCCAATACCCTATACCCAGCGTACAGCCATCTCATCCAATCCAATACCCTATACCCAGCCTACACCCATCTCATCCAATCCAATATCCTATACCCAGCCGAAACCCATCTCAACCAATCCAATGCCCTATACCCAGCCGACACCCATCTCTTTTAATCCAATGCTCTATACCCAGCCGAAACCCATCTCAACCAATCCAATACCCTATACCCAGTCCACACCCATCTCTTCCAATCCAATACCCTGTACCCAGCCCACACCCATCTCGTTCAATCCAATCCCACACCCATCACAACCAATCAAACCACCTACACTCAGCCCATACCCATGTCATCCATCTCCAATATCCTATACCCAGCCCACAGCCATCTCATCCAATCCAATACCCTATACCCATCCCACACCCATCTCATCCAATCCAATACCCTATACCCAGCCCACACCCATCTCATGCAATCCAATGCCGTGTACACAGCCCACACCCATCTCATCCAATCCAATACCCCATACCCAGCCCACATCCTTCTCAGCCAATCC
Source organism: Luidia sarsii (assembly GCA_949987565.1). Taxonomy (NCBI): domain Eukaryota; kingdom Metazoa; phylum Echinodermata; class Asteroidea; order Paxillosida; family Luidiidae; genus Luidia; species Luidia sarsii. Next base: position 14,092,079 of record OX465107.1, read on the forward strand.
AATACCCTATACCCAGCCCACACCTATGTCATCCAATCCAATTCCCTATACCCAGCCCACACCCTTCTCAGCCAATCCAATACCCTATACCCAGCACATACCCATCTCATACATCTCCAATACCCTATACCCAGCCCACACCCATCTCATCCCATCCTATACCCTATACCCAGCCTACACCCATCTCATCCAATCCAATATCCTATACCAAGCCCGCACCCATCTCATGCAATCCAATGTCCTATACCCAGCCCACACACATCTCAAGCAATCCAATGCCCTATACCCAGCTGACACCCATCTCTTCTAATCCAAGGCTCTATACCAAGCACACACCCATCTCAACCAATCCAATACCATATATACCCAGCCCACACCCATCTCTTCCAATCCAATACCCTGTACCCAGCCCACACCCATCTCGTTCAATCCAATTCCATACCCATCACAACCAATCGAACCACCTATATCCAGCCCACTCCCATCTCATCCATCTCCAATACCCTTTACCCAGCCCAAAGCCATCTCATCCAATCCAATACGTACCCTATACCCAGCCCACACCCATCTCATCCAATCCAATGCTCTATACCCAGCCCACACCCATCTCAATTAATCCAATACCCTATACCCAGCCCACACGCATCTCATCCAATCCAATGCCTTGTACACAGCCCACACCCATCTCATTCCACCCAATGCCCTATACCCAGTCCACACCCATCTCATCCACTCCCATGCCCCATAACCAGCCCACACCCATCTCAACCAATCCAATGCCCTATACCCAGCCGACACCCATCTCTTCCAATCCAAGGCTCTATACCCAGCCCAAACCCATCTCAACCAATCCAATACCCTATACCCAGCCCACACCCATCTCGTTCAATCCAATCCCACACCAATCACAACCAATCGAATCACCTATACCCAGCCCAATCCCATCTCATCCATCTCCAATACCCTATACCCAGCCCACAGCCATCTCATCCAAGCCAATACCCTATACCCAGCCCACACCCAGCGCATCCAATCCAATAGCCTGTACCCAGCCCACACCTATCTCATGCAATCCAATGCCCTATACCAAGCCCACACCCATCTCTTCCAATCCAATACCCTGTACCCAGCCCACACCCATCTCGTTCAATCCAATCCCACACCAATCACAACCAATCGAATCACCTATACCCAGCCCACACCCATCTCATCCATCTCCAATACCCTATACCCAGCCCACAGCCATCTCATCAAAGCCAATACCCTATACCCAGCCCACACCCAGCGCATCCAATCCAATGCCCTATACCCAGCCCACACCCATCATATCCAATCCAATGCCATGTACTCAGCCCACACCCATCTCATCCAATCCCATACCCTATACCGAGCCCACACCTATATCATCCAATCCAATACCCTATACCCAGCCCAGACCCTTCTCATTCAATCCAATACCCTATACCCAGCCCACACCCATCTAATCCTATCTAATCCACTATACCAAGCCCAAACCCATCTCATCCAATCCAATACCCTTTACCAGCCCACACCCATCTCTTCCAATCCAATGCTCTATACCCATCCCACACCCATCTCAACCAATCCAATACCCTATTTCCAGCCCACACCCAAATCCAATGCCCTATACCCAAACAAAACCCATATCATCAAATCCAAAGCCCTATACCGAGCCCAAACCTATATCATCCAATCCAATACCTTATACCCAGCCCACACCTTTCTCAGCCAATCCAATACACTATACTCAGCCCACACACACATCTCATCCAATCCAATACTCTATACCCAGCCCACATCCATCTCATCCACTCCAATTCCCTATACCCAGCCCACACCCATCACATCTAATCCAATACCCTATACCAAGCTCACACCCATCTCATCCAATCCAATGCCCAATACCCATCCCACACCCATCTTATCCAATCCAATGGCGTGAACACAGCCCACACCCATCTCATCCAATCCAATACCCTATACCCAGCCCAAACCCTTCTCATCCAATCCAATACCCTATACCCAGCCCACACCCATCTAATCCTATCTAATCCACTATACCAAGCCCAAACCCATCTCATCCAATCCAATACCCTTTACCAGCCCACACCCATCTCTTCCAATCCAATGCTCTATACCCAGCCCACACCCATCTCAACCAATCCAATACCCTATTTCCAGCCCACACCCAAATCCAATGCCCTATACACAACCAAAACCCATCTCATCAAATCCAAAGCCCTATACCGAGCCCAAACCTATATCATCCAATCCAATAACTTATACCCAGCCCACACCCTTCTCATCCAATCAATACCCTATACCCATCCCACACCCATCTCATGCAATCCAATACTCTATACCCAGCCCACACCCATCTCATCCAATCCAATACCCTATACCCAGCCCACACCCATCTCATACAATCCAATGCCGTGTACACAGCCCACACCTATCTCATCCAATCCAATGCCCTATACCCAGCCCACACCCTTCTCATCCAATCCAATACCCTGTACCCAGCCCACACCCATCTCGTCCAATCCAATCCCACACCCATCACAACCAATCGAACCAACCATACCCAGCCCACACCTATCTCATCCAATCCAATACCCCATACCCAGCCCACACCCATCTAATCCAATCTAATCCCCTATACCAAGCTCACACCCATCTCATCCAATCCAATACCCTATACCCAGCCCACACCCATCTCATCCACTCCAATTTCCTATACCCAGCCCGCAACTATCACATCTAATTCAATACCCTATACCTAGCCCTGACCCATCTCATCCAATCCAATACCCTATACCCAGCCCACATCCATCTCATCCAATCCAATACCCTATACATGTACCCTGCCTACACCCATCCCATTCAATCCAAAACCTTATACCCAGCCCACACCCATATCATCTAATCCAATACCCTATACCCAGCCCATACCTATCTCATCCAATCAAATACCCTATACCCAACCCACTTGCTTCTCAACCAATCCAATACCCTATACCAAGCCCACACCCATCTCATATCCAATCCAATCCCCTATAACCAGCCCATACTCATCTCATATCCAATCCAATGCCCTATACCCATCCCTTACCAATCTCATCCAATCCAATGCCCTTTACCCATCTTACACCCATCTCATCCAATCCAATGCCCTATACCCAGCCCACACCCATCTCATCCAATCCAATATCCTATACCCAGCCCACACCCATCTCATCCAATCCAATGCCCTATACCCAGCCCACACCCATCTCATCCAATCCAATGCCCTATACCCAGCACACACCCATCTCATCCATCTCCAATACCCTATACCCAGCCCACACCCATCTCATCCAATCCAATACCCTATACCAAGCCTACACCCATCTCATCCACTCCAATACCCTATACCCAGCCCAGACCCATCTCATTCAATCCAATGTCCTATACCCAGCCCACACACATCTCATCCAATCCAATGCCCTATACCCAGCCCACACCCATCTCCTCTAATCCAATGCTCTATACCAGCCGAAACCCATCTCAACCAATCCAATCCCACACCCATCACAACCAATCGAACCAACCATACCAAGCCCACACCTATCTCATCCAATCAAATACCCCATACCCAGCCCACACCCATCTAATCCAATCTAATCCCCTATACCAAGCTCACACCCATCTCATCCATTCCAATACCCTATACCCAGCCCACACCCATCTCATCCACTCCAATTTCCTATACCCAGCCCGCACCTATCACATCTAATTCAATACCCTATACCTAGCCCTGACCCATCTCATCCAATCCAATACCCTATACCCAGCCCACATCCATCTCATCCAATCCAATACCCTATACATGTACCCTGCCTACACCCATCCCATTCAATCCAAAACCTTATACCCAGCCCACACCCATATCATCTAATCCAATACCCTATACCCAGCCCATACCTATCTCATCCAATCAAATACCCTATACCCAACCCACTTGCTTCTCAACCAATCCAATACCCTATACCAAGCCCACACCCATCTCATATCCAATCCAATCCCCTATAACCAGCCCATACTCATCTCATATCCACTCCAATTTCCTATACCCAGCCCGCAACTATCACATCTAATTCAATACCCTATACCTAGCCCTGACCCATCTCATCCAATCCAATACCCTATACCCAGCCCACATCCATCTCATCCAATCCAATACCCTATACATGTACCCTGCCTACACCCATCCCATTCAATCCAAAACCTTATACCCAGCCCACACCCATATCATCTAATCCAATACCCTATACCCAGCCCATACCTATCTCATCCAATCAAATACCCTATACCCAACCCACTTGCTTCTCAACCAATCCAATACCCTATACCAAGCCCACACCCATCTCATATCCAATCCAATCCCCTATAACCAGCCCATACTCATCTCATATCCAATCCAATGCCCTATACCCATCCCTTACCAATCTCATCCAATCCAATGCTCTTTACCCATCTTACACCCATCTCATCCAATCCAATGCCCTATACCCAGCCCACACCCATCTCACCCAATCCAATATCCTATACCCAGCCCACACCCATCTCATCCAATCCAATGCCCTATACCCAGCCCACACCCATCTCATCCAATCCAATGCCCTATACCCAGCCCACACACAAATCCAATGCCCTTTACCCAACCCACACCCATCTCATCCAATCCAATGCCATATACCCAGCCCACACCCATCTCATCCAATCCAATCCCCTATACCCAGCCCACACCCTTCTCATCCAATCAATCCCTATACCCATCCCACACCCATCTCATCCAATCCAATGCCGTGTACCCAGCCCACACCCATCTCATCCAATCCAATGCCCTTTACCCAACCCACACCCATCTCATCCAATCCAATGCCATATACCCAGCCCACACCCATCTTATCCAATCCAATCCAGCCCAAGCCCAGCCCACACCCTTCTCAGCCAATCCAATACCCTATACCCAGCACACACCCATCTCATCCATCTCCAATACCCTATACCCAGCCCACACCCATCTCATCCAATCCAATACCCTATACCAAGCCTACACCCATCTCATCCACTCCAATACCCTATACCCAGCCCAGACCCATCTCATTCAATCCAATGTCCTATACCCAGCCCACACACATCTCATCCAATCCAATGCCCTATACCCAGCCCACACCCATCTCCTCTAATCCAATGCTCTATACCCAGCCGAAACCCATCTCAACCAATCCAATCCCACACCCATCACAACCAATCGAACCAACCATACCCAGCCCACACCTATCTCATCCAATCCAATACCCCATACCCAGCCCACACCCATCTAATCCAATCTAATCCCCTATACCAAGCTCACACCCATCTCATCCATTCCAATACACTATACCCAGCCCACACCCATCTCATCCACTCCAATTTCCTATACCCAGCCCGCACCTATCACATCTAATTCAATACCCTATACCTAGCCCTGACCCATCTCATCCAATCCAATACCCTATACCCAGCCCACATCCATCTCATCCAATCCAATACCCTATACATGTACCCTGCCTACACCCATCCCATTCAATCCAAAACCTTATACCCAGCCCACACCCATATCATCTAATCCAATACCCTATACCCAGCCCATACCTATCTCATCCAATCAAATACCCTATACCCAACCCACTTGCTTCTCAACCAATCCAATACCCTATACCAAGCCCACACCCATCTCATATCCAATCCAATCCCCTATAACCAGCCCATACTCATCTCATATCCAATCCAATGCCCTATACCCATCCCTTACCAATCTCATCCAATCCAATGCCCTTTACCCATCTTACACCCATCTCATCCAATCCAATGCCCTATACCCAGCCCACACCCATCTCATCCAATCCAATATCCTATACCCAGCCCACACCCATCTCATCCAATCCAATGCCCTATACCCAGCCCACACCCATCTCATCCAATCCAATGCCCTATACCCAACCCACACACAAATCCAATGCCCTTTACCCAACCCACACCCATCTCCTCCAATCCAATGCCCTATACCCAGCCCACACCCATCTCATCCAATAAAATACCCTATACCCAGCCCACACCCAAATCCAATGCCCTTTACCCAACCCACACCCATCTCATCCAATCCAATGCCATATACCCAGCCCACACCCATCTCATCCAATCCAATGCCCTATACCCAGCCCACACCCATCTCATCCAATAAAATACCCTATACCCAGCCCACACCCAAATCCAATGCTCTTTACCCAACCCACACCCATCTCATCCAATCCAATGCCATATACCCAGCCCACACCCTACTTATCCAATCCAATCCAGCCCAAGCCCAGCCCACACCCTTCTCAGCCAATCCAATACCCTATACCCAGCACACACCCATCTCATCCATCTCCAATACCCTATACCCAGCCCACACCCATCTCATCCAATCCAATACCCTATACCAAGCCTACACCCATCTCATCCACTCCAATACCCTATACCCAGCCCAGACCCATCTCATTCAATCCAATGTCCTATACCCAGCCCACACACATCTCATCCAATCCAATGCCCTATACCCAGCCCACACCCATCTCCTCTAATCCAATGCTCTATACCCAGCCGAAACCCATCTCAACCAATCCATTACCCTATACCCAGCCCACACCCATCTCTTCCAATCCAATACCCTGTACCCAGCCCACACCCATCTCGTTCAATCAAATCCCACACCCATCACAACCAATTGAACCACCTATACCCAGCCCACACCCATCTCATCTCATCCAATACCCTATACCCAGCCCACAGCCATCACATCCAAGCCAATACCCTACACCAAGCCCACACCCAGCTCATCCAATCCAATACCCTATACCCAGCCCACACCCATCTCATGCAATTCAATGCCCTATACCCAGCTCACACCCATCTCATCCAATCCAATGCCCTATACCCAGCCCACTACCATCTTATCCAATCCAATGCCGTGTACACAGCCCACATCCATCTCATCCAATCCAATACCCTATACCGAGCCGACACCTATCTCATCCAATCCAATACCTTATACCCAGCACACACCCATCTCATGCATCTCCAATAGCCTATACACAGCCCACAACAATCTCATACAATCCAATACCCTATACCCAGCCTACACCCATCTCATCCAATCCAATACCCTATACCCAGCCCACACCAATCTCATGCAATCCAATGTCCTATACCCAGCCCACACCCATCTCATCCAATCCAATGCCCTATACCAAGCCCACACCCATCTCATCCAATTCAATGCCCTATACCCAGCCCACACCCATCTCATCTCATCCAATGCTCTATACCCAGCCCACATCCCTATACCCAGCCCACACCAATCTTATCCAATCCAATGCCGTGTACACAGCCCACACCCATCTCATCCAATCCAATACCCTATACCCAGCCCACACCCTTCTCATCCAATCCAATACCCTATACCCAGCCCACACCCATCTCTTCTAATCCAATGCTCTATACCCAGCCGAAACCCATCTCAAACAATCCATTACCCTATACCCAGCCCACACCCATCTCTTTCAATCCAATACCCTGTACCCAGCCCACACCTATCTCGTTCAATCCAATCCCACACCCATCACAACTAATTGAATCACCTATACCCAGCCCACACCCATCTCATCCATCTCCAATACCCTATACCCAGCCCACAGCCATCTCATCCAAGCCAATACCCTATACCCAGCCCACACCCAGCTCATCCAATCCAATACCCTGTACCCAGCCCACACCTATCTCATGCAATCCAATGCCCTATACCCAGCTCACACCCATCTCATCCAATCCAATGCCCTATACCCAGCCCACACCCATCATATCCAATCCAATGCCATGTACACAGCCCACACCCATTTCATCCAATCCAATACCCTATACCGAGCCCACACCTCTCACCCAATCCAATACCTTATACCCAGCCCACACCTTTCTCAGCCAATCCAATACCCTATACCCAGCCCACACACACATCTCATCCAATCCAATACTCTATACCCAGCACACATCCATCTCATCCACTCCAATTCCCTATACCCAGCCCACACCCATCTCATCCAATCCAATACCCAGCCCACACCCATCTCATCCAATCCAATGCCCTATACCCAGCCCACACCCATCTCATCCAATCCAATACCCTATACCCAGCCCACACCCATCTCATCCAATCTAATCAATCCCCTTTACCCAGCCCACACCCATCTCATCTAATCCAATTCCCTTTACCCAGCCCACACCCATCTAATCCTATCTAATCCACTATACCAAGCCCAAACCCATCTCATCCAATCCAATACCCTTTACCCAGCCCACACCCATCTCTTCCAATCCAATGCTCTATACCCAGCCCACACCCATCTCTTCCAATCCAATACCCTGTACCCAGCCCACACCCAAATCCAATACCCTATACCGAGCCCACACCTCTCATCCAATCCAATACTTTATACCCAGCCCACACCTTTCTCAGCCAATCCAATACCCTATACCCAGCCCACACACACATCTCATCCAATCCAATACTCTATACCCAGCACACATCCATCTCATCCACTCCAATTCCCTATACCCAGCCCACACCCATCTCATCCAATCCAATACCCAGCCCACACCCACCTCATCCAATGCAATGCCCTATACCAAGCCCCCACCCATCTCATCCAATCCAATGCCCTGTACCCAACCCACGCCAATCTCATCCAATCCAATGCCCTATACCCGGCTCACACCCATCTCATCCAATCCAATTCCCTTTACCCAGCCCAAATCCATCTCATCCAATCCAATGCCCTATACCCAGCTCACACCTATCTCATCTAATCCAATACCCTATACCCAGCCCACACACATCTCATCCAATCCAATGCCCTATACCCAGCCCACACCCATCCCATCTAATCCAATACCCCATAATTGTATGCCAAAAAGTACACAAACAGATCCAAACAAGGAAATTCCAACCAAAGAATTGTCCAAAGCCTGTACCAATGGTGGATTTCTTTATTGCAAAGAATTCAGATTCACCCTTAAATCATAACAAGGCACTTTACAATACTTTCATACAAATCTGCTCATGGACGGAATTAAAGCAAGAGTTCATTCTTTAGAAATAGATGGACATTTTCATTTTTTAGTATCAGGCATAACATACGACAGAACTACAATTGTCGGTAAAATTCATGGAAACTCGTAACCAAATGGTCTTATATACACACTGCATCCGTAATGTGTTAAAGGGTTACTATATACAAATTGTGTGGAACGTTAACAATTTGTTGCCAAAGTATAAGTATAAGTTCCAAGTTTTTCTTTGAAACAGATTATTAATTATAACAAAAAAAATATGTACACGTATGTAAGACAACATGGAAATGCTTGTCCCTATTCAACTTTTATATTTATAACCAATTCCGAATTGTTTTCACAAAGTTTCAGAATGTCCCTGGGATTGTAAATGTTTATATGACTGAAATCAGTTTTACTTTTATTAAATACAAATTGGAATTTAAACTGCACAAGACCATTGCTGAATATTAAGGAAGCTTTTCTGATGTAAAATGGAATCACATGGAAATAGTTCCGTTGCTTGATTAGCAAACGGTCCATTGTTCAGAAGAACAAGCAAGACGTTTCCTCAAAGGCCGAGGAAAATAGCTTTGTAGCGCTTAGCGGCAAATTCGGCATGAACAGGGACATAAAAAGAGTGCGTTCCTCACTGATGGAAAGTTTTTTTGCCAAGCGAATCCCAATGTAATGGTGGGGTGATGTTTGATTGTGTTTAGGGACCAGGGCCCAGTTTCATAGAGCCACTTAAGCAAGAAGACCTACTTAGCATGAAAATGTGTTCTCATTTAATACAAGATTGCTAGCCATATTTTACTCGATGCTTGCTGCCCTCAATTTGTATTCTAATCACGGGTGCTTGGCATCAAATACAAGTGGAACTTTGGCTGGCAACCTGATTTTAATCGGCAAGGCTTTTCATGCTATTGCAAATTTGGGAGCTTAAGCAGCTCCATGAAATTGAACCCTAGTCTCTCTCTCTCTCTCTCTCTCTACTTATAGCGGGCCTTCTCATTGGCCAAGGCCAGGTGTCGGATGTTGCCTATACAGCCAGCCGCCGCCTCCTGAAGGGGAAAATCGTCTGAGCCAACCATGCCGATCAGAGGCTGGGGAGAGGAAGACAAACAACGCAGAAGAACAACAAATTATTCATCATTCCTGTGAAAGAGAGACTCTGATGAGAGGCCCCACTGCAGCAAACATACTTGAATCCTCGCTACGGTAATTTGCACAAATGTTGCAAACTGCTTCCCGGCGACCATGACCAAAAAAGCGAATATCAAGCATTAGGAGGACCTGATGTTTCAAATTAAGCTGGACCTTTCTCAAAGGTTGCCTTTGCCAAAAGCCTTTGAGAAAGGTCCTGCTAGAATCAAAACATCGGGCCCTCCTAATGTTTGATACATAAATCCTGTTAGCTCGTTCTGAGCTTGTGCCATGGTTCTCTCTCCATGTTTCTTCTTTTAATATACAAGTACACTAACGACTTTATAAGTACAGTACTTCTAATCAGTCACAGCAAATACACCAACTTTCGTAGCCCCAACTACTTTGTCAGATGCAATGATTGCAATTGAATTTCCATCTCAGCAGTACTTCTTTATACAGAGGTTAAATTGGGACCTGATAGGATTAATACATACTGGTATACATGTATCTATGTCTACGCTACTTTGGAATGCAACAGGTAATTTTTTCATATCAATGAGGGTTTGCCCTGCTCAGCGTTATAAGCATTGAGTGCCCAGTGCTTTGCCCGATGCCTGATAGAAAAATTTCAGGCAGCTCAGGCAGAATTCGAACCAGGGACTCCTGCTTTCTAGTGCAGATGTCTTAACCACTTGACCACAGCTGGTCGAGGTCGTGTGATATATCATCTGATTTTTGCTTCAGAAACCCCATTGGTTTTGGGGAATTTTTTTTTGGGGGGGGGGGCTATGAGGGTATTGCTGGGCCGTGGTACGTGGTTAGACACCCACCTTGACCACACCGCTGTCGTGCATGGTGATGCAGTTGTTGGGGTCGCGGGAGAGCTGGTAGAGGGCGGCGGCCGTGGCCCGGTGGACGTTGATGTCGGGAGAGCGCAGGTAGCCCACCAGCGGGGCCACAGCGTTGTTCTGCCCAAAGGCCACCCGGTTGTTGCCCCAGGTGCAGCAGCGGGCGATGGCATCGGCCAGGTGCCGTCGTAGCTTGTCGTCCGTCTGCCGACCAGAAAACAAAAAAAAGGGACATTTACAGCTTTAAAGAAATTGAACTAAAAGGTGATACCAACAGAGTCAGAGAGGAATTCAGGGGGAAAAAAGTGTCTGCAGACACCATGAATGTACTTTCTCCACACAAGTATGTCAGCAGAGCAGATTTGAGTTCATTAGTGTCATCCAGACCTGTGTATCTCCTCAGCGTGTCTACGTAGGTGCATTATAGCACTCCCATTGAGATAGCAGCCAAATAATGAGTGGGCCAGGCAGGAATTTTTGGACGCCCCAAAAATATGTCCAACAAGCTTCCTCTGTCTCTCTCGCAGCTTGCCGGTAACTCACGGAAGTTGACCGCACAAGGTTTGGCTAGTTTACCGATGGTCCCCCCCCCCCTCCGCCTCCTGCCTGGAGGGCTTACCGTGGCGGCCAGCTTGGCCAGCATGGGCACCACGCCGTGGTCTGTGATGACGGCCAGGTTCTCCTCATCCTTGGCGATGTTGGCGATGGCCGCGCATACGCTGGCCAGGACCTCGCGGTCGTCCGAGCGCAGGAGGCTGACTATGAGCTCCAGGCCGCCCACGAAGGAGCGCACCATCTCCCCAGCATCCTTGGGGGGAGGGAAGAGAGGGGAAAGTGGAGATGAGGATGTAGACTGACGACAACAAAACACACCAGGGAAATGGTATGTAGAAATGTGAAGGAAAATTTTGGCCAGAAATATGGGGTTTTTTTGTAGTGGAGCTGACTTTTTCCTAGTATTTTCCTGTAAATTTCCTGCATTTCTCATAGTTTAGGCCAAGTAAAAGAAGGCAACATGTTTAGCGTCCCGCCCTCTTCCTTTTAAGAGGCCGCATGTTTTGGGGGCTTTTTTTCTTCTTTTTTTACCCCAAAAGTGAACAATTAATTATAATTTTTTATTATGAAAATGAATTTTTTTTTTTAGAAAAGTGGTAGATTTTATATACTCAGTCGTTATTGTGGAAATTTAATATTCTTACGTGTTAACTTTTTGTTTGATTTAAAAAAAGAAAAAAACAAAATTAATGGCAGCCATCTTGGAAAAATATCTCAGCCGGTTGTTTTGGATAAATGGCCTTACTTATAGTTTCTCCCATTCTTTTTTCACTAGAATTTCTGGCTCTTACCAGTACACTCTGACAATGCCACATAATTCTAGTGATGAAGCTCACATGTCACACAGGTACAAGTGTATGTGGGGTTAAACAGGGATGGAAGGAAAGGTCTATGGGGTGTACCTTAGCATTCTCTATGCAGGGACAGATAGCCCAGGCAGCGCTGGCCTGCACTTGCTGGTTCTGGTTCTTGAGCAGGGACCACAGGAGTCGAACCCCATCCAGTCTGTCAATGATGCTGCAAAGGGGGAAGGATTGAGGCAAAGGTAGTCTGCGTTTATATCATAGCATTGCCAGATGACAAGTGTTCTTTGTTCTTGTCTTTATCAAAAATGACATATGACCAGGCTCTGGTTTGGGCCACATTTGAAAAAGACAGGATGTTACTCTCAAAGTTCAAACTCTACACCTAGGCTGCTTCCTTGGATATGTGTCTCCCATTGACTTTGATGTCATTGCCAGTCACCGATGGTGGGTGACCGAGGGAAACGTGGAATACCAAGCTGCAGGATGGTTGGATGCTATCAATGCATGGACTGTTATGACAGTCACTGCTAATAGCAGACTGAATGATCGTACAAGGTGGAAAGCTCTCAGGCAGAACAAACCAGCACTTGATTCACAGAGGGAGACAGAGAGAAGGGGAGTGAAAGAGATAGAGAGAAAGACATAGAGATAGGAGAGAGAGAGAGAACGGGAGAGAGAGGCAGAGAGATGAAGAGAGAGACAATATAGAGATAGGAGGGAGAGAGAGAAAAAGAGAGAAAATGAGAGAGGCAGGAAGACAAAGAGAGAGATAGAAATAGAGGTAGGAGGGTGAGAGAGAGAAAAAGAGAATGGGAGAGAGAGACAAAGAGAAAAAGAGAGACAGACATAGAGATAGGAGGGAGTGAGAGACAGAGAGACAGAGAGAGAGAGAGGGAGAGAGAGAATGGGAGAGAGAGAGACAAAGAGAGGGACAGACAAAGGTGGGAGGGAGAGACAGAAAGACAGAGGGGAGAGATAGAGAGACGGAGAGAGAGAGACAGAGAGACAGAGAGAGATGTAGCATCCACTGGACTCACCCCATGTTGTCGGACTCGGTGGCGCAGGCCCCCACGGCCTTGGTGACGTTGACCAGCAGGGACTGGTTGGTGCCGGTCAGCAGGTTGACCAGGGACGGAATGCCGCCGGCCTTGCGTATGGACGTGCGGTTGGAGGGCTCCTGGGCAGCGCACTCGCCCAGAGCGCCCACCACATTGACCAGGACCTGGGAGGCGAAGAGATGGGAACAAGTCAAGTTGAGTCCAGGAGGGTTAGGTTTAAGTGGGGCT